>VDFB02058242.1:124176735-124288094 GCA_007258455.2 Sequoia sempervirens
GACAAGTTGAGGTCTTCAGTTGTGACTCCCACTCTAGCTCCAAGCTCCGATGCACCTGCAAGATTGATAGTAGTGTGGTTAGAGCAATGCGAATCAAATCCTATCATATTCCTACACTACCAACAGAAATATAGTATACTTTTGATCAGGCATCCATCAGATGATTATAGATTTCAAAGGGATAAAACTCAAGAGGAAAGCTTCCAACTTCTTTTATTTTGGTAACATGTTTGTTTCAATGTGCAAGAATAGGTTCATCATGTTCATGATCATCTTATCAGATATGTGGAGTAAAACAGGCTCCCACAAGGGTTGTGCCCAACATATGATAAGGTATTCTCTCATTCAACATTCGTATATGAGAGTTATTAAAGCATAAAAGAAACAGTCATCATCTAGGACTATCATCAAGCAGTATAATAATATGGTGAAAACAAATTGAGCAAGCATCTTATTGCTCATAATTCAATAGAACAATCAAAGAAGCATGTCAAAAGAGCATTGATTGCATTTGTCATCTCTTGTTTCAGCTCTGCCTTTCATTTTTATTCACATTTTGATGAGGCATTGAGCCCCTTTATACTGAAGGGAAAGCATAGCATTCAACAATTCAATTGTTTCTTATAACTCTAAAGTACATACATAGTTCATCCAGAGACTCAAGAGGATAGTTAACATGATAACAAGACAACAATATTGCATCTTAAGATCAAGAGACAAAACATAGTAATCTGTAATAACATTATTATGCAGGATAGCCACATATGCAAGTAAGGCATTGAAATATTAAAGCATCAAGGGAAACATCAAGGGGTATGACTATTATCATTACCATTTCCATTTGTTTTAGTTAACAGAGTTTAGATTCAAGGCATTTCCAAGTAACAAAAGCAATGAGAAGTGAAGAACATTGGAGGTGTAGTTCTATGATAGACATCAATGCAAATACAAAGAAATGGATTTGTATTCCATGATGAGTGCAATAACCATAGAGGACAACCAACTTTTAAATCAATTATTTATCAAATAATATGAGCATACAACAGTCATGATAGGACCAATAAAATCTTATGAGCATGTGCCCGTACAAAAAGCAATTCACAGAAGCTACATGTGAACATTATAAACCTTGGTCAAAGTACAATATGGAAACATATGGCTTCGTAAGGTATAATCACATCATATAGTGATTTATGAATTTTCTGATGAACAGATGGACAGTAAGAAAGGACAGTGAGAGGATTGAAAATGAAGAGAACAACAACGTAGATTTGGATCACCATTGACCAATATCAAATGGAAGCAGACTAATAAGTTCTCAAAATACAACCAAGGTTTTTAAAGTTAATGAAGAGCATTCAGAAATTCCTTTCATTCTTAAAAAATACATGTGTTCTACTATTCTGTGTTAAGCCCAGTTTTTGAAAGAAACACAAATTTATTGTTACCCATGTGAGGGTTTCCTCTAAAAGTGAAAAATACAAGTCAATACATAATACCCAGAATGTCATAAGGTCCGCAACCTTTAATGGCAGAGGCATATAGAAATTTCTAGGCAGCCTATGAAGGTTTTGAGGTAAATACATAATAAAGACAAATAATGATGGCTAGGGTTTTGTAAACACCCTTTTATCTTCATACCTAGAGAAATTTGAGAATGCAAATTTCTGCCAAGAATTTTGAGCTATTACCCAGCATGGCGGCTCAAGAATTCAACAAAATATCAATAAGGGAATATATTGAAATAAGTAATTAGCCGTGGCCATAAACTTGAAAGTTGATTCAAAAATGAAAGAGAATCTCATATTTTAAGCCCATAAAAGTATTTACGTTGTGTTTTCTATCTAACTCCCTCAGGAAATATTTTCATAGCATCTATTTATCAGTGCAAGTCGTGTTCTCACAAGGTGTTTGTTATGGCCACAAAATAAGAAATCATTAATAGAGGGAAAAGAGATGGGTACATATCAGAATATAACCATAGCCATGGCTATAAAGCTTGAAAATAACTTCGAAAAGCAAGAGAAATTTCCAGACTTGTCTCAAGAAATGCTTACCCACACATTTTTCTGTAGAAATCTCTATGAAAATCTCCAGGAGTAGCAGTATGAGCTCAAGTTTCAAGCTCCAGATTCAGTCCAAATCCTTATCAGAGATCATGGTGGTAGCAGTTTGTTCACAAAGTTGCAAAGTGAGAATGAAAGGAATGATTAGGGTTCAATTTTTGTCTACCCTAAATCAACATAAGTTTGATGTTTTTCTTTTTCTCTAATGATTTTAATAAATAATTATGTTTATTCATTCCTCGTGGCCTTGACTTTAAGTCATGATGCCTAATACCAATAATGCTAAGTGGTTGGCCAATATGCATAAGGGGTAGACTTTATTCAATACAAACACTTGATTATTTTTCCCCCTTTTAAATATATGTTTTGTAAAGTTGTATTCAAAATTATTAAAAAAATATTATTTGTTTTAAATAGCTTTTTAATTAACTATTGTGAAAGTGGGGAGAATACAAAAACAATTTCGGTCATGCACATGTGGAATTGATAGTGAGCTCAAGTTCAGTTCCAGCACTAGTTTTGATGATTAACATTCATGCAAGGATGGAGTTGCAATTATCATCAACAAGTTGATTAAAACAAGGTGGATTTTGCATGTTTTGGTCCACATCCTCAGATTTCCGATTCAGTTTGAGTTATAGATCAGTTATACGCATTGTGACTATGAGTTTGAGACTGAGTTCACTCTTTTTTGCATGAGTTTGAGCCTTCTTTTTAGGGATATTTATTTTTTCTTGGATTTTGCCTTGGAGTTATCATTTCTATACTGAAATTGACTTTCAATTTCATGTTCATGCACTTTGGAGTGCATTTTCATTGTATACATTGGAAAAAGTTTATCTTTTTCCTCTGGTTCTTATTTTTCAACCTTTGCACTCTACAAAGTGAATTATCATGTAACTTAGCTTTCAGTTTTTAGTTTAATATAGCAGCATTTTACAGGCTCATAGTTTGTGATTTGCAAAGGATTCCTTTTAATTTTCAATATTTTCGAGTTTGCCTTCTAGATTTTAGGAATGGTTATTGTGAGGAATTTGATTGAAAAAATTACTATGTTTTCAGTTCTGAAACCTTTAATTTTTCTATCTTTTTCACATATCTGTATGCAATTTAGTTTAAGTTCACTGGTTATACACTGTGCATTTAATTGATTAATCAATTTAGTTGTGAAAACATTGTTTTCCCTCAATATTGCATTAAATCAAAGCCTCTGTTTAAAGCATTTAGGTGATAGAGCTATCAAATCAGGTTGTGTGAATTAAAGTATTGAGTGATTATTTGTGACTTAGGTTGTAGTTAGATTTCCAATCAGGTGCATCACCTTTAATTTACAATTTTTGTGCATTTTTACATACTTCTATCCCTTTCCCAACAAGTTACCAGTTATTAATTTAAGAATCATATAGGAAGCCGGCCTAGAATCCGGAGGTTCAATCTCATTATAGGTCACCCACAGCCAAAGTTTTGATCCAATGTTTCAAAAAATTGCTGAATTTAATTATTCAAGAGTTTGGGTGTAATCTGTTTGACAACAATAAAATTATGATGCTTAGCTTAATGATGTTGATGGCATTATGATATTTGATATTTCCTATTTATATCATGCTTAGGATATTAGCTGAATTGTTTATTTGAATAT
Organism: Sequoia sempervirens; assembly: GCA_007258455.2. Lineage (NCBI taxonomy): Eukaryota > Viridiplantae > Streptophyta > Pinopsida > Cupressales > Cupressaceae > Sequoia > Sequoia sempervirens. The sequence goes on from VDFB02058242.1 coordinate 124,180,441, forward strand.
GATGGATATGATGTTATATAATTTTAGATGTATGCGTTCATGTGTTGATATCAGTTGTTAGGTATCGCTGATGGGGATAGTGTCACATCACTTGCTTGCGAGCGCCTTGTGACTTTGTGATTTCTCCATCACAATGTGACTGGTTATTTCTTTATGTACATGCTCGACCTTTTGTTTTGCTGTAGGCTACAGGTACAGGGCATCGACTCCACCTGATTATGAGGTCAGAGCATGCCAGAGCCCAATGGAGTTGTTGTCTTAGAAGGTTACACTGAGTCCCCCACGTCAAGCCATCGTCCTCGTCGAGGATGAATCCTTGTTACCACAATCTCATTTGAGAGGTATGTTTGTATTGTTTTTCTTTCATTGTCGTCGTCTTACATTCATTTTGTTTTGGTCAATATTGTTGATTGTTCCATCTTGAGTCATTCTTGAACTTATGGTTTATTTGATTATCTTCTTAAACTTGAATTGACGAAATAGAAGGTTTTATATAAAAGTATAATTAAATTAAATCTAAATGGAATTAAGTTTTATTAAATTATCTCTCAAATAGAACATTTAAATAATATATATATATATATATATATATATATATATATATATATATATATATATATATATATATATATATATAAATGTGTGTATATATATAATCATATATGTTGGTGTAAACATTTATATAAGAGATTTATATTATAGTAAATTAATATATTATAAACTAATGGCATATTGAGTGCAAGTTAAATTAAAAGGAAAAAATAAATAAAAAATTGAAAATGAAAGAAAATTAGAATTGGAGGGAATGGAATAAATCAGTTATAGGAATTAATTGAAGAGAAGTGGAGTTATATCCACAAGGGCAATTGGCCTTTTATTTCTCTCGAGGAAAACATATTCTAGTTTTTGGGGGTTTTTGTTGCAAAGTTTTTCTCTCTAGTTCTAAAAAGAAAATTCTTCCTGTGAGTTTAATTAGCTTGGCTTTTGGAGATTTTGGTATTCTTGCAGAGGATTCTTACTGAGGTGTTCGTTAAGAAGAACTAGAATCTGTGGTAGAAAAGCTAGAAAGTTTGGTCTAGAGCTAATACCCATCCGATATCTCTTGTAGCTTAGATACTCAAATAATCCAAGTTCTTTTCTAAAGAAATCTCTTCCTTTGTTTTATTTTGTAGTGAATAATTAATCTTGAAAGCCAATAGTTTTAAGTTTTTCTTCAATCTTCATGAAGTTTCCTACCAATCGAAAGTTCCATGTAGCATCCAATCTTTGTTTTAGATTTAGGAAGTTTACACTACAAGCCGCAACCTTAGTTTAATTGGTGGTCTAAGATTTCTGGCTATTATGAAGCCTTATTAAAGTTGACATCGTTATGTTTGCCAAACTTGATGAAATTTGTTACATCTCTTTCCTTATACCGTCGTTGGTTCTATGAATTCTGTATGAGTCTTGTTGTATCAAATATATGTACCTTTAATGATTGTATGGTAATCTGCATTTGAACCGTTGCCCTGTATACTCTTATGTTCAAATAAGAATTGGTACCTGTATGCTTCGCCCCTTATTCTTATAGTTTTCTAGACCTTTATATGTCATCTCTTTTCTTTCAATATTTTAAAAAATATTAAATATATATTCTCTGGTGAATAGTGGGGTATCGATTAGCTTGTATTGAATCGAGATTTGTTAAGTGAGTGTACATTCCGGTAGACTTTCCATCTCTTCTTATGTTATGTGATTTGCGGATATTCCAAACCTTGGCTATTAGTTTTTGCATCTTTTGGTTATTATTTGTGGTCATGGTGGATAGTACCTTAGTGCTCTTTGAAAACATAAAATATGTGAATTGATGATCACCTATTAAAGCCATCACCCCTATTTAGGCTATCCTTATTTACATTCCTCTGAGATTGAAAACACCATTCTACTTTTATGTATCAGCCTAGCTGATCCAAGCCATTGACTCCTTATTGTAATATATTGACATATTATTTCCCCAAATAGTAATTAGCATGTGATCTTTATAAACGAGTTTATACCAAACCATTCTTTGGGGGCGATGTTGAGAGCTACAAGTGGGTATGTGCAGGATCATGATGGGCCAAAAAGTGGCAATATGGGTATGTGGCTGACGACCTTTTTTTAACCCAAAACTGATGAAATGAAAAGGGTTTTTAAAGGAGATTCTCAGCTTTCCACCAATATAAATTATTCTTTACTTTTAATTTAATAAGTAATTATTATTCATTTTCTATTCAAATTATGACTAAAGTGTTGATTGATAGACTGGTTGAAAAACATCTATAGCTTTCAAATGGTATCACATTTTTTGAATTCAAAATATGTGTCACATTCTATGCTTTGAATACTATAGGATTAAAAAAATCAAAAATGAATTTCATGAAGTTTTTACCAAGTTAAGGTGGTCAGACATACGAGTTTTTTATACTTTTTAAAAGTTGTAATAAAAAATTCATAATTAATTATTTACTTGGAAAAAAATTACAAAAAAAATATACATCACATCAGGACATGAGTCCTATACTTATATCTAAAATATTATAAAAAAATATTATAATTTTATTGCGGTTAGGGTGGTTAGACAAACACCTACATCTTATTTTTTCCCTAAAATTTAAGTACTATTGCATTGAAATTTCAAATTTTCACCAAATAGATTTTTTTTTTTAAAAACAAACTAAGTATTTTAGAAACTAAATTCAATTTGCTACAGATTCTATTCTTACACATTTTTGAAATAATATAGATAACTTATTCAAATTTTTACGTCAAGTTGCCTAACTCTGATTTTTCTAATTTTTTTGCCACTTAAGGGCTTGTTTTTTCCATGATGATCCTACACATACCCAAGTATGATATGTTTTATCTTAAGTTTTCTTTGACTTCTATTGGACATATTGATTAAGGGCGGAGTTTTCTCCTTAGTGATTATTATGTAAACTCGAGTCTAGATCTAGCCACCTTTAGTTTGGAAATAATTTGCATGTGACGGGGGTAAGAAATATGTTGCTTCCTCCTTCCTTTCGAGCGCATCATTGTAATGAATTAAGAAATCCTTCTTATTTTCAATCAGATTGATTCCTACAGATGATGCTGGCTATTTTGTAAACTAAGGCTTAAGTAGATTGGTTGAGTCTGATTTTGGGAATAATTATCTACAGTGGGAACAATGGTCTACATGTGTTCTACCTTGTGCGAGTAAACTCACCATTAGTTTTCTCCTTGTCATATATATGTATTTTGGTGTTGACTAAACAGTACTTGCGTTGAACACTACCTATCATGACAGTTTAAGAGACAATGATTATGTGATCCGCGTGTAGTTATCTTTATTCACATATACATATATAAATGAATATGTATGAATGTATATACTTATCCATGTTTGTTCACTATCAATTTTTTACCTAGCTCATTATATAATATTCTTAAATTGAGTTTTATACATTAAAAATTTTGTTTTAATAAAACTCAATTTAAGAATATTATGCAATGAGCTAGGTAAACAATTGATAGTAAACAAACATAGATAAGTATATACATTCATACATATTCATTTATATATGTATATACACACATATATAGAGTTATATATGTTATTATGCATATAATTGTTTAGATGTTTCCTAGATCGATTAGACATATTTATTGTATTATGTCATGGATGTAACTTAGATGGAAGTGAAATATTAACTTCATAAGATTTGACGTAGTTGGTGTAGACAGGTGAAATTAGCATTATGCACTTAGTTCATATTCATCCGCTCATAAAATTAATGAAGTTCATTAAATCCATTCATTAGGAAAATCAGGTTCATTTAATCTCTAAGGATTATCCACTTAAATTGAATAAATTAACTTTATTTAATTTAAGCCTATCATTCCCTCTTTGATTAAATAAATCAAGACTTTATTTAAAATTAAATCTCAAAATTCATATTTCTCCCTCTTGATTTAAATAAATCAAAATATTCAAGTCAAATGGGTCAAATCATCTTAATCATCACCTAACCTAATCTAATCCTGATTAACCTAATCTAATTACCCATCACATCCTCTAGCTTTTCCCACTTGCACCAATAAATCATTTTAATTCATTTATAAAATCAACATTTTCCATCAACATGGCATCTTTGAGGAATATTCCCTCAAGTTTGAATTCAAAAGCAAGTTGACATGTACATCCAACAAAGAATTTATGAGACCTTACATGTCTCTCACATGTCCCTTGCACAAGTCAAACTTAGCATTAACTCTCAAATTCAAATTTGAATCTCCCCCTCTTTGGCACATTGACCAAAATGTGCTCATTCCTCATCCTATCACAAGTTGACAAGTGGCCTCTTTTCATTGGCTTGTTCTTTGTCCCACATTCATCCATTTGGCTATTTCTCTCATCAAAATAATCTATAAATGGAAGGCTTATTCTTCATCAAATCCATCTACAAATCTTATGCAAAGTCACTCATCTCAATTGAGAGTTGATTTTTTCCACCATCATTTGCAACATCAAGCATGTCAAGGGTTGGGAAAGGGATATTCTCCACAATAGCACCAATCCACTATGAGATAAACATACTTGATGTTTTTCATGTGCTTATTTAGCTAGCTTTTGTCATTTGTTTGTATTTGGAAGCATTGATGTATGATTTCATAGAGATGTTGTTATCTATTTTTTTTTAGCAACTAACCATACTAAGTGTGTGTGTGTTGGAGGTTTTAACAAGTTGCAGATTTCACCATCACATGAATGATGCTAGAAGGAGGGCTGATTTCAAGAAATATTTCATGAAATATTCAAATTTTTGTCACTGTTCTTATGATTTCTTTAGTCAGTTATTTCTTGTGTGGACATTACTCTCATAAAATCTCTAGTTAAATGTTGTGCTCCACTTTTGAATCATTGTATTATAGGTGATTTCATCTGCCCTAAATCCAATGAAAGCCATTTGCATCCTTACACTATCAACCTTCTCCACCTTACCGTTCCTTGCAAATGCATACAACAGAGCATTGTAGGTAACAACATCAACACAAAATCCCCTCTTTTATAGCATCCAATAATTCCCTAGCTTCCTCATCCTTCCTAGAATGCCCATACACAAAAATTATTGAATTGTAAGTCCAAAGATCAGGCCCGCACCCACATTCCTCTATGTCCTTATAAATAAAATAAAAAAATTCATCATCCTCCAAAGCACTCCCACTTGCTGCAAAAGAACTAATTAGTGTATTATAAGTAGTAATATCAGGTTTCAGCCTTGTATTTTTCACTTCTTGAGGCTAGTCAATTGCAAAACCATTTCCAATATTGTCCACCTTGGTGTGAGCATTGATCAGAATATTAAAAGTCATGAGGTCTGGCTCACAATCCCTGGACTTCATAAGTTAAGCAATTCTTGTGCTCTCTCACACTTTCGTGTCTAGCATAGACTCCCATCATTGCATTATATTAACTTGAAATTTTTCTCAAAGGAATTTGGGCGTATTTTTTTTAACACTTGCCCATCACATTTGCTCTAAAATGTCTAAAGATCTTTCTTTGAATTAATGATGTGCTTATGTGGCAGCATAAAGAAGGCACATAAACTAATTGATAGAAGGACAAAAGGTGTGGTCTTATGGCCCGAAATGATTGTAGTGTCATGCACAGAAGAAGCAAGATGATGTTGGACCTGTGCATCTCCACAAAGCTTGACAATATTTAGTCCTGCTGGTAACAATGTGAATGATGAAATATCTGTGCCATAATGTAGATGAGATTCAAGTTTATAGAAGGTGGAAAAACCTTACATTTTATAGTTTATAGATGCCATTATAAGAAAATTGTAGAGGCACGTGACTTGAGCAAGACTATGTATACGCACCTTGAGCTCGGTGGAATGTACCCCAAGCTCTCTGATTTGAATATGCACCTTTCACATTGAGCATATGTGATCTAATTGTGACATCCAACACACTATCAGGGGCACGTCCTTTACAATGTCTAATTGCAGTAGCTTGAAAGTCTCTACAAGCCATTTTTTCACTGGCTTTTCATCTACCAATCACATTAGCTTGAAGGTTTCTAAAAAGCCTTTATATCTCAAGATATAGAGTCTGGTTTTTTAATATTCTAACATTATTGTTAAGTGCAGATTTGAGTCTGGTTTTTTAATATTCTAACACTATTTTTAAGTGCAGGTTTAGTCATTTATTTGCTGACATTGTGTCTTTAGCATTAAGACACTAATATCATTGTGTTTGATAGTAGTAATAAACTCTGCATTTGACAGTGGCTTTAATTCATTTGACAATAGTGTTATTTCCTTTTTGTCTAACATCATATGTTTTGTCTTCTTTGAAGTAAATTCTATGGCCTAGTTGAGCTGTGTTTTTTAAAAAAAAATGAATGCACGTATGACTGATTTATTGGATTCATTTAGAGGTAGTAAAGATGCACGGTTCATTTCACACACTTGGATTGTGAAATAATAAACAAAAGATAGAAAAATCAACAGCATCACCTAGTTGGCTACAAAGTGATGTACTAAAATTTGTCTTTTACAGCTATTAGATTTGTCAAAGGTCAAAGAGATTCGACGTGGAGTGCCAGAGGTAGCTAGGTTTAATGTTGTCATTGAATCATCGAATTGGGTAAGGAATTATGGGAACATACATGTTCCTGGCTGCCTTTTAACGCAGGAGTTGCAGTACTGAAACCAATAGATGAGAATGTGTTATGGACAAGATTATTGACAACCATATCTTTGTTTTTCTCTAACATACTTCCTTTCGTTAAATTGAAACCACTGTTGCAATATGTATCAAGCTGCCTAGCATATGCGTAGGAAAGATCGATTCGATCATTTAGTTGTAGTTGTTAGGAAATTACATCTAGAAGTTAATATGCTTACCAATGATATATGATCTTGAATCGACAGAGCTTTATTTATTGAAGATTTTGACTTATTTGTGGCACATAGGCCGGAAGGCAATATGCTTTATTTACAATGCATGACAACTAACAAGGTGGAAAATATGCAGATTTCAAAGATATTTACTAGTGATTTGACAGTTGAAAGAAGGCATTTTTATTCTTGGCAGATTTCCACAATTTACCTACCGAAGATTTTCTCAATGTTTTTTTAATCTTTTCCAGTGACAACTACATCATGGAAAGGTGTACCATATAGTCTTTTCTTGTTGATTGAAATTGCATTGAAACAAAACTGATTTTTAAAGCTTTTTCTAAAATCATTAAATGCATTCATTAAATACACACTATTTGGAGGATTATAAACCTTGTTGAATATCCATGCTCATATTTTACTTTTTTTACATAAGTTAGAAGTAATAATTGCAGATCCACTTATTGATACTTCACTTATTATCCTAAACATCCAAAATAATTAGTCTTTTATCATCATAAGTTAATGATTAAACTAAGATTAATCCTCACATAATTGTCTTTTTGTTTGGACTAGGAAAACGAGGAAAGCGAAAGGAAAATGAAGAAGGAAAACGAGGAACATTTCGAGCTTGCAAGGGATTTTGTGAACATCAAAATTGAAATTCAAGAGCATTTTTTAATTCTTGGAGATTCCATCTTACGCCTTAATTTTCTATTTTAAGCTAACTCATCTTTGGTTTTGGGCTTTAAAATGAACAATTCAAAAGCTTTCCCTTATCATTACAAAGGAGTTAAAATGAAATTTAGGAAAACTAACTAGATTTTGTTTGAGGTTAACAAATTGAACAAGCAAACTTCACATTTGATTTTTTGGTGCTTAAAACGAATTCATAATTGCTTTGAGGCTTAGAATGAACATGTGTTTTTCATGTTTTGTAATCTCTTATTCAAAGTAATCTCATCTAAAAAGGTGTATGGACTTCTCTCACGCTTCACGGTGATCTTGAGAACCAAAAGTCTTTTTGATGACATTAAGTTGCATAAGAGATTGCCTCCACACTTTAGTTTGGGTTTAAAAAATGAACAAAATATTGTGTGAGTGTGAGTGACCTTATTGCATGTGTTCTCCCTTTGTTTCTAAACAAGGGTCGATCGAACTATGAATCAGTTTATTTGCTTTTGTTTATCCTAGAGGGCCTGCCTTGGGGAAAAAGTACTCACCCAAGGGAACAACTGAACCGGTAACACTCCAAAGCCAAGAGTATTTCCAATTGAGATATAAATATGGGTATTGGAGTAAATGCCAATATCACACAGCTGATTCCGACTAGATGGATCTGAAAGGGGACTCTCGCCATACATGGGTCAATCTCCACGAATGGAAAGTCTGAAATAAAACCCTTGTTTGTAGTGGCCTATTAACACATTCACTGAGTTTATCAAAGTGGTGCATTGGAAGTTAGATTCCAAGAAGTTACTTTCCATGTCCAATCTTGGTTAAAATATAGAGGTTAAGACTTCATTTTTAACATACCTTTATATTTTTTCCTTGGTTGCATGTAAAATCATCTCTTCTACCATGAAGGGCATGAGCAAGCCCACCAAGAAAAATGTACCAATTGAGCTAGGGTGTTATATTGCTTGTGAGTTAGTTTGAAAACATAGTGCTTTGATTGAAAACATCGAAACCAACATTCAACGAATCATCAAAATTGCAAACCCTTTAGGAGAGGAAAATATCCTTGAATAGATTCACATGTTATTGATTTCCCTTGGGATTCGTATCCTTAGAGGCTTCTAAACATTTGGATTTCATCTCAATTTTCTCCTACTAAGGTCAACAATAGGTAACTCTTGCCTCAAATTTCCTTGGTTTCCGCATAATACACTTTGTGGGATAAGGGGAAAGTTGAGACATTAGACATCTAGATTCAAAATCTAACCAAGAGTGTGTTTGTGGTAAAAATAATCCATTAATCAAAGATTAAATCAATTGACCCCACATATGTGCTTGGCATCTTTTGGTTGTATGGTTTTCATGCAAACATTGATCTTTTGATTTTGAATTACTTTTAGAGAAAGGCATGTTCTTCACTATCTTGGTCTAGTAAACAAGTCCTTCCTAGGTTCATTTAGGATCAAATCAAACATTTCACCCAGCCCAAACACTTATCAAAATCCATCCCACCAAACAACTTTAGAACTTTGGAAACATCATTCTAGACTTGGGTAAATCATTAAATTCAAAATCACCTTGTTTAGTTAGGTGTATGGGAATGCATCCTTTCTCATATATTTAATTGAATTAGCAATCCTTTGAACAAGTTCATCCTAAGATAACATCTAAACATCTTAGGTTTTACAGGTTCATTACCCAAATCAAACCAATTCAAATCAAACCCTAAGTCTAGCATTGATCCAAAGTCCCTAAACGTTCAACACTCATATCATTTCCCCTTTTCATCCTTCATCTCATCATTGGTCCAAAACACCTTAGTGGTCACTTTTTCAACAAGGTCAAAACACAAGAAGAACATGGAATACAAACTTGATCCATACATCATGAGTAATCCAAATCAATTGAACTTTCAAAGCCTTACAATGCCGATTGACTATCAAAACTCACACTTATACAATCCATACATGGGATCATTACCTTCTACAAATTTCAATGGCACAAAAAGTGTGAGTATTCCCAAATCAAAGATTGGAATACATTTCTCGATGGTAGATCTAAGTCCAAACCTAAAAATCCACCAACTGAACAATTAGTGCATGAGCCTTCAAATGAACAATGTCATCCCACCAAATCCCTACATGCCAAATGAGAATGTACCAAGTACAACTTTATCAAACATGAATCCAAAAAACTTTGGGATAAATATGTTTGTGAATCATACAAATGTTGTTCAAAGTCCAAACAAGATGTTAACGACTCCAAGTCAAGGTAACACCATGCAAAATCAAAGTTACCTAAATCAAGGCAATGTGATTCCCAACATCAACAATGTTCAATTTCAACCTATCATGCCAAATCTGAACATCATCCCAAATCAGAACATTGTCCAAAATCAATTTGTCCATGATCCCATTCAAAAACCACAAGTATGCATCCCAAATCTACTGAAACAAAAACCATATCAAGGGAGTCAAGATCAAAATTGAGATCAAATTTAGCAAGATCAAATTGCTACACTTACCAAAATAGTTGAGTCATTGCGCCAAGAGGCATCTCCATCACCATTACCCATATCAACATCATCCCTTGGTTTAGGGCTTCCATCTTTACCTAGCACCAATCAATCCATCCAATTCAATCCACCTAAAACCAATCAAGCCATCACATCAAATCCTTGGAATATACCATAGGCATCGCACCAACAGATGGTATCTAATCAAATGACAACATCAATATCGACAAATCAAAATATGGTCTCCCAAGGACCTATCACCTTGTTCATTCCGACCATTCCTATCACCTCGATCACTCCAACCACCCTTATCACACCCATCATATCTCAACCCCTCACTACCATGATCGCTCCAAACATATCTCAATGAATTGCCATTACATCCAACACAATTCTGAATCTGCCACCACTACCACCAAAACCAAACATAGCAAGGCAATATAACATTGCACTAAAATCTCACCAGGACTACCAAAAGGCCATCCAACAATATCTAGCCATGCAAAAAGCAAGACAAGCTCAACAAGTGCAACAAGCCTCTCAAGCTGCCCAAGCCTCTCAAGCTACCCAACAAACACAAGCACAGACACAAAAAGTGACAACTGTTGAGAACAAGGATCAAGATCAATCCATCACTAAGCACCTTGAAGCTATATCTAGTTCATCCAATGATCAAATCAACATATGTCAAGAGTCACTTCTCAATCATGATCAAAATCCACCAACAATACTCGACAATGATCCAATTCAAGAAATGTCAACATCAGTTGAACCTATGGTTGAAGACACTCACAATCTCTTTGCCACAATTGAAAACAATGTTCAAGATCTCTCAATTAAGAAGCACATTGAGGATATTTCTACCCCATCCGATGATCAACTCACCATACATCAAGAGCCACTTTTTAGTGATCTATTTTAAGGAGTGTTAGAATTATTTGATTCTATTGACATAATGCATGATCCATTGACCAATGATCATATTGAAATTTTCTGTACATCACCTAATGAGTTAGAGGACATCTCTCAAGAATTTATTCCAAAGCAAGATTAAAATCCTCCAGTAAGGTCTAGCAATGGTCCTTTCCAAGACATGTTGACCCCCTTTGACCTCATGGTTACAGATACTGAAGGAACCTTAAACTCAACACTTGAGGATATTGAACCACTTACCATGTCTAATGACGACATCGAAGAACCCTTTATAAGCAATCCATCCTTTGAAATTGACCCATGTCAAGAATTTGATCCAAAGCATGTCAAAAGTGATTCCAAAATTATTCAGGATCAAGAATTTGTATCTCAAAGATACTATAATGATCGAATGGACACTCTCCTATCTATACAAGATGTCACAAATGATGATCATATCCCCATAACACATACTCCTCCATCTACTCATGAGATGCTTTCCGTGGATGGACACGTAGATGATCTTCATTCAGAACAAGATTCCTTTATTCCTGACATTATTACACAAAAGGAATAGGTTATTGGTTCCTACAGTCAAACAAAGTTGTCAACATTAGGATCAGATATATCCCAAATTCATATTGAAGACATCATAAATAAAGATATCCAACATTATCCACTCAAAGAAACAGGTCAGATAGAACAAGATATTCTAGAGTCAACAAAGCATCAAATTGAAACAATGTCACCTACGATGGTCATTTATCAGAGAATTCATTCTAAACGAGAGCTCTCAGAATAGGCATAATCAAAGCATGAAGGTACTACTTCCACAATACTGGGGGCAACTATGTCTCAAGCAAATGCCAACATAGGGAGCATGAAGAGTCCTTATGATGAAACTAGTGTCAATACTACAACTAGCCACATCATGAATCTTCATCGACCCATCACCCCATCCATGAATTGGGACCAACGTCAAAAGAAAGAATTGAATCAAAGTACGAAGAATGTTATCAAAGAAAAAGAAGCTGGAAAGCATAATGGACAAATCAAATATAAATGGATACCAAATAATATAAAGAAAGATCATCCCTATCAAAGTCCATTAGTCAAAGAAACTATGGGGAAAAATAAAAAAGGGAAAGGTATCCATCAAGGATGTCCACAAAAGCAAAAGTAGGATTTTCAAGCGACGTACAAAGTATATCAAGTAGTTGGTCTTAATTCCATGCACACTTCCGTATCCACCCATCATTGCTCATCTTGCCAAGTTTGGAGAGTCAAAGATTCCAAGCTGTCAACCAATCAATCTTTTATCCCTAAACACACTCCATGCATGCCTCCATGCATGATATCTAATTCTCAAATTGACTATGTATTGGCAACGACCCTTCATCATAAGGATTCTGAAGGTACTCTATTGTGATGTATGCACAGAGACAGAGTTAACCCCAGTGTCAATAAAGCAAATCAAGAATCCCAAAAGGTACATTCAAGTGCACGTATCTTAGCAAACAAGCTTCTTCAAGCAAGATATTGATGACACATTATGACAAGGGAATCTACATCAACAACACCTTGTGATTCAACATGAGCTTAAAATCTTTCAAAAAAATCAAAAAAATCAAAAAAGAAAAAAATCCAAAAAAATTAGAAAAGGGATTGAAAACAGTAAAGAGAAAAATTGTCCTCTAGTGAAAACCACTACGGTGGCGCTTTGGGTAGAGACCATGACGAAAACCTGGCAAATAGGCGTCATGTGTGGAATCAAGTATCTACATGCGCTAGTACAGGTGAAAGCATCTCATCCCATCCATAATAAATATGACATTCCATCCATCTTATCCATAATAAATCCATTTATCCAATCCATTTTCATCCATCTGCATCCATCATCCAAGTTATCTTGATCTTAATGAAAGTTTGGGGCACACTTTACACTCGCTTATGGTAAACATCTTGACATGGGTCATTTTCACTGATCCTATCCTACCCAACATTATCTAAGCCATGAAGTAATATCCAATGAAGCATTCCTTCATTCAAACACCTTATCTTATCGCAAGATAATCCATATCCATCCATCCATACACTTATCCAAAAATCCACCCATAACATTCTATACATTACTAGACACTAGGGGAAAATATTTGCATCTTGCTTTAGGAATATATCTTGATCTATACCCTCCAACTTATGGGGAGATCTGAACATTGGAAAACATAAAATCAAATTGGTCCACCACTTGTGAGCAAAATTCTGAATCACTAGCCCATGGCACATTTTGACGAGAAGACATTCTTTATCATGCTTCATCTTTCATCAAACATCAATCCAAACAATCTCTATCAGTCGCATCTAATTTACACTTCAAACATCACGTCAAATCATTCAAACAAATTTTGATCCAAACCAAGCTTCAACAATCCTGATCAATCAAATCCAATAAAAAAACCATCATCTTGGGATATCCTTGTGTTGCTTAACACTATCCTTGCATTGTCGTGTATCCTCGATAATGTTATCATTATCAATCCTGATCAATCAAATCCAATCAAAAAATCATCATCTTGGGATATCCTTGTGTTGCTTAACACTATCCTTGCATTGTTATGTATCCTCGACAATGTTATCATTATCAATCTTGATCAATCAATCCTTGCATTGTTGTGCATCCTCAACAATGTTATCATCATCATCAATCCATCAATTCAATCAGTCAACCTTAGCTTGGTTTCATCAAAATCCTAAAACAGAGCACTGATAGCATCAAATACATCCTCATCCAAATTGTCAAAATCATGTGAAAAATCCAAAAACATTCGAAAAACATCAAAAATCCAAAAACATTCAAAAAACATGAAAATCAAAATACATTCAAAATACACAAAAATCCAAAAACATTCAAAAAACATCAAAATAAAAATAAAAAGTTCAAAAAACATCAAAATCCAAAAACATTCATAAAATCTTAGAAAATGCAAAAACATTGGAAAATAAAAAATTAAAACATTTGTAAAATCTTGAAAATACCCAAAACAGCCTCAAAACATTCCAAAAACATCAAAAACATCCAAATATTTTAAAAAAATCCATCCGTCCCATTTCGCTTTCACCCACAATAATCAATCATCCATAATAAACTGATCATCACCTTCATCCTTTGACAAAACAAACAAAAACAATCACAACAATCAACAAAAGTAAACTTCAATGGTAAAATCAAAGTCAAACTATTAAATGCAAAATCAAACTCTTGATCATTCACAAACATGTCAATCAACCTTATATCAACAGCCTATCAATCAACTTATTAAACCATCATCATCCTATACAATGCATGTCATAGGATATATCATTCTGACAATGAGCATTATTTTGGATATCACTTTGTATTCTTATCCTATTAGAACACATCCCTTTGGCTGAAGATATGAAGAACATTAGCTTGTTTGCATACTTGATCTCTTCTTTTGATTTATCTTATTGTGCTCATTCCAAGGACCTCTTGATGATATCCAAATGAAGGATTTAGAGAGATAGGAATGGGGCAACAATCATTATCTTTTGTTTGCTGTGCTTGTTGGACATTCTTGTCCAATAACTTGGCAAATACTTGCTTTGTTAGGTACATCCTAGCAAGGTTTCCGTATGTCAAGTGTGAACAAGAACTCTCCTATCTGTTTGTTGAGTCAAAGTCCATCGCACTAGGTACAATGCCATCCTAGTTCTTTATACCTTGATGCATTGTGCTTATGTGTGTTATCAAACATAAGGTAAATAGCCCTTTTAAAATCCCAATCCTTGATAAGAAAATCATCATCATCTATCATCATCATCATCTCTCATAAAGTTAGCTTGTTGGATCCTCTTGTCATCATCTAATTTCTTCTTTTCCACACTAACATCGTGTCATGAATAGTTAATCATCATCACCAATGCATCCATCTTGCATCCATCCTGCATCCACAAACCATCAGTATTCTGCATATCATCTCACATGCATGTTCATCATCATAATATAGATCTGTTAGTCTAAGCATCTCATAAATCATCCATTACATAATCACAACATATCACATCATCAATCTCATCCATCATCACATCATATCATCATTTAAGTTGTTTAAGATAATATAAATTTGTTATTCTAAGCATCTTCAAGCCATCTCACTTGCATCATCATCATAACCATCCATATGTCCATCTTGAACCTCTTTTTCAAGAGATCGACCCTCAAATCGAATATTTTTCTCTCGATCTCTTGAGGGGGCAATGTACTAGTGTACTTCTTTCTGCTGGGGCATCCAAAAAAATCATAATTTTTTTGAATTTTGATCACAAAAAGTTTATTCTTTGAACCAACGCAACAAGTACATTGCTTCAAAGAGGGGCAAAATGTAGACATGTGAAATTAGCATTATGCACTTAGTTCATATTCATCTGCTCATAACATTAATCAAGTTCATTAAATCCATTCATTAGGAAAATCAGGTTCATTTAATCTCTAAGGATTATCCACTTAAATTGAATAAATTAACTTTATTTAATTTAAGCCTACCATTCCCTCTTTGATTAAATAAATCAAGACTTTATTTAATTAAATCTCAAAATTCATATTTTTTCCTCTTGATTTAAATAAATCAAAATATTCAAGTCAAATGGGTCAAATCATCTTAATCATCACCTAACCTAATCTAATCCTGATTAACCTAATCTAATTACCCATCACATCCTCTAGCTTTTCCCACTTGCACCAATAAATCATTTTAATTCATTTATAAAATCAACATTTTCCATCAACATGGCATCTTTGAGGAATATTCCCTCAAGTTTGAATTCAAAAGCAAGTTGACATGTACATCCAACAAAGAATTTATGAGACCTTACATGTCTCTCACATGTCCCTTGCACAAGTCAAACTTAGCATTAACTCTCAAATTCAAATTTGAATCTCCCCCTCTTTGGCACATTGACCAAAATGTGCTCATTCCTCATCCTATCACAAGTTGACAAGTGGCCTCTTTTCATTGGCTTGTTCTTTGTCCCACATTCATCCATTTGGCTATTTCTCTCATCAAAATAATCTATAAATGGAAGGCTTATTCTTCATCAAATCCATCTACAAATCTTATGCAAAGTCACTCTCTTCAATTGAGAGCTGATTTTGTCCACCATCATTTGCAACATCAAGCTTGTCAAGGGTAGGGAAAGGGCTATTTTCCACAATAGCACCAATCCACTATGAGATAAACATACTTCATGTTTTTCATGTGCTTATTTATCTTACTTTTGTCATTTGTTTGCATTTGGAAGTATTGATGTATCATTTCATAGAGATGTTGTTATCTAGTTTGTTTTAGCAACTAACCATACTAAGTGTGTGTGTGTTGGAGGTTTTAACAAGTTGCAGATTTCACCATCACAGTTGGTATTGAACAAATTGAAAATAGTGTATTTGTAAGAGAAGGTAATTGTTTAGAATACTTTGTTTGTAAACTTGCAATGCCTGTCATGCTATCCACTTAGACTTCATAATTAGGTGTTACTTCAGTAGTTTGGTTATATCTAGTGATGCTTTATAAATTGATTATGGTTAAAAGTTTGTTCAATGGTTAATATTGAAGTCTTCCAAAGGCTAGGATGGTTTATTCTCTTGATGAAAATGTTGATCAATTCGATGGATTGTGTATAAGTTGGTCGCTAGCCTTGCACTATGTGATCACCTACGTGTTTGATTTTTACTTGTGGAATTTTGAGCAGGATGAGTTTGTATGTCACCATGTGTTTTCCTTGAGTATTGAGTCATGCATGTGGCTTGACTTCAGCTTCTGTGGTTTTGGTGGTTGTTAGGGGGGTGACTTCCAATGGGGGCCGGTGCATAAAGGGGCACTTGGATAACCCATGTGGAAGTTTTGTAACCAAGTGAAAACATTAAAATAAACTATGGGAAAAGGGTAGTAAAACATATTAACAAGATAAGTTTATACATTGCTCAGGCTCAAGCGCTCGTGCAGGCTTGAGGTGAGACGGGAAGACCTGAAATGGCATAATCAACTACTTCGTCTTCACAAGAGGTAGGTCAATTTCGCATAAGTTGGCATGAGGGGCTAGAGTTTGGTAGAGGCTACTAGGATAACTCAGGATGGAGGCCGAGGCTTAGGAAGAACTACCTGGATAACCTATATCCAATTATGTGATGACACTTCCCCTACGACAACCATGAGTTCCTTGTTTACTGTTTTCCCTTGAGTTTTTATATTCCTTTAGAAGTATGGTCTTTGTTGTTTGTTGCTGTTCTTTTTGTGTTCATGAGTTGTATCAGCTTTGTCATGACTTGTCCTTGTCTATCAGTTATGGTGGGACCCTTTGTTACCTCCTAGCATGGGGGGTGAACCTTTGGGCTCACGTGGTTGGGTGGAACATGTTACGTTCTCCATTGGGTTTCCCTTTTGTTCATGATGTGGTGACTTCATTTGATCCCTTGACTTCTACATTGCATCTACTTTTGGGAGTTTGATCATTGTACTTGTAAATGTATTGTATCTTGATCATGTATTATGTATCTTTTGTAGAGCACTTCTCATGAGATTCAAGGAAGTATCATTATACAAAATGTACTTGTAAACTGAATTGATGTATCTCATGTATGTAAGGAATTTTTTAATTAGTGACATTGTACTTGTTAATTGAAATGAAAGTAATTAATTATTTTTTTATGTAATTGAATGGATGTTCCTCATGGTTCCTATGATCATTTGTGTTGAGTAAATGTTATGCTTAATGATGGTTAGTGTTTGATTGTTAATAAGTTATTTGGTTTTGTAAACTTGGATAATGGAATTTAAGTAATGCAATCGTGCACCCTAGGGGATGTAGGATAATAATTAAGGTTATGCTCAATTTCATTTTCGCAACATTGCACTTAAAAGAAAAAAGAAATTGTCTATTTTTTGTTGTTTAGGTTTTGTCCTCTAGGGTTCTCAGGAGGGCATTACAACATTGGTCATTAATGTAGTTGGATCCATGTCTTCATGTAGATGGAAGATTGTATCTCTTTTAAACTTGGTTCTCTCTTGTTTAAATTATTTGGAGTCCTACACCAACAACAAAATTTTAGGGAGGTCAACATCGAGGTTGATGTGTTGGCCAACTCAACTATTTCCAATCTTGAAGAAATTATTGTCATATATGGAGGATCTGGTTGAGTTGGTGGTAAAATCATTGTCTATTATTCAAAGCATTTAATAATGAGTACGTTGTTTTGTGGATGTCCCAAGAGATGAAGATCATGCCACCTAAGGCTTTGCAAAATAATAATCATAATGCTTAGATTACTTCTTGTCAATTACATTCATACAAATTAATTTTGTAAGATTTCATCAAGGATTTACTAAATATCCATGTCCTTCTTTTCATAGTGGATGTGGGTAAAAGTATAAACCTATGTCACACCATTATAAGGGAAATGACCAACACAAATACACATTTTTAACTTTAACTGCATAAAAATGGACTTTATGGTTTGAATTTTAAAATGATATAAACTAATAAAATAAAAAAACTCTTGATGAAGTTTATGATTGTAATTTTTTAAAAAAGTAAAAAATTGGTTTGATATGTTTTTAATAAATTTAAGAGTTGAATGTGAATTGTTGAAAATTTTGGAAAAAGTGGAGGTAGAGGGAATGCCACAAAAAGAAGAACAAAAAATTCTTTTCTCCTAATTTTCTCTCCCAAATAACTAATTTCAATATCTAGTGCATGAAAAAAAAATTCAACAAATATTTTTTTTGTAATAACATTTTAAAATCAAAACTGACTAAAACATTATAGTTTGCATGGGACATAAACTTTTGTCTAATTATTTTTTATCATTTAAAAAATATACACTTTTGAAGAGGTTTATATTCTTTACTGCACCATATACTTTTCAAAAAAATTGAATTTGTTTTAGCATTTTTAGTTTAATTTCTAATCAGCCTCATGTTTGATTATAAAATCTTACTTACAATAAATTTAAAAATAATAATAAAACTAATCAAAATATCATTTTTTTTATTCTAGACTCTAAGCTCTATAAAAAAGGTATTTTTAAATTTTCATGAAATTACCTCTAGTCAAGGAGAAATTAAGAGTTGAAGTCAATGTTTTTCTAATTTTTCCCTAGAAGAGGGGTTAAGCTCCAACATAGGAGGACACATAGATAATTATGATTGAAATGATTTCAATGAAAAGATTTCACTCAAAACCTTAGACATAAATTTAATTGCAATTCAAAATTTCAATGTAAAATAAATAAATTATAGTTTCGAAAAAAAATAATTTGCTTGAAACTGGATGTGTCACATGTATGCCATGTGATATTGGGTGAAATAGTTTTGCTCAAAACGATTTAATTGACCAAAAATATAACACAACTTTATGCTTTCACCTCTTTATTTTGCAAGTATAATAGAGACCATGATTAAGCTACTTACTCTAAGTGTCAACTGGCTTTCTTAGAAGGTGATGGAGAAAAGGCTTCAATGTGTGTTGAAAACCCATTGGAACCTTATTTTGCTTGTAGTGTAGTGAGTGCTAAGGGATGGATTTTTGATGATAGATCATAAATACATAGTCAACATCAATATTGCCTCAATGTTTGTTGCCTCTCTTTTGGATTTGGGAGAGACGAAGGACATTGTGAAATCAATTGCGAAGACCTTGATCAAGCATCAATTTCTGGGCGGTTTGGAGGAGATTTTGGAAATCACTTGATATGGCAATGGTGTCCCACTCATTGTAGTCTTTTCTCGGCTTCAAACTAGAGGGGGTAATGCGGATTGGTACCCCTTCATCTCCTCTTCCTGGTCTAAAATGATTTCACAGTAGCAGTGTAAGGCGGCTAAAGAAGTGGACTTTTTTGAAACAAGTGCTGGGCCTAGTCAAGCTAGTGGGTGTGTCGGAGCTTGTTGCTGTGTCTGACAAGTTGGAGGAGTAACAGTTTTTTCATCTTAGTTAATATAGATAGACTAAATCCAATCATATCAAATTTAAAGTCTTGAATGCCAGCCACAATATATAGGAAAATAGACACGCATTCAATAAAACAATTTCAAATGCCATATGCGCTATAAAATATTTATTAGTCTGAAAATATTGAAGAAAGGTGGTTAAACACGGAAATGAAATACAAGATCATTAAACTGTCTCCAAACTCACAGCTCATCCAAGCGGACCCTCGTTTGGCTTTACGAAACTTTCATCGTACGTCGACATATCCTTCTATGTTTATCTCTAAAGCATCATATTTCAAAGGAAATCTTGACTAAAATATGCAAGGAAACAACTGCAGGAAATCATTCGTGTGACTTACGACAAGGGAGAGAAGTGGGACTTGACTTCATATAAGCCTAGGGAGCCCGTGGAACACGACAAGCTTGTGCCGACCATTGAAAATACTTCCAGACATTGTGAACGGTTTAAAAAAAATATTAGAGTTTTATCCAAGGTCCAAAATCCAACAGAATAGCTGTAAAATTCCACAATCCTTTCACACATGAGAAATTATTCATGCATTTTGACTATAAATTTGTATATGAGGCATTTACCATGCAATAGCTGTTGTCCCTCTGAATTAGCAATGGAGGCATCAACTGCATCTAACTTTGTGTTGGGATTTGTTATTTTCGTAACGTTAGCTGGACAGCGAGTGGAAGCACAGACGCAGTCTAAGAAGGCCATAGCTTCTGCCCTCTATGTCTTTGGAGACTCCACAATAGATCCTGGGAACAACAATCAACTCAATAGTATTGCCAAAGCTAACTTTTCTCCGTATGGGAAAGATTTTCCAGATCATAAAGCTACTGGGCGGTTTACAAATGGAAAATTATCGACGGACATAATCTGTAAGATTCTTTCTGCAATGCGTATCATATATAGTGATATTCCAATAAAAACATTGTTTATGGGTTATCATACATTAGGAAACTGACTTTCTCAAACATGATAAGGTGATCTTTTTAGCATGAAAAAATGACACGAGTTTTGTCTTGTTCATGAGAACAATTGCAAATTTCTTAAACTTTCAACCATCTGACATAAATGGGTACAGCTGAACTCTCAGGACTTCCAGATTTGCTGCCTGCGTCCTTGGATCCCAATTTTCAAGGAGAAAAATTGCTCACAGGTGCTAGTTTTGGTTCGGGTTCATCAGGATACGATGACAGTACCTCTCAAACTTTGGTCAGTACATTGTAATTGCTTTTACTATTAATCTTTTCATTTAATTTCTCTATTTTCAGTTGATACAGAACCAAAGTGTTGAATCTAAGAATGAGTTGAGAAGTCGGTCTGATGGCTGCATTCAAAGCTCTATACAGTGTTTGGGATTCAGATTTTTTAAGCTTGTTCTTGTTCTTTTTTGGTTTTTGGTGGGCTGTCCTTTGGAGAATGTGGTCGGCCACTGTTTATCCTTCGTATTCTTGTTTTATGTTGTGTTTCAGACTTCAATGCTATTTCTCTTTCTTTCCTTCGGATCTTTTCAAAACCCTCCTTTATCTGATTCATAATACTGATGTGAAACATTTATATAATCAAAAAATAAAATCTTGAATCTAAGTTTTTTCTCATTTGCAGAAAGTGTTAACGTTGGGAAAACAACTGGAGAATTTTAGGCATTACCGGTTACAGCTTGCAAATATGACCGGGCAGAGGAATGCAAGCAAAATCATATCAGAAGCAATATTTTTTCTAAGTACAGGATCTAATGATTTTATCAATAATTACTACGCGAATCCTCTTATGGCCAAAAAGTACAGCCTTACACAGTTCGAGGATATTCTTCTCAAGTCCCTTCGTGGGTTTGTACAGGTAATGTACACAAACTAACAATTTAATGTTTTTAATGGACAGATTCTCCAGAAGGCTTCTTATTATTATTGTTTTGTATTTTCCAGAGTATCTACAATGAGGGCGCTACCAGACTTGTTGTAATTGGGCTACCCCCATTTGGTTGTTGTCCTTCGCAAATCACTTTACACAATCTATGAAACGGCAGCTGCTATGAAAAGTTTAATGAAGTCGCGGCTTCTTTCAACGAGAAGACAATTGCTGTAACAAAGGAGATGGCTCTCAGTTTTCCTGCTCTTCGAATCGCATATTATGACATATATGAGAAATTGTATGACATCATTAAATATCCCACTAAATACGGTGAGCAAAGAATATTCAGAAACATTGTAATTGCCATGGGTATCCCTTGTTCTCAATTATTTTTAAGTTAAGTGCGATTGATCTTTACATCGATTAATTGAATCGCAGGTTTTAAAGAAACAAGGGTGGGTTGCTGCGGAACTGGACTGTTAGAGGCGTCCATATTATGCAGCAAGGAGATCCCAACTTGTGTTGACGCATCGAAATATGTATTCTGGGAGAGCTTCCACCCAACAAGCGAAACATATCAAATTATTGCCAAGGATTTATTTTCAAAAGTTTTGATGCAACTGAAATTAAGATAAATTTCCTGATTTCTTTAATTTTTTCTGTTTAGTTTTATATAATACCTTACGCTATCGCACTCACAATGTAGTGGAGTGTGAAAGCGTGGAATTCTGCGAACACATAAAATAAACGAGAACGAGTTCTTGACAGCGCCACTCCAGCCCTTAGCATACGTTAAGAAACGTGTGTAACTTAAAATGTTATATGGCCTAGATATTTGAATAACCTCACATATTACCTGAGCTCGTTATATTAGTTCGTCTTCTTCATTTGTGTGACTTAGATTTGTACGTTGAATTGCCTCCTAAGCAATAGTTTTCAACAGAATAACTTGACAATAATGTTGCCGTGTACGTTTGAATTTATCACAAATTTTAGTGGGATGTGCACTTATTATTGACATAATAAAGAGTGATAAAAAAATGTGCTGATTTTTAAATGAAGGTGGTAATTGAACTGCCTGCATTAAAAGGCAAAAGGAATAGTTTTTTTAAATTTTTAAAAGATTAGAATGCACATCTTTATAGAATTATAGAATGTAGTTAATGAGTTCAAATTTTTAATTTTTAGATGTGTAAGGTGTAGATTCATTTCAAGAAAATGATAATATATTTTGAAGAATTTAAAGTATATGTACTCTATTTGATAGGAAATAATTGACAAGAAACTTAAATCTGTTAGATATTTTTTTAAATGATACATCCTTACAATAATGTTATGTTTTTGACTTGCATCATGTTATTTGCATGTCATATCATTACTAATATGTATTAATATATGTCATTAATAATGAAAATTAATACAATAAATGATAACAAATATAATGAAGATAAGAAATCACATAAATATTAAATATAAACTTAAGAAAAAATATAAAATAATCAAATAATTTTAGTGAAACAAAATCTAATATTTAATTATTAATCAATATAGATCCCTATACCGAGAAGAACTACATAAAAATCTAAAATTATAAATTAATAATAATGATTATCAAAATCAAATTTTATGACCAATTGTTTAAACAAATTATATAAACTTTGTAAATAGATTAAGAGGCTTCAAGGAGTCGATTATTGAGATGTAAACAAGAAAGTGCTAAGGATGATGCAAGATCATCGAAGGTGTAAAAGTAATCTCACATCAAACAAACATATTTACTTTTAAAATTTATTTGTTTTCTAGATATTTTAGGTATTTCATAGAATTATTATGTTGAAATTAATTAAGTTGGAGGCATCACATATCACTACACTCATGTTTCTAAGGATGAAGAATTCATAAACATAGATAGACCATTAGGAGTGCCACAATTCATTGCATTTTATTATAATTAGTTATGGTCAAAATCATAGATTTTTTTTGTATATCTAGAACCTCCTCTTTGATTTCAGTCTATTATTTATTGTTGCATATATGTTGTTCAACCAAGGAAGCTAGTTGAGGACTAGATCAAATATTTACTATATAAAGATAGCTTTTTTAAAACTTATGGAAAGTATTTAGAACTTAGGAAAAATATGTAATGTTACATACATCAATATAAAATTAATAGAGGTTTATATGGACCAACATTTAATTTGGATACCTCTTGATCATAAAGGATAGTAAAACATATTATTAACAAATCTATATATATGCAAGGGTGGTGCACTAATTCTAAAGTTAAATAGTTGTCAGAAACATT
The DNA here is from genome assembly GCA_007258455.2 of Sequoia sempervirens. NCBI lineage: Eukaryota > Viridiplantae > Streptophyta > Pinopsida > Cupressales > Cupressaceae > Sequoia > Sequoia sempervirens. The sequence goes on from VDFB02058242.1 coordinate 124,204,628, forward strand.
TAATTTTGAGGCCATTGGTCCTTATCAAATACTATGATGGCCTTGATTTTCCATCAAAGTATTGAATTCTTGTAATTCTTGTGAAATGCATGTGTTGCCTTGATTTTCCATCACAACAATGGATTCTCATGATTCTCGCCTCATACATGTGTTCCTTAATGCACAACCTTTTTCAGTTTCTTGTACATCTTTTGGACCTAATTTTGGGTCTAAATTCCTTGCACACTTTTACGCCCGATTTGAGATAGTCTACTTATACCTCTTAGCATTAAGGGGGGATTATGACATTGTTATGCTAATGCTTCTTTCAATTGGGAATTTTTTTTCAATGGAGCAATGGAGGAAACTTCTATTTTTATCTCTCGAATGGGGGATTATTTTAGTGGATAATATTTTGTGAGATTCTACTTGTAGTGATGGAAAATGTAACCCTTTTACATTATCTCACTTGTTTGGGCCCTCCTAATTTGATTTGGACTTAATAATGCCTTAATTTAGTGTTGTAAAGTGTATCCCTTTAGATTTTCACACTTATTTAGGGATCCCTTAATTAATTAGACTTAATTATGCCTTAATAAGCCCTATTTTATATCTACAAGCCTAATAAATTACACTTTTCGAAGGGGAAACCTGACAATAATTAATGCCAATACATAACACTTCACATTGAGAAATGTATGCTCCAAGAATTAGGGCTTGGGGCCCATTCATCCATGGGCGAATGGGTCCTCCATAAGACTTGGAACCCATTTTTAAATCATGTTCTGGTAGTATTTTTATCATCCCAAATTTAAATTCTAAATGTCAGCTTGTAATGTTTTAATTTCAAGAAATTAAGGATAAATATCTATAAATACAAGGTTATTTTGATCAAATCAAGTCTAAGGAAAAATCTAGCAAGATTTGAACTTAACAAGAGCTAAGATTATTGTCAAGAGAATTCAAGAGTAGAATTATCAAGGATTTATTGGAACGTTCAAGATCTCAAGCATCATGTCAAAGTTATGTTCAATCATGCATGTTTTTGGAGCTAACATTGTGATGTAGATTTCAAGATCTAATACAAGCATTCAAGCCAAAGATTTAGAGGAAGATTCAAGAATCAAGATCCACATCCATTGAAGCCATTTCATGCAAGATCAACATCAAAATTTTAGTCCTTCAAAGGCTTAATTAAGGGTTTGGTGAGTTGCAACATTACATATGTTCATTCATCATTCCTTCATATTTCATTATTTCATTTCAAGGTTTAATTACCAAAATGGGGTTTGACCAAGAAAAACCCCGATTCACCCAAAAATAAACATTTTTCCCTCTTTCTTTGTGTGTTGTAGATTTCTAGGTTGAAAATCTCAAAAGTGAAAAATTGTAAAGTTGCATTTCTTGTCACCTTTGTTGTCATCTCACAGAAACTATGAAATTGGATTCATTTTCGACTGTCCAATTGTGAAACCCAGAGGAGATAGAAGTGCAGAAACATGAGCAGAGGGCCCAAAAATCAATTTTAGAAAGGTGAACAAGGACCCATTCGCCTATGGATGAATGGGAAACATGACATCTTCTAAAAAATAGTGTTTTGTGAAAGGTAAACAACATTTTCCATTCCTAGATTTTCTAGAAGTTTCACTATTTCTAATAGTCCTATGTTTCATCTCTCAAATCAAACTTTTACATGTCATGAATGAGTGCATTTGGTATTTTTAATCTTTCTCCCAAAACCCCTGTTCAGTCATTTCTATCAAAAGTTATATCAAGACACTTTGCAACCAAACAAGACACTTTGAAACTATTTTTGGGGTAAGTTTTAAGTGACCTCCACTCATCCGATTTGTGTGAAATAAATTATGTCTTTTAGATCTATGCTTCATCTAATCAGATCTGGAATTACATTTCAATTTTGAGTTGATTTACTATTTTATTTTCATCTCCCAAAAGTGTTGATAAGTCCACACACATGTATAAAGGAAATTGCATGATTCCTCAAATAATTCACTCACGTAAGGCTTTAAAGTGGATTTAACTTGAGGGATCTCATTTCCTAAATGAAATAAAAGAATAGGTAGGTTCATTCACCCCATTTTTTCATTTCTATTTATAGTAAGTTTGGTGAAACAATAGAAATTGAGAGTAAAAATTTGTGTTTGAACCCCTACTCTATTTTTCTATGTTTCATTTTGGTGAACATAAGTTTTGAACATTCTAATTTCTGATTTGGAGTGCATTTAAACCATAGATCTAGGATTTGCATCAGTTTGCATTGAATTGCATTACTTTGCATCTCATTTAGGGTAGTCAAAATTGCATTAGTTTGCATTGCATATAGGGGTTTAAATTTATATTTTTGCATGGTTTAAATCTAAAAAAATAAAATCTTTGCATGCATATTACATTAATTTTGCATAGTGTTTGCATGTTAGTGTACTTTTCATCATTCATATTCAAAAAATGGGTCAAAATTGCATTTCAAAAAGTTTCATATAGTTCATCATTTGTCATTAATTCTACTTGCATTAGGTCATAAAATTCTAGAATTTTTTTTCACAAAAGTTACAATATGAAACTAGGCACAAAAAAAACATAAAACAACTCAAAAATTGTAATTTTCACTTTTTTAAAACCCTGAGCAAGGACCCATTTTCCCATTTGTGAATGAGTCCTTGTACAAGCATTTCAGTCAAGTTTCTAGGTGGTTTTTCCTCTCTTCTTTTCCTTTCTGTTGTTGTTGTCAGATTTGAAAATTTGGTTTCTTGAAATAGTCTATTTTTAATTCAAGTTTTTACTTCTTTAGTTAGATCTTGCAACATTTTGGAAATTGTTTCTTGCATATTTCAATTTAGGATAGTGTTAGGTTTCTACATTTTTCCTTTACTTTGAGCATCATTTCATTGCTTAGATAGATTAGTTTATATTTCACAATCATTAAAAAACAAAAGAAAAATAAAAACATCAAACAAAATAAAATAAATAAATGATAAACCTTGGAGAAAGCATGTCACTCAAACCCTTTAGTTGTGATGAATTTGACATTTTAGATGAATCCCTCAAGGACTTGATCTCACCTAGATCATCCACTAAATCTTTGATACAAGAGGATGTAACAATAGACAATCATGACAATCATAGTTGCTCTTCTCCCAATACCTCTCCTACTTGTGACAAAGGTATGTTGGTGTTAGAAGACCCAATTGTTTAACATCATGAGAACTTTGTTTGTCCCTCTTTTAATGATATTGTAGTGTAGGAAAATGCATACCCTTGCATTTTCACACTTTTTTGGGCCCGCCTTGCTTTATTTATCCTTATTTATGTCTTAAGTGGTCCTATTTTGCATCCACAAGCCTAATAAATTATATCTTTTTATGGATGATCCCGACAAACATCAAAGGATAAATGATAATTTAATGATTTTGGCTGTGTCCTTGATTTTTGGATTGGGACTAAAATGCCACCTAGGGCGTCTTTGTCCTCCAAATGTCTTGGCACCTTGTTTTCAAAAGTGCCTTAGATGGCCCCCTTTTTGGAGTCTATGCCTTGAGTTTCAGGCCTTGGGACTAAGACGCCACCTAGGGCATCTTAGTGCCCCTCAAGTTATTTTTAGGATTTAATTTCAAATCTTGGTAAGATTTAGCCTCCTTTAATTAATGAATTCATATGTCAGCTTGGTGTGGTGTAATTTTGAGATATTAAGCATGGATAAGTATAAATACAAGGTTTATTCACTCATTTTCACCTAAGACTTTTGTGAGAGCATTCTTAATAGCAAGTTTGAGTTCACAAGACATTCAAGAGCATTCAAGAGTAATTCATCAAGCATTTGGATCCATCTTCAAGATTCAAGCATCATGTCAAAGATATTCTTGCATCATGTTTGTTTTTGAGCTAGCATTTGTGATGTAGGGTTTTGATTCAAGCAAGCAATTCAAGTCAATATCTATCAAGCATTCAAGAATTTCAAGATCTACATTCAAGCTAGCCACTTCACACAAGTTTGTAGATTTCACAACAAGGGTTTGGTGAGTTGCAACATAACACATTGTTCATTCATCATTTCCCTTCATTATCATATTTCATTCCAAGGTTTAATTACAAACAAGGGGTTTGACCAAGGTAAACCCCCATTTACTAACAATCAACAAGTTTTTCCTCTCTTGCATGTTTGTGATTGCATTTTAGGTTGAAGATTTGAAGATCATTTGATGTGGGGTTTTGGATTCTATGCCATAGAAAAATGGCCCCTTTTCATTTTCATGGCCTTTTAGGTCTTGTTTTATGATGTTTGGTCCATTTTTCTTTGATTTTATATTGTAATGTGGCTTGAACATGCATATTTATGTACTAAAGTTCAAATAATGACATCTTGTGAAGTGTTGTAAAACATTTCTACACTCTTCTAGACTCTATTCATTGCAATTCACCTAAAAATCACCTTTTCATCACTAATCAAGTCCTATTTTGAAGTGTTGTAAAGTCTTGTAACAAGTTTTCATGCTTTTCTAGGCACAACCACTATATATCACTTTCTTATGCTTTATTTGACCCTTTTATGCCCTTATAAGCTTTAATTAAGTATATTTTTGAATGTAAACCTGACAAACAACATTAAATACAAGATAATTCTTGACACACATTTTTAGGTCCTTGGTGGGACCCATTCACCATGGGTGGAAAATGAGTCCCCCTTGGCTCCAAATTCAAAATATTTTAAATTTCCTTTTGGGTTTTTATTCAAAATCACTTGATGTTGGCCTATGATGAGGTATTAATGGGTTACTAAGGCACAAGAATGTACAAATAAGCATTTTTACATCCATTCTAACCCCCATTCATCAAGTTCACTCATTCATCTATTCACTCAAGCATTCAATCATCTTACAACATCAAATCAAGCATTATTCAAGCATTTTGGAGCATCCATTGATCTACAACTTCAGATTTTCATCAACTAGGGTTTGGTAAGTTGATAGAATTTGCATGTTATTTGTTTATCATTTTCTTGCATTTCATTATTTCATTAAGGGTTTGATTACCAAAGTGGGGTTTGACCAAGGAAAACCCCTATTTGCTAATCCTCAACCATTTTCCCCTCTTGCATGTGTTAGTGTAGGTTTTTTATTTTCCTTATGTTAGGGGTATTTCTTTTTTCCTACACATATTATTTAAGCTTGCTTAGGTTTAATAGTTGTGGTTAATATGAGGACACGTGGCGAAATACATTAGCTACATGTGTCACTCTCTCCCCACAAATGGGTAGTTGAGTTACACATCCTTTTTTGGCTTGTTGTGCCACCTCTCATAACCACTATTTTGTTTCTACCTAGGTCAGTTATGGGGTATTTGGGTTTCTCACCTTATTTTGGCTTTATGTGCCACCTCCTCTTTGTCTTCACCCAAGGAGGTTATGTCACATGTTTTGTCATTTACCAAGTAGGTGATAACCTCCCACCTTTTATGGGTATAGGAGTTAATGCACCTCTTAGATGTATTTGCCCTTATTTTTCTATATATTAAGCACTCTCCTCTCACCTTCACTACTTCAGCTAGTTCGGTGATTATTTCATGGGAGTATTGAGAGTATTCTGCAATTTCTCTTGCCTTGTCTCTATTTTTTCTCTCATTTCAGATTTCTCTTCATTCTGCTATTTTGATCTTCAATCATCTGTTGAGTGAAGTTGCATGTAATCTACGACCAACATCAGATCCTGGCTCGGTTCTTGCTTCTTAGAGAATCTAACATGGTATCAAAGCCGTGTTGTCTGGTATAGTTCATTTTATTATTTGATTTTTTTTGAGAGATTTGAGACTAATATAGAGCTAATATTTTTCTCAAAAACCCAGTATGATTTTCTCTTGCATCTTTGAATGATTTGGAGAATCAAAATAGTTTAAAAAGAAAATAAACATATATTTAATCTGGTTTACATATATCTGTTCCTGTGAGATCTGGGTGATTTGTAGCTTTTTGGTAATATTTGAGGCTTTTTCAGCATTTCTAGAGAGTCCAGAAGGTTTAAGAAAGTCAAAATTGACATTTATTTCACCAAAATCAGAGATTGGAAGATACAGTAAAAAAATCAGAGATTAAAAAGTTGAATCTTTTACTGGAGCCGTTTTCATTTTAGCTTTAAAAATCTAGCTTGCACTCGTTTTCAGGAAAAACTATTTTTGGGTTTTGTTTCCAGCATCGAAAAACCATCTGGGTAGTCGTTACATTTTGCAGAAAGTTGATAAAGTTTGCAAAAATCGTGTTAGAAAAAGGCGTGAGTCATTTTTCATGGGCAAATTTTGCAGCTTTTTTCAAAATTGCATAACTTTTGCCTCGGGTGTCAGTTTTTCACAAACGAGTATTTGATGGAAAGCCAGAATCAAGAAATTTCCATCCACGAAGGTTTGAGTAAAAATTTCTGCCTTTTTCAATCAGATATTGCAGGTTGAATCTGCTGTTTTTTTAATCTTTAGTAAGTCATTTCTTTCACTTTTGTAATCCATTTTTCAAAAATAGAGAAGTGTTGGAAAGATATTGAAGAGTAAAACACACCTGCAAGGTTATTTTTCCAGATTTCATTTGAAGATTACTTTGTATCAAATATTGTAATTTTGGCTATTAAGAGCCTTTAAATCTTTGTAATCTAGAAAATCCCCGTAAAAGCACTAATCATAAAGTGCCAACATTGTAATATCTGGAGGGGGTGATTTTTGAGATTAGTGGAAAGGGGGGGTGTCTCGTGTGTCTTCTTTCTTTGCACTTTTCCTTCTTCCTTGCAATCTTCTTTTCTGCTCTCATGGATGCATCTACAGTTCTAGTTTTAACTCCATGTAATTATTTTGAATGGAAAACTAAGATGGTAATATATCTGAAAAACATGGATATCATCGTGTAACAATGGGACTTGAAACTGAACCACAAGATGATGCAAAAAAGATTAAATGGTTTAAAAAATGTGATGAAGCTTTTGGTACTTTATGTATGTCAGTATCTCCAAACCTACTTTTTCATATTGAGTCTACTACAACACCGAATGATGTGTGGACTAAATTGGAAAGCCTCTTTGGTAAGTAGGATGAGTTAAGAGGTCATCAATTGGAGAATGAACTTATAGGGTTAAGTCCTTCAACTTTTGACACCATACAAGACTTCTTCACAAAATTCAAATCTGTTAGATTGTAATTGGAACAATGTGGAATCAAGAAGGATGATAAGAAATTGATCTTGAGTATTCTTTCTAAGCTTGGTCCTAACTATTCTATATTTGTTTCTATATTCTATGCTACAAAATGTGCCCTAGGTTCCACAGATAAAATGCCTTCTTTAGATGAGTTTGCTGCAAAACTCACTAGGGAGCAGGACAAATTAGTTCTAATGGGTACAATTAAACCCTCTAAGTCACATGCCTTGGCTGTTAATCAGGGCACAAAAGAACATAAAGGGTCTAATAAGCAAGATAAGAAACAAAAGAACCAAGGAGAGAAGAAGAAATATCAGAAATCTACAACTTCAAAACTAGATAATCGGACCTCTTCATCAAAAAGTGAACAACCTAAAAAGGAGAAGGTCAAGTGTTCTTACTATAAGAGGCCTGGCCATGATGAACATAAATGTTTAAAGAAACAAATTGACCACCTTTCACATCTTCTAGAAAAGAACAATATCAAGGTGCCTGATTCAGTCAAACAAAGTTCATCAGAAGGTTCTTCTAAGGACACAGACAAAAGTAAGGGGAAAGGAAAGGGTAGGGCCCTAGTTGCTGTTGCTTCACAACCAGAGTCTTGGATCATTGACTCGGGTGCATTGCACCACATGGCCTCATCAGAGGACTATTTTACCTCTTTGGAGCCATGTTCTATGCCTACCATCCCTATGGGTGATGATACTCCTATTGAAGTGCATGGGAGAGGGTCCGTTGATGTGGGTGAAGGGACAACTGAGGATGTTCTTTGTGTCCCATATTTTTCAACTAATCTCCTATCTGTTTATCAGATCACTCACACTGGTTCTGGCAAGTGAGTTGAGTTCACTCCAGATACAGCGGTAATCGGTGAAATGCATAATGGGTCTTCGTTCGCTGTGGGAAAAGTAGATCATCAGTTCAGACTATATCAATTTTCTCACTTTGTTCCTGACTCACCTTCAACAGTCTTACTCACTCATGCAGATGAGGTGAGTTGTTTGTGGCATCAACAGTTTGGCCACTTGAACTACCATTACTTGAAACAACATAGTCAACAGGATATGGTTTCAGGGTTTCCTTCTATTTGATTTTCTGATGGAGTTTGCCAAGGATGCATTCTTGGTAAGCATCCTAAGGAGAAATATGATAAAGGAAAAGCATGGAGAGATATAGATCTATTGGAGTTGGTACATAGTGACTTGGCAAGACCATTTCCACAACCATCTTTCAGTAGGGCTAGATATGTCTTGACATTTATTGATGACTTTTCTAGATACACTTGGGTCTATTTTCTCAAATAAAAGTTTGAGGTCTTTGATCATTTTCTATATTTCAAGCTTTTGTAGAGAAACAATCTAGGAATTTCATCAAGATTCTGTGTACAGATAATGGGGGATAATATGTTAACAATCAGTTTGAACAATTTTGTGCTTCAAAAGGAATCAACATGCAACACACAGTTCCATATAGTCCTCAACATAATGGTGTCGCAGAACACAAGAACAAATCCTTGAAGGAGATGGAAAATTGTATGATACACTCCAAATCTTTGACACCTCAGTACTGGGCAGAGGCCATCAACTATGCATGTTACATCCAAAACTGAGTTCCTCACAAAGCTGTGAAGGGGGTAACTCCTTTTCAAGCTTGGACTGGTTAGAAACCCACAGTTAAACACTTTCGAGTGTTTGGATCTCTTGCATGGGCCCACATTCCAATAGAGAAACACAAGGCAATGGATCCACAGAGAAAGCCTTGCATATTTGTTGGGTATCCAAATGATATCAAAGGTTATAGACTTCTCCATCCCACCACTCATGAGTTGTTCCTTGAGAGGAGTGTTCATTTTGAGGAGAGCTCTTCTAGTTCTTCTCCTACCACTTCCCATCCACTATCACATTGGAGACTTTGCATCATGATGACAATTCTTCAGAAGATCTTAATCCTCCTAATATTGATGAGGAGTCTTCTTCCTCCACTTCAAATGGTGATAATGATGATGAGGATTCACATTCCTCTTCTAGTAATCATTCAGAGGTTGATGATTCTCCTCCAACTTCTCTAGCCTCAACACCTCTTTGGAATCACAAACATTGGAGTCAACAAGAGATTGGGTTGGTGATCCATCAGACACAAGAAGAACACGATCACAATTTAAACAAGCTCCACATCTCTTGATTGCTTTAGCTTCTAATCCAAAGTCTTTTTGAGAAGCTTCTGGTGTTCCCGAGTGGGATGCTACAATGCAAGAAGAGTTCAATTCCTTAGAGAGGAATCACACATGGGATTTAGTCCCTCTTCCTAAGGGAAGAAAAATTGTTCGATGCAAGTGGATCTATCAAACTAAATTTGCAGCAAATGGGTCAGTTGATAAGCATAAGGCTCGGTTGGTAGCAAAGGATTCTCCCAGGTTCTTGGGATTGACTACTCTGAAACTTTTGCTCTAGTTGCTAAGATGCATTCTATCTGACTTGTCCTTGCCATAGCTGCAACACATCATTGGGAAGTTCATCGGATGGATGTAAAGAGTGCCTTTCTTCATGGTGACCTTTAGGAGGAAATCTACATGGAGCAGCCACAGGGGTTCATACAAGATCCTTCACCTATGTGTAGACTTCAGAAGTCTCTCTATGGCCTCAAATAAGCTCCTCGAGCTTGGTATGCCAAGATGGAATCCTTCCTTCTGATAGTTGGGTTCAAACGATGCCATTCTGATCTGAATGTATACATTCTACAGCAGGATGACACTCTCACATTCTTGGTTCTCTATGTTGATGACCTATTGATAACAGGGAGTCCCTCGTCCACCATCAAGGCAGTGGAAAATGCTCTACATGATAGATTTTTGATGTCTGACTTGGGTTTTTTTCATTACTTCTTAGGGATTGAGATCACTCAATCATCTTTAGGAATCTTCCTTGGACAACCCAAGTATGCACTTGATATGCTCTCCAGATTTCACATGGCTAACTGTAAGCTTGCACCGACTCCATTTTTGTCAGGGGTCAAACTTGAGGCTAAGTGTTCCTCACCTTTGGTTGATGGCACTTTATATCGACAACTTGTTGGGAGTCTCATCTACTTGAATCATACGAGACCCAACATTCCATATGTTGTGGGCATGGTCTCTCAATTCATGCAGGAGCCACATGAGTTGCATTGGAAAGCAGCTAAGCGGATCCTTCACTACATTTAGGGTACTCACAATTATGGGATTCAGTATGCAGCGGGCATGGATATTGACTTGGTGGGATACACAGATTTAGATTGGGTAGGCGATTCTCAAAATCACAAGTCTACTTCAGGGTATTGCTTCTCACTTGGTTCTGGTCCAGTTTGTTGGTCGAGCAAGAAGTAGTCTGCAATTGCTCTTTCATCTACAAAGGCTAAGTATCGAGGGGTGGTTAATGCCACCACTGAGGCTATTTGGCTTTAGAATATTCTCACTGAGTTTGGTGTTCCATTCAGAAAGCCTACAATCATCTTTTGTGATAATCAAAGTGCAATAGAGATCTCAAGGAATCTAGTTCATCATCAGAGGATGAAACACATTGAGATTCATAAGCACTACATTTGGGAGCTGATTCAGGAAGGCATCATTGATCTTAATTATTGTTCTACATCAGAGTAGACTGTAGAAATCTTCACCAAACCCTTCACAGAGAGCAAGTTCCTTCATCTGCGAGCTTTGCTTGGGGTGCGACAGGTGTCTACTTCAAGAGGGGCTTCTTAGTTCTTCATTCTACTATCTCTATTTAGGGGGGCTATTCCACTTTTGGGGGGGGGGGCTTCTTCTTATGGGGGATATTCTCTATGTACATGGGTACCTAACATGGCTTCATTTGCCAGGACCCACATTTTCACCTACCTAAGCTATGCTTAAGGGGGGGTGTTAGTGTAGGTTTTTTATTTTCCTTTTGTTAGGGGTATTTCTTTTTTCCTACACATATTATTTAAGCTTTCTTAGGTTTATTAGGCATGGTTAATATGAGGACACGTGGAAAAATACATCAGCTACATGTGTCACTCTCTCCCCACACATGGGTAGTTGAGTTACACATCCTTTTTTAGCTTGTTGTGCCACCTCTCATAACCACTATTTTGTTTCTACCTAGGTAGGTTATGGGGTAGTTGGGTTTCTCACCTTATTTTGGCTTTATGTGCCACCTCCTCTTTTTCTTCACCTAAGGAGGTTATGCCACATGTTTTTTCATTTACCAAGTAGGTGATAACCTCCCACCTTTTATGGGTATAGGAGTTAATTCACCTCTTGGATGTATTTGCCCTTATTTTTCTATATATTGAGCACTCTCCTCTCACCTTCACTACTTTAGCTAGTTCGGTGATTGTTTCGTGGGAGTATTGAGAGTATTCTACAATTTCTCTTGCCTTGTCTCTATTTTTTTCTCTCATTTCAGATTTCTCTTCATTTTTCTATTTTGATCTTTGATCATTTGTTGAGTGAAGTTGCATGTGATCTACGACCGACATCAGATCCTGGCTTGGTTCTTGCTTCTAGCAAAATCTAACAACATGCGTGTTTGTAGACCTAGGTATGTAGATTTAACAAACATTTAGGTGATTGAAGATTGGTCAACAAGTCAACTAGGTGATTCAAGTGAAATAAAACATATTTCAAGCTTGGAGAAGGTTTTTTGTCTATTTCTTATAGAATTGACTTTGGCAACCCGACAAGCAGACATTTCTAGATCTGGTGTTGTAGAGTTCTCTCTTGATTTCTCAGAATTTTGGGAGAGGACTGATTCACTTCTAGTGGTGAATGAGTCCCACCTTAAGATTGAAAATCTAGATTTTGTTAGATTTCGGATCTCGACAGTCAGAAACTTGCTTCCGATAGTTTTTCACCAGTAGCAGGACTAATTCGCCACCCTGGGTGAATGAGTCTCATTGTTGATTTTCAGTAATTTTAGACAACATTCAAATCATTCCAAATTCCCCAAATATTTCCCAGGTGCACTCTGTTTTAGTCTTTTACCTTTCTGTTCTTGCATTTATTCATATTTAGTTAATGTTTGCAATCATCACTATGTTTTCCAACATTGCATAGTTCTATTTTGCATTCATAAACATTCAAAAATTTCATTTAGTTGCACTTAGATCATCTCATTTAGCTTACAAAATATCACACATAACATAATTTGAATGAACCCTTTAGCACTTTTTTCCCTACCTCTCTCCTTTTAGGTGAAAACTGTAGAAGAGCTAGAGAAGTGCATTGGTGCAAAAAATCTATGGTTCATTTTGGCGAATCTACATTTTGAACACTTTGCATTTATGATTTCATTCACATATTACATCTAGATTACACTTGCATTAACATTCAATTAGGGTATTATTTTGTTCTTGCATTTTAGGACTTCTCATATTGCATCAGTGAAAGATTTGATTAGATTTCATTTTTTCATTTCATATCATTGAAAAAACTAAAACTCTACATTCTACATCCTTAATTGCATTCTGAAAAGTATTAGTCATTTTAAAATTTCTAAAAAATACAAAAAAAAATTGCATACTAGGACTCATTCGCCACCTTGGGTGAATTAGTCCACCTGCACATATCAAACAACATTATTAGGAATTTTCTAGGTAGTTCCTACCTTACAGTTTTTTGCAGTTGCTTTCTATTTTTCTTTCCAGATTCTCTATTTTTCAGCTATTTCTTGCATCTTAGTTTACTTGCATCATGGCATTTTCTTTTAATAAGTTTTGGAATTAATTGAAATCCTTGGTAGACATGTCCAATTTTTCCTTTGGCTATGATCCTAATGACCTTGAGCTTCCGCATGCTCTTTCAACTCCTCATGATTGTCCTAATCCTGGTGTAGACATCATTGGAGAAGACGATGATAGCATGAGCAAGCTCTTAAATGAATGCCTTGACAACCTTGAAGCAAATGCAACCTTCTATCCATCTATGAGGACACAAGATCTCCCTACTATTGCACCTCCTGATCACTTTGCATACTTACATCTTGAAATCAATTAAGGACCTAAGGTTCCTCCCTCAAGTGGACCTAGTTCCTCTAAACAAAACTCACAACCATTCTATGATCACAAAGTCACAAACACTCCCATAAACCTTGAAAAAAAATATGGCAAAGGTTTCACTATCCTCAGTAAACAAGGTTGTGACACAACACATGAACATGACATTCATCAACTTCTTGAACAACAACCAACTGATGCACATGCAATAGGATTAGGATATCAAGAACCTTTTCATCCTGATAGACCTCCTTTTCAACCTAGGAGACTTCAGAATGTTGGTGTAGTGATCTTGGATACTCCTCCTGACTTGAACATTCTCCTTCCATGTGAAAAACCATTACACCATTCTAAAGACAAGGATGCTAAGATTCCCATGGGTCCTCTTCCTCCTATTCATGAACAAGGAGAGTCTAGCAAACGAAAATGACCTTACAAATTAAAGATACTCAAGTTTCCTACACATCATCCACATAAATGTGAAAGAAGACTTCAACTGATTTTAAACAAAGGTCTTATACTTTTACCACCTATGAATAGGTTGGTCATTCGCCCTAAAGATTATAATATACCATTTTGCAAATATCATCACATTATTGGACATAGAACTGAAGAATGTCATACATTGAAAGACATACTAGATAAGCATCATTTCACTGATACCGATTGCTTTCCTCTTGTACCATAACCACTAAATCCCTTTATCATGCCATAGTTGTAGAATTCCCTATTTTCACTATTGCATGATCCTTTCACATCACCCACTTGGTATCATTCTTGCCTTTACACTTTGTGGGGGCCAAGAAGTTGATAACCTTGTCCTTGTAATGCATTTGAGTTTTTCTTTTAACTATGTTATTCCTTTTCTACTTAACTCCTTAAGATTGATAAAACAATAACTTAGTTAATGGTTGACTTACATTTGCATTACTTGCTCCTTTTCATTTTTCTTTCATGTGTGTATCATGTTCCCCTATAACATACATTTGATTCTCCCTATCTTTGTACACTTCTTCTATTTGTACCTCTATTCTTCTATTTATTGTGCATTGTCTTTTTCTCTTTTTGTTTTGTGTTCTCCTTTTGGGGATGAAACAAAGCGTAGAGACACCCTTTGTCTCTTCCATGTTGACCCAAAAGGTCCTTGTCTTTTTCACTTTCTTTTTATGTTTTCCTTTTAGAGATGACGCAAAGCGTTGAGACACCCTATGTCTCTTCCATGTTGACCCAAATGGTCCCTTTTCCTTTTTACTTTATCTTTATCTTTTTTTTTTTTCATTTTGGGGATGATGCAAAGCGTTGAGACTGCAATGTTTCTTCCATGTTGACCCAAAATATACTTTCTTTTCCTTTCATTTTCACTCTCTTTGTGTCATTCTTCTAGTTCTATGTGCTTTGGGGAATGATGGCAGTTCCGAACTCCTTAATAAAAACATTGCAACAACGAACATACTAACCCAAAAACCATAGATCCCTTATGTGTTTGGTGTGCTATTTTCTGGGGTGCAACTCCCCTTTTTTTTTTTTCATTTTTTTTGACATGACACAACCTAACTTCGAAACATATGACTTGGCATAAGGCTTTCCAAGTTGTCTCTCATGTCTTTTTTTCCCTTTCCATTTTCTTTCCTTTTCTACTTTAAAGTAATTGCTCACAGGACAATGTGTAGCAATTCCTTTAAAGTGGGGGGCATACATTACCATTAATTCATTTGCATTCTTGGTTCCTAGTGTAGCCTTTTCATTCATATGATGCATTTGTCACTTTTTGGATGACATTGGGTGTGATATATCCTTCATAAGTGTGATCTATCTTAGCATATTAGATTCCTCTTGGTGGCCTAATGTGATGCACTGCATCCCCTAAGTTTTGAATATACTATTCTTTTATTGGTCCTCTCTTGGAGACATTAGCCATAATGCTCCCTAAGTGACTGACCTTGCATGAACTTAACAAGACTCCTTTAAACATCTTTTACATTTTATATTTTTGCATTTTGCATTTTTTCCACCTTGCATAGTGCAACTTGTATGACTATGGTATCCGCCTTTTTTTTCATGAGTTCTAAGCATACAAAGCTTTGCTTGTCTCATGAAGCATGAACCAAAATTTTTCCTTGTGGCGCCTTGTTAAAGTTATCAGGAGGTATAAATTTTATATGGTTGAGTGGGAAGCCCATTTAGCGGCATGACTTTCCCCATAGCCACCTTTGTGTTTGTGAGTGCATAACAACTAGCATATTTATTTCACCCTTTGGGCCTTCTCACCTGGCAAACCACCATGAGTTATGTCACCCCAGAGTGAGTATGCATTCTCTTTTTCAAACAATCAGCCTAGATCTAATCCACAACTAGTTGGAAAAACAATCAAAGCTCAATTCAATTTCTTCTTTCCACTTGTGTGTTCCTTTGTTCTTATACTTAGTTTTCCATGGGATCTTCATCCTGGGGGCTTGATCATCCCTCTCGATCATTGTCATTCCATCTTGCTAACATAAGTGCATTTGAACCCTCCTCTTAATGATCATGGCTACTTTAGTGTGATTTTGAAGCAAGTTCATCCTCTCACTAAAGTGGGGGCTAAATGTGCCATAGAAAAATGGCCCCTTGTCATTTTTATGGCCTTTTAGGTTTTGTTTCATGATGTTTGGTCCATTTTTCTTTGATTTTATATTGTAATGTGGCTTGAACATGCATATTTATGTACTAAAATTCAAACAATGATGTCTTGTGAAGGTGTTGTGAAGTGTTGTAAAAAAATTCTACACTATTCTAGACTCTATTCATTGCAATTCACCTAAAAATCACCTTTTCATCACTAATCAAGTCCTATTTTGAAGTGTTGTAAAGTATTGTAACAAGATTTCATTCTTTTCTAGGCACAACTTCACTATTTATCCCTTTCTTATGCTTTATTTGACCCTTTTATGCCCTTATAAGCTTTAATTAAGTGTATTTTTGAATGTAAACCTGACAAACAACATTAAATACAAGATAATTCCCAACACCCATTTTCAGGTCCTAGGTGGGACCCATTTGCCATGGGTGGCGAAAGATTCCCCTTTGGCTCCAAATTCAAAATATTTTAAATTTCCTTTCATGTTTTTATTCAAAATCACTTGATGTCGGCCTGTGATGAGATATTAATGGGTTACTAAGGCACAAGAATGTATAAATAAGTGTTTTTACATTCATTCTAACCACCATTCATCAAGTTCACTCATTCATCTATTCACTCAAGCATTCAAACATCTTATAACATCAAATCAAGCACTATTCAAGCATTTTGGAGCATTCATTGATACAACTTTAGATTTTCATCAACAAGGGTTTGGTAAGTTGATAGCATTTGCATGTTATTTGTTTATCATTCTCTTGCATTTCATTATTTCATTAAGGGTTTGATTACCAAAGTGGGGTTTGACCAAGGCAAACCCCTATTTGCTAACCCTCAACCATTTTTCCCTCTTGCATGTGTGTTTGCAAACCTAGGTATGCAGATTTAAGAATCATTGAGGTGTTTGAAGATTGGTCAACAAGTTAACTAGGTGCTCCAAGTAAAATCAAACATATTTCAAGCTTGGAGAAGGTTTTCTGTCCGTTTCCTGTAGAATTGACTTTGACAACTCGACAAGCAGACATTTCCAAATTTGGTGTTGTAGAGTTGTCTCCTAATTTCTCAAAATTTTGGGAGAGGACTAATTCACCACCAGTGGTGAATGAGTCCCACCTTAAGACTGAAAATGTAAGTTTTGTCAGATTTTGAATCCTGATAGTCAGAAACATGTTTCTGATAGTTTTTCACTAGTAGCAGGACTAATTCACCACCCTTGGTGAATGAGTCCCACTGTTGATTTTCAGTAATTCCAGATAGCATTCAGACCATTCCAGATTCCTCAAATCTTTCCCAGGTGCACTCTGTTTCAGTCTTTTACCTTTCTGTTCTTGCATATATTCATAATTAGTTAATGTTTGCAATCATCACCGTGTTTTCCAACATTGCGTAGTTCTTAAGTTTTGCATTCATAAACATTCAAAAATTTCATTTAGTTGCACTTAGATCATCTCATTTAGCTTAAAAAATATCAGATAACATAATTTGAATGAACCCTTTAGCATTTTTGGCCCTACCTCTCTCCTTTTAGGTGAAAAACCCTAGAAGAGCTAGAGAAGTGCATTGGTGCCAAAAATCGACAGTTCAAATTAAAGCAAGAAATTCAAGTCAAGATATATCAAGCATTCATTTGATTCAAGATCTACATTCAAGCTAGCCACTACACACAAGTTTGCAGATTTTATAACAAGGGTTTGGTGAGTTGCAACATAACACTTTGTTCATTCATCATTTCCCTTCATTATTTTATATAATTCCAAGGTTTAATTACCAAAAATGGTTTGACCAAGGAAAACCCCCATTTACTAACAATCAACAAGTGGGTAAGTGCAAGAAGTTAGGTCCACATTCAAGGGAAGTGTCATTTTTCAGCTGTAAAATAGGTACCCATTCATTTTTTTAGAATATGTACCCATTTTAAAGTGTGTACTCATTCCAAAAGGTTTGAAAATCACAATACATGTTTTTTTGTTTGGATTTAGGCTTATAAAAAGGCATGGTAATCCAATACTTATCCTTGGACTTGCAAGTACAAAGTCATGGAAATTTCAAGAGAAAAAACTTTGGCAATATAGCTGATGAAGTTTTTTTCAAAATTGTTTTATGAAATTAAAATCCATTATAGATGATAATGTATAGTTTTCAAATATATATATATATATATTATGATAGGATTATTTTTTATATTTTTTAATTAATTTATGAGGAAACCGGTCCATAAAGTTAAAATGTCAGGCTTTCGTATTTTGTTAATAACCTTTAATTTGTTAATTTTATTGTTAAAAAAACTCTATGACATCAATCTATATACAATTCTTTACATAATGAAAAGTATAAAATTCAAGAAATGACAACTTTAGGTCAAGTTATGGTGTCCGTACATAAGGGTTTTAAAAACCAACAATTATGGCCAATAGAAAATTAATAAATAAAAAAATGTTGAGAAATTTTTTTATAAAAAATATCCTCATCAATCTTCATTATAATACACATCTTTCTACAAAAGGAATTAGAAAATACTTTTATTTAGGTCAAATTGTGGTGCCTGTACATGTGCATGGTATGGTCCTAAAAAAGTGACTTTTAAAAAGTGGTTTTTATAAATGAGTATAAAAAAATATTTTGTATCACTTGGGTATTTGAAAACTAGACTCAAAATACTAAATTTTATATTACTAATTTATTTTTAAATTCAATTTGTAAGCACTTCAAATTTTAAGTCCAACTATGAGAAATTCTGAAAATTAGGAAAAACACTTCCAATTTTTGAACGTTTTGTGGACCCAACTTCTTACACCTACCCAAGTTTTTCTTATCTTGTGTGTATGTGTTTGTAGATTTAGGTCGAAGATCATTTAAAGTGAAAAGTTACAAATTTGCATTGCAAAGTTGTCATCTTCATGGAAAGTCACCTACAGACCAGATCTGAAAGTTTTAGGACTTGAGCTCTGAGAAGAAGTTGCAGACATTGAGCGTCAAGATCATCTTTCAAAATTTCAGAAATTTAGATAAGGACTAAGAAGATAGTAAGAACGTCTTAGTCCTCCTGGAGGTATTTTTTTAGAGATTTCTTCAGATCCGATTCCAACATACAAAGATTCTACGTTTTCCCCAAAAAATAGTAGTGGGACTAAGAAGACAATAAGGGAATCTTAGTCCTCCCTGACATATTTTGACAACATTTTTGCATTTCTAGAATCCTTATCACATTTGTAGACTTCTCAAGTGGATACATCCCAACTTGTTGTTACTTAACTTTGTCATTTTCACTCATTATTTGGCTTGCATTACTAGGTTTTGTGAGTTGAATGTTAAGTTTTCTTTTCCAAGCTTTTGCTTGGTGGTGAACCCTTAAAAGCCTAAGGAATATTTCTAGGTCTCCCTTGTTGAGAATTGACACACCTTTGCATTGATAGTCAATCTAATATGGGATCCTAGGTTTCCTTGAATAAACCACCCCCCTATAAAAGAAAATTCCAGATTAGGGATCCCTTATTGTATTGTGAGTCCCTTTTCCAAATCACTCATTTTTCTATGGTTCATTTTGGTGAACTCGACGTGAATCGAACACGCAACCTTCTAATCTAAAAATTTCCATTCACAAAATTTTATTCCATAGTGTAATTAGTAAATTACCTTGTTTGAAATTTGAAAATTGCATCTACACATTTCATTTTAGGCTTTTACATTGCATTTTGAGTTTGCATAGATTACTTTTCACAAATGTTGGTATTAGTCTTTTCAAAGCTTGCAAAGAAAAAATTAGTCAATACACATGTTAGTCATTCATTCAATGCATTCCCTACTTATGAGATTCTCTTAGCACAAGCAAGTGAAAATAATGATGTTTTCCTTAAACATACATCCCCTCTTATCTCTCCCATTTGTGGGAATGATGTGATAGAAGTTGAAAGCATAGATAATCTTGATAATCATAGTTCTTCTTCTCCTGATACTTCTCCTTTTAGTGACAAAGGTATCTTGGTGAAATAAGATACAATAGTTGATAATCATGAAAGTCTTGCTTGTCCTTCTTCTCATTCCCTTTGGGAAGATATTATAGCACAAGAGAATGCGATCATAAAGACATTTCTAAACATTAACTTACCTAATTTCCATTCCCCTCTTGCTTGTGAGTGATTTAGTGGAAGATGAGATTGTAAATGATGAGGATATGTTGGTGTTAAATGATCAAACCTTTAAGGTCTATAACAACCCTCTTTATCATACTTCCCCTACCTATCCTATTTTGGAAGACATTAGGGAACAAAAGAATGAAGTTGTAAATGATAATGATAATCATACGTTCTTCTCCTAGTATCTCTCATAGCTATGAGGAAGATACTTTGATGATAGAAAATACAATAGATGAAAGTCATGAGAATCTTAGTTGTCTCCCTTCACCTAGGGAAACCCTTATTGAGCAAGACAATTCAACCATTGATCATTCCCCTACTTGCAACAAATTTTTTAAATTAGAATCAACCAACCTTTGAATGTCATGAACATTTAGTTTGTAGTTCTCCTAAAAACTCTCCTCCTAGGGAGGATATCATGGTACAGGAAAGCCTGAACATTAACACATGTAAAGGGGCTTCCTTAGATGAGGATGATGAAGTGATATTAAACTACTCTTCACTAAGAGATCATGCAAATAGCCACAAGTTTGTTGAGGTTATGAAAACACAAATTGGATCTCCTTTAATTAGTGAATCACATAAGAAACTAAGAGATTTCTTGAAATCTATGATGCAATCTAACAATGGTTTGCAACAACCAAGATATAACATAGTTTCTCAAACATGTATGGGACCAAAAATCACTCCCGCAACATCACCATTGCCTCAACTTATTGTGCCTAGTGTTGAATATCTTAAAAAGATTCCCACTAACATATCCATATGGCAGCTCATTCAACTATCACCTATATACAAGTGTCTATTTTAAGAAATATTGCAAATAAAGTAGGAGGAGATTCAATATTATATGAAATTGAATAATGTAACATTCTCCTTTCATCCCATGGAAGTCACACAGTCAGAAATCACATTCCCTAGACATGAATTTCCCTCACTTGAGATTCAAAACAAGAATGAAGCCTTAATGATAAAGGTGATCATTAATGAAACCGCATTTAGACACACTCTCATAGACAATGGAGCAGAAATTAATGTTTGTAGAATTGACCTCCTAGAAAAAATTGGAATGGACAAGAGGCTTATTCAACTTAATGATGATCATATTCGTCGATTTGGAAATGTTAATAGGAAACCACTAGGAATGATCACATTACCTATTAAGGTCAAATCTGCAGTGTTTCTTATCCCTATTCATATCATTCTAAGATCTATTTCATACAATCTTCTCCTAGGGAGACCATGGATTCATGCTATGAAAAAGGTCCCATCTATTCTCCATCGTACAATGAAATTTGAGTACAACAACAAGATATACATGGTTGAATAAGATGAATGAAGCTATGAATCATATGATCACAACACTTCCAACTCCCCTAATACTTTCATTCAAAATAAAAAATTGAACCTATACAAGTTGATGCAAATCCTTCACCTACAACAAAACTCTTTAGTGATAATTGGGGGTTGTTAGTTTTTACACCTCCTTTCAATAGAGAATCCAAAATCTCACCCTCAAAATCTAAAGAGTCATATACCAACAATTCATTTTCAGATACAAGTTCTAATGTTGATTGGGGTTTTACACGTCCCCTTATATGAGAGTGCGAGATCTCACAATCTAAGAAAAAACAACCTTGTGTTTCATTCACTCAACTTAGTTCTACAACATTACCCCATAGTCATGATGGGGGCTATATAACTCCCATCCCTCATGGGGGGATGATGCATAACCTTAAAAAGGATTTGTGTTCTCATGAAGAGACCAATCCTTCTCAAAAGCATAAGCCCCCTTCATCTAACTTGGAAGATTCTTATGGTATCAGATACGATCTCCCTCCTACACATGGATAAAATGAACACATGAAGCAAACTGACATACCATGCTCTTTTAAGAAAGATCTAGGTTTACCTCCCTTATCTCCATTTTCATCTAAAGCATTATCATTTAGAGTGTATATGATATCTTGTACAAATAAAGGAACATCTTCTACTATTGATCAAGAGAGTATCTTGTCAAGAATCCTCCAAGATCATTTGATATCTCTCTCTCCATGAACAAAAAATAAATTTTACTACAAGAATTCATTTTGTGCATATCATAGAGTTCATGGTCACTATACTAACGAATGTGAGGCTTTAAGCAACAAAATTTAACATATCAAGGAGTGTGGTGCTCTTCCTTGTGTTGAAGCACCTAATTCCTCTAACTGATATTTACATTCCTCTTATTCGGCTCATCCTTGTCCTGCACTAAGTGGGGGCAAGAGGTTAGTTAGCCTTTTCCTTGTATGTCACTTGTCATTGTCTCTTTTGGCTAGTTGATCACCTTTCATGTACATATAAGAACAAGCTTGCGATGTGAGCGACATTCCTTAAGTTGGCTCACATGTGACATAATTATTCATGATGTAGTTTGATTCAGAAACATATGACTTGGCATAGGGCATTCTGAATAAGCTCTCATGTCGTCTTCTACTTTAAAGCTGTAGCATAGAAAAATGGATCTTTAGACATTTTCACACTCATTTGGGTCCTTCTTATGGATGTTGGCTTAGTTTAGCCTTGGTTTAGTGTTGTAATGTGGTAAACACATTCACATTAGGTCTTGGGACCTTGTGAATTGATAAGAATTTTATGATGCCTTGCAAAAGTGTTGTAACACACCTTCACACTTTTCTAGGACCTTATTAATATATTTCACCTAAATAACCTCTTTTTATCATTTACCAATTCTTATTTCAAAGTGTTGTAAATTGTTGTAACAAACTTTCACACTTTTCTAAGCTTTTCATTAATAATTGGACCTTTCTTATGTTTTAATTGGCCCCATTTTACACTTACAGTCCTTACTTAAGTGTATTTTTGAAAATAGTCCCGATAAACATCATTTAAAATAGCTAAATTCTGAAACCCACTTAAAATGCCTTAAGTGGGACCCATTCGCCACTAGAGGCGAATGAGTCCCCTTTGGCACAAAAATCAAAATAATTTCAAATTTTTGGCAAGTTATTATTTTTTAAGATCTAAGGCTGGCCTATGATATGGTATTTTTGGGAATTAGGGCATAATTGTGTATAAATATAGGGTTTTTCCACTCATTTCACCCCCAATCATTCAATAAATTAATCAATCCATCACTGAAGCATTCTAAGCATTTCAAGCATCCTCAAGTCTACATCCATTGGAGCTTTTACTTGCATGTCTTCAGACTTCTACTTCAAGTTTTTGGTGAATAGTAGCATTGATTTTGTTCATTCATCATTCTCTTTTCATATTTCATTTTATTTTCAAGGGTTTAATTACCAAACCGAGGTTTGACCAAGGCAAACCCCTATTCACTAACCCTCAACAATTTTCCCATATCTTTGCATGTGATTTGCAGGTCTAGGTTGCATATTTTTCAAAGAGGAAGATTGGAAAAGTTGTAAAAAAAATCATCAAAGTCATTCAAAGTTTTCAAAACCCTAAGAGAAGCTTGGAGAACACCTACAAGCCAAATTTACTAGTTTTAGATTCAAAAATCTATCAGGAGTAGAAGAGCAGACTGGGAGCTACATATTCTACTTTTGAATTTCCAGAAATCTAGAAGTGGATTAATTCACCTTTAGTGGTGAATGAGTCCCACTGGTAGGCTCAAACAAATATTTTTGCAGTTCTGAGTACCCAGTTGTTTGAATCCTGTTTTGGCATAATCTTCCTAAAACAGGACTAAGTCGCCCAGCTTGGCGTATGAGTCCCAATTGGCATCAACAGTGAATTCTCCAAGATTCCAGAGCTCCATTCCATAATTTTCCAGTATCTAGGTGCACACTATAAATCTCACAGTTTTCTATTACATTCTACTTGCATTTTAGGTCTTTTTGCATATCACATGGTGTTTTCAAACATCTTGCATTTTCTAAGTTTTGCTTTAGTAGTTAATTTATTTTATAATTTTTTAGCATCTAGGACATTACCCTTTGACAGATTTAAATCTCATTTGCATTGGAATATCAAGGGATTATTCTTGAATGAGCCATTAATATTTTTGGTACCTCTCTCCTTTTAGGTGCAAAACCCTAGAAGTGTAAGCGACCCCCACATTCCAAAAATCTTTGGTTAGTTTTCATGAACATGAATTTAGAGCATCATATTTCTAATTTAGAGTGCATTTACATCATAGGAATAGCTTACATTAACATTGCATTGCATTTTGCATTGTTTAATTTTCATTCCAGGGTTTCAAAATTTGCATTAGTGAAAAGCTCATATAGCTTGTAATTTTGCATTTCATCTCATTAAAAATTACTAAATTTCTGCATCTTCATATCATATCTGCATCAAAAAATATAAAAAGCATAAAAACCAATTTAAAAATTCTAAATGTTTTCAAAAAAATCACTACTTGGACTCATTCGCCACCCTAGGCGAATCAGTCCAGTTGCACATTTTGCACTTCATTTTTTGTCATTTCCAGTTCATTCTTTGCATTTATGTTTTTTGTTGTTACCTTTCTATTTATGTTTCCAGATTTACTATTTCATTCCATTTCTTGAATTTAGTTTACTTTAATTCATTTGCATCATGGATATGTGTTTTAATAATATTTCGATGTCATTAAAATCCTTAGTGTATATGTCAATTTGTGCCTTTTTAACTGATCCTAATAACATTGAACTTACTTATTCTCCTTTAACTCCTCATGCATGTCCTCCTTGTGATGTTGACATCATTGGAGAAGATGATGAAAACATGCATAAGTTCGTAAACAATTGCCTTGACAACCTTGAAGCTAATGCATTCTTTTATCCATCTATGAAACAACAAGATCTTCCTATAGTACCACCCCCTGAGATGTTTGGTTACTTACATCCTGAAACAAAAGTTGAACCTAAGTTCCCTATGACAGGTGAACCTAGTTCTTCTAGACAAGCAACCACTCAACCATTTTATGATAACAAAGTAACAAACACTCCAATCAACCTTAAAGAAACATATGGAAAAGGCTTCACAATTTTGAGCAAACAAGGATGTGACACAACAATTGAACATGGAATTCATCAACTCTTAGAGAAAACTTCAAAAGATGAAAACACAACTGAGTTAGGCTATCAAGATCCCCCTCATAACAAGCCCCCTAAAGAATATCTGAAGCTTCGTGATGATGGCACAGTGATCTTTGATTCTCCTCTTGACCTGAATGTCCTTCTTCCTAGAGAGCAACCCTTGCTTAATAACAATGACAAGGATTAAAGGATCACTTTGGGTCCTCCTCCCTCAATTAGAGAGAAGGGTGAATCTAGCAAATGTAAGAGGCCATAAAAGTTACAAAAACTATTGTTTCCTCTTTGTCCACCACCTGAAGGTGAAAGGAAATTACAAATATTTTTTTAAAAAGGACTCATACTATTACCACCTATGAATAGGTTGGTAATATATCCTAAAGATTCCAAAGTTCCACATTGTGCATATCATCGAGTTCTTAGACATAGTAGTGATGAGTGTCGTACATTGAAAGAAATACTGAGCAAGTATCATTTCGATGGCGATATAATTGTTATCCAGTAATCCCATAAAATACTCTCCAACTCCTTGTCATGTAATAGTTTTCTAACATTCCCTTCTCACTATTACATGACCTTTCCCATCACCTACCTCGCCCCATTCTTTCCTTGCACCTAGTGGGGCCAAGACATTTCTAGCCTTGTCCTAGTAATGCATTTGTCATTTTCCCTTAGCTGTGCTATTCACCTTCAGCTTATACAAACTTAGAGTGGGAGGTGGATGACTTGCTCGACAGTTGACTTGCATTTTCCTTACTAGTCTTTTACACTTTTATTCTTGTTTCTTTTAATTTTCTATGATTTCATGTGTGTAATGTAATCCCCTGTGATCTCCTATTTGATGTTCTCTCTTTGTGACATTCTTCTATTTGTACCTCCATTCTTCTCTGTGTCGTGCATCACTTTCTCCTTTTTATTTTTTATTTTTATTTTTGGCTTGTGCTTTCCTTTTGGGAATGACACAAGGCATTGAGAAATTCATGTCTCCTTCATGTTGACCCAAAAGCTTTTTCCCTTTTTCTTTTGGCCTTTTCTTTTTCATCTATCTTGTGTTTTCCTTTTGGGGATGACACAAAGCATTGAGACATCCTATGTCTCTTGCATGTTGACCCAATTTTTTTTTTCTTTCTTTCACTTTGTTTGTGTCATTCTTCTAGTTATATGAGTATTTGGGGGATGATGACAGTTCCAATCTCTCTAAAAAACATTGCAACAAAGAACATACTAACCCCAAATCCATAGATCCCTTATGTGTTTGGTATTTTCATTTTGGGGGAAACCCCTCTCTTTTCTTTTCTCTCACATGATGCAGCTTTACTTAGAAACATATGACTTGGCATAGGGCTTTCCAAGTTGGCTCTCATGTCTTCTTTCTTCTTAGCATTTTTCATTTTCTACTTTAAAGTAATTGCTTAGAGCATGGTGTTTATCAATTCATCAAAAGTGGGGGCATACATTGGCATTATTCTTGTGCATTTTCCTTTTTCTTGGTTCTTAATGTAGCCTTCTTACTTCATACGATGCATTTTTCACTTTGTGGATGACATTGGGTATGATGTCCTTCATGAGCGTGATCTATCTTAGCATATTACATTCCTCTCAGCGGCTTGATGCAACACACTACATCCCCTAAGTTGTGAATCTTCTATTCTTTGATTGGTCCTCTCTTAGAGACATTAAGCACAATGTTCCCTAAGTTAAAGACCTCTCATGAACTAAGTAAGAATCCTTTGAACATTCTTCGCATGTTGCATTTTTCATTTGTTATATGGCTACCTTTCATAACAAAACTTGAATGCCTATGGTACCTTCGCGTTTGTTCATGAGCTCCAAGCATACAAATTTTTTCTTGTCTCATGAAGCTCAAAAATCCATTTTCTTTTGTGGTGCCTTATTAAAGTTATCAGGACTTGTAACTTTGGTATGGTTGAGCGGGAAGCCCATTCTATGGCATGAATTTCCCCATAGCCACCTATGTGTGTGTGAGTGCATACTATCCATGAGTGTATGTTTCTCACCTTCTAGGACTTCTTACCTGGCGGATAGCCATGAGTTCCGTCACCTTAGAGTAAGCATGTGTTATCCAGTCAAAAAACCTAGATCTGATCCACGTCGGGATGGAAAAATGATTGAAGCTTGATCTGATTCTCTCTTTCTTATTCTTTCTTTCTAATTCTCCCTTTCATCTTCGTGTTTATGTTTGGTTTGCCATGGGATCTTGATCCTAGGGGCTTGATCACCCCTCTTGATTTTTTGGTCTCATATTTCCAGCATGAGTGCACTCGGAACCCTCTTGATGTGAATGTTTGGTTACTTTAGTGTGAGTTTGAAGCAAGTTCATCCTCTCACTAAAGTGAGGGCTAAATGTAGCGTAGAAAAATAGATCTTTGGAAATTTTCACGCTTATTTGGGTCCTTCTTATGGACATTGGCTTAGTTTTTCCTTGAATTAGAGTTGTAATGTGGTCAACACATTCACATTAGGTCTTAGGCCCTTGTGAATTGATAAGAATTTTATGATGCCTTGCAAAAGTGTTGTGAAGTGTTGTAACACACCTTCACACTTTTCTAGGGCCTTATTAATATATTTCACCTAAATAACCTCTTTTTATCATTTACCAAGCCTTATTTCAAAGTGTTGTAAAGTGTTGTAACAAAATTTCACACTTTTCTAGGCTTGTCATTAATAATTGGACCTTTCTTATGTTTTAATTTGCCCCATTGTTACACTTACAGGCCTTACTTAAGTGTATTTTTGAAAATAATCCCGATAAACATCATTTAAAATATCTAAATTCTAAACCCACTTAAAATGCCTTAAGTGGGACCCATTCGCCACTAGGGGTGAATGAGTCCCCTTTGGCACAAAAATCAAAATAATTTCAAATTTCTTGTGGGTTATTATTTTCTAAGATCTAAGGTCATCGTGTGATGTGGTATTTTCGGGAATTAGGGCATAATTGTGTATAAATATAGAGTTTTTCCACTCATTTCACCCCTAATCATTCAATCAATTAATCAGTCCATCACTTAAGCATTCTAAGCATTTCAAGCATCCTCAAGTCTACATCCATTGGAGCTTTTACTTTCATGTCTTCAAAATTCTACTTCATGGGTTTCGTGAGTTGTAGCATTGATTTTGTTCATTCATCATTCTCTTTTTATATTTCATTTCATTTTCAAGGGTTTAATTACCAAACTGAGGTTTGACCAAGGAAAACCCCTATTCACTAACCCTCAACAAATTTTCCCTCTCTTTGCATGTGATTTGTAGGTCTAGGTTGCAGGTTTGTCAAAGAGCAAGATTGGAAAAGTTGTCAGCAAATCATAAAAATCATTCAAAGTTTCCAAATCCATAAGAGAAGCTTGGAGAACACCTACATGCCAAATTTACTAGTTTTGGAACCATACATCTGTCAGGAGCATAACCGCAGATCGAGAGCTATAGATTCCACTTTTGAATTTCCAAAAATCTAGAAGTGGACTGATTCACCTTTAGTGGTGAATGAGTCCCACTACTAGGATCAAACAAAGATTGTTGTAGTTCTGAGTACCTAGTTGTCTGAAACTTGTTCTAGAAAAATCTTCCCAAAATAAGACTAAGTCGTCCAACTTGGCGTATGAGTCCTAGTTAGCATCAATAGTGAATTCTCTAGGATTCCAAAGCTCCATTCCATCTTTTTCCAGTCTCTAGGTGCACACTGTAAATCTCATAGTTTTCTATTACATTCTACTTGTATTTTAGGTCCTTTTGCATATCATAGTGTGTTTTCAAACATCTTGCATTTTCTAAGTTTTGCATTGGTAGTTAATTTCTTCTATTAGTTTTCAACATCTAGGAAATTCCCCTTTGATAGATTTCAATCTCATTTGCATTGGAATATCAAGGGCTTATTTTTGAGTGAGCCATTGAGATTTTTGTTACCTCTCTCCTTTTAGGTGCAAAACCCTAGAAGTGTAAGAGACCCCCACATTCCAAAAATATTTGGTTCAAAATAAATTTCTCACAGCAATGGTGTTAGCAACTGATATAAAGTGGGGGAATCGATCGACACTCATGTTTCATTGTGTGATTTTCTTTCTTCCTACGATGCATCCCTTTCTTGGTGTCATTGAGTTTGATTTCCTCCAAGAGCATGATATTTCTTTGACTTGTCCTCTCTTGGAAACATTAAGTACGATGTTCCCTAAGATGAGACCTTGCACTTTTCATCTCTTGGAAACATTAAGTACAATGTTCCCTAAGATGAGACCTTGCATTTTTCCTCTCTTGGAGATGTTAAGCACAATGTTCCCTAAGATGAGGCCTTGCACGAACTAAGAAAAATTCCTTCGAACATCCCTCTTTCTTGTTGTGTGCATTTTTGTACCTTATTTAAGTCATGGAGGTATGGCTTTGATATGGTTCCTCGGGGCTCACCTAGTGGACAACTAGCTTCACTAGCCCTTGTGAGCATGCATTTTCTTTTTTGTCCTTATCATAGTCATGGGGGTATGACTTGATATGGATCTCTCTGGGCTCACCTAGTGGGCAACTAGCTTCACTAGCCCTTGTGAGCATGTATTTTGTAACTTGTTTAATGGACAGTGCATTCCACTTGTAAACCTTTTTTGGACAAATAGCCTAAACCCGATCCACAATGCGTTGGACAGCCAATTCAAGCTTGATCCATAGCATTTTTCTTGTTCATTTTTTTCCTTTTTCCATCTTTGATGGTGTATGTTGGAAATTGAGTTATGGATTCATATATCATCCACAAGTGTTTTCCTTTGTTCCTATGTTGGTTTGTCATAAGATCTTGATCCTAGGGGCTTGGCCACTCTCTTGGCTATGTTTATCCTATCTTTCTAGCATTTGTACATTTGAACCCCTCTTAATAGAATGGTTGGCTACTTTAGTGTGAGTTTGAAGAAAGTTCATCCTCTCACAAAAGTGGGGGCTAAATGTAGTGTATAAAAATACATACCCTTTCATTTTCACACTTTTTTGGGTGCGCCTTTCTTTATTTATCCTTATTTACATGTCTTAAGTGGTTCTATTTTGCATCCAAAAGCCTCATAAATTATATATTTTTATGGCTAATCCCAACAAACATCAAAGGATAAATGATAATTTAATGATTTTGGTTGTGTGTCCTTGATTTTGGGACTAGGACTAAAATGCCACCTAGGGCGTCTCTGTCCTCCAAAAGTATTGGGACACTATTTTCAAATATTCCTTGGATGCCCCCCTTTTGATGGCGATATAATGATTTGGGAGAAGGATGATTTTGTTTAGCATTGTTGGCTCCACTTCCTGAGGACATTTTTCCTCTTGCCTGGGCACTTTTGTAGTTGGGACGATTGTGTAGATTGAGAGCATTGTTTGCTATTCATTGCTGGGAAAATCATCCACACCTAAGCATTACTTCCAGGTTCTTACATTTTGTAATCATTGCATTTCATTTGGTGACTAGAATATTAGGAAGGAAATCACGGTCAAAAAGTGATGTTTACATTGTAATATTTGCATAGTTTTCAGTCAATTAAATTGCTGTCAAGGAAACCTTTGTATTGGTCATTTCATATGTAATATCTTGGTCACATTAGAATGCTGTCATATAAGTTTTAGTTTTCATTGTAAGTTATTACTTAGTGAGAGTCCAATTGCATCAATTTGTGTTGGCGTGGTCTTTATTTCAATGTAAATCATTGGCAAGAAGTGTATCTCACAAAGAGCAATCTGTATTGTAATTATTTGAGTTTCAAAAAAACAAATATGAGAAGTTGATATTACATGACAATTGTTTGTTAAAATACCATGTTGTTGTAGTTGTATTCTTGCATCATTTTTGGAAAGTCAAGATAAACATTGCATTGCATCTCAATTTCATATCAGTCATTAATAGATTTTAAAAGAGTCTTTATGTTCATGAGATCATCATATACACCAAAAATTCCAAAAAGAAACATCCACATTAGTTGTTAATTTGTCAAAGAAAGTGTTTGATGAAATTCCTGAAGAGTCAAAACTAAAAATTAAGTTCAATTTTTGCAAGGCTCTTTACAGTGGTATCAGAGCTAAGAATTCTTCTAGCCTATTGGGTAGATTGAAATTGTTTTAGCTGTAGATCAAAAAATTTAGTTGATCATGGTTTCCAAAAAAGCTATAATGGATACTTATAAAGAATATCTTACACTCCCACAAGATATTAGAAATAATTTCCCTTTCAATTGCTATGTGGAGAATCAACAAGAGTATGGCCAAAAAACAAGGAGTTCAAAGACATGTGAGTAGCCAAAGGTGGAAGACATCTTGGAAGAATTGGAAGAAATTATGAACTCACAACAAAGACTAGCTTAGCATGGATAAGCTATTTCATAATGGTTTACATCACAAAACAAGAAGGGGAATCATGGGGTATCTACAGGAGATATATCTAGAAGTCTCTATAATGAATTTTTAGTAGCTACTTATTAGCCACAGTTGAACCTGAGGACACCAAAGTTCTTCAAGAAAGAATCAAGTTCGTAGGTAAGAAATTCAAACTCTTACCTTAGGATAAAGAAAATCTCCTTAACATTTTGGAGGAAGCAAAAAGTTGTCTCTGCAAGGTTAGTGAATCACCTTCTCAAACAATGGATATAGCTATGTCTCCATTAGTATATTCATTGGTCAAGCCAAAGTTGATGAGACATCAAGATGAGGAGATAAGACTTGCTGTTGTCACTTGCATAAGTGAAATTATGAGGTTTATAGCTCCTAAAGTTCCCTATGTTGATGAAAAAATGAGAGAGGTCATGTAGTTTATTATTGAAAGCTTTAATGGGTTAGGTGATATCAAAATTCCTACTTTTAGTAGGAGGATAAAAATTATAGAATTGATGGAAAAGGTGCAGTCATGTGTTATCGTGTTTGATTATGATGGTCTTATTCTCCAATTATTCGATTGCTTCATTGCAGTAATTAGGAAGTGTCATTCAAACAAGGTAAAGACATATATGTTCAACATCTTGTATTTGATCCTAGATGAAGATGATGATGTTTGAAAGAAGTTGCAATATTATTTGTTAACCATTTGGAGAAGAGAACAACATGTTTCAAATGAAACATATGATCTCTCAGAAAGATTGGTTTAATTGAAGATTGAGAAGTTTAGGGAACAATTGACTACATAAAAGTTGATCTCATTTGGCCTACAGGTTCCATCTTCTATTCAGGAAGATAGCATGCCATCATTTAGTGGATCAACTGAGTTGGATGATGAGATCAAAGAGAAAATTGAGCCCTCTTATGTTGAGACACCTAATCAGGGCATTGAGGGCATTTCCACAGGTGGAATTAGTGTTGTCCTAATTCCAAATCAGGATGTATGTATGTAGGACTTTACAGAAGAAGAGAGTTATGTGACTCAAGAAATTCAACAAAAATTTGATGATTCTTCATTTGAAGCAGAAGTTGTTCAAACACCCCATAGTTTGCATAGTTTGAAGAATCAGTTGAAGGTGAATAAGGATGAGATTGTGGCAACATTGTCTCATCATGATAAAATGCACAAGTTAATTGAAAATCACCTTTGGATGGTTCAGTTGGAGAGAAGACAAAAAGGGATTGAGGTAGAGTCTTCTCATGATAGCTTGCAGTAAAATAAAGAAGGTATGGGAACAATGAAGAAAAAATATTTACACCTTTTATAACGAGACCACCTTCTCAACCTCATTGAGATTTATTTAGATTCTTTCAAAATGAAAGAAGAAGAAATTGATAATATTTTCTTACAGTCTAGCATGGCTCACCTTTCCTTACACAAAGCAAAAAATTCTTTTGCAGCTACAACGATGGTCCAAGAGAATGAGACAAGAACCTTAGAGGTTAAGTAAATCATTGAAGGGATTGGTGAACTCCATAGGGATGAGATGAAGCATTATGACTTCAACACTTTTTTGGTTGGAGAGGTACAACACGAGGATGAAGATTGGAGCAAGTTTGAGGATCAATTCTCACGTGCGGATACATGGTCTCTTGTGATGATTAGGCAAGAGGAGTTAATGGGTGACATATACATTAATTTTGATCTCGAGAGGCATATGAATGATTTGTCGATTGATTTTAGTCCATGGTTTGGGAATAGGCAGGTTGGTAGCAGTATCCTAGCACCATCGTCATGGGTTTTACCTCCCACTTCATTGATTGATGTCTGTCCTACATTGTTGGTCAGAGTTCTGATAGATTACACTTTGAGGGCAGCAACTGTTAGGATGAGTAGGAGCAGATGGGATAGCTATTTTGGTGTTGGAGGATATTTTGATGATGAGTTCTTATCATCATTTAATAATTATAATATGCTTTGCTCCATCATGGATATGATTCACAGGTTGTGTGGTGTTCTAATTTATACCAACAACTTGTCGAAGATTGGCATGTGCTTCTATGCACCTATGGTTGGCATTTTTCACATCCATAGGAGACCACTTGGTGTAGAATAGATTGTTGATGGCATGGACACATCAGGTGTGAGTATAGGATTAGGTATCATGGGGAAGTTGAGCACAAGGCTCTACATTGGTACTGTAGAGATTGACATTGGACAACCTTATCAAGAGAAGTTGGTTTCTTCTAAGTCTTGCTCATTGGATCTCTGTACTATTCTGGAGATTGACAGTACCTCATGTCTTATGAGGAATATGGTATTCATGACTACTTTGGGATTCCTTTGGCACAAACTAGTGAATTCCACCTTGATTTCATCACGAGGTGTGCTCATCAGTTCACTTTTAGCCTGCATACATAAGATTTGATCTTATGTATTTGATATCACAGAGAGATGGATTGAATAAAAGGTTTCCTAGTTTGCTCTAGTACGACATGTTTTTGAACATGGATAATGAATCCAAGTTGGGAAAGTTTTCTACTTTGTTCTCTCTTGCTGATCAAGATTTAGAGTCTTTCTACATTGGGGTATTATAGGTTATCAAAGTGGCACAATAGAAAGCGACATGTGTTGACTTTCCAATTGATTCATGGGATCTAGGTAGAGCTCAATTTTGGTTGGTGTGGATGCATGAGGTTCATTACCGCAGTTCATGGATGGAAGAGCTGACTAATTAGTAGATGATAGAGATCCTTGTGCATAATTTATATAGAGATGATTTTTGGAGTTGGGATCTAGGAGTTTACTTGTTGGGCAGTTGGCTTCATAGATTGATAGGGCTTGATAGTGTTAGGAGTTACAACTATATACAAAGGTTGCTAGTTGGAGTTTTTTACAAGATCATTTGGGATCCGAGAGGTTGGAAGATAGACACAGATGGTTTGTTATTCAAGTATCAAATACTGTGGTAGTTGAGTGGATTTGCAATTGCAGATTGCTTGAGGGAAAACAATCTTTGGGAAGGGAAGACTGTCATGTCCCTGAATTGGAGGTATTAAATTAATTATTTATAAATTTATTCCAATAAATTAATATCAAAAGAATGAATTTATATTTAATTAATTTAATAGAAGTGACTAAATAAAATAATAAATCATAAAGTCACTTAAAGGAATAAAATAATATTATTTCTTAAAGCTTCTTGGAATTCAATGAGAATTCTTTATAAGGAGATCAATGCAAGCCATTTCAACATGCTTATGTCTTGAATTCTATTCTCATTACTAGTTTGGTAAGAAGCTTGAATGCTTTGCATTGCTCGAAGGTTTGAAGAATCTAGAGTACTAGGTTGGGTTGTGAATGATCAACCCTAGTTGGAGTTGTGGAGGAATCCATCTAGGGTTTCTACAGGTGCTTCATTGGAGAACTTGATAGGTGCAATAGCTGATGTATTATTTCCCTTATGATAGGAATTGCGGTTTGATGTGATAGTTGGTTTATTATCGCATCATCATCATTGCAATAGCTAAGGTATTGTTGCAATCATAATTTCATTGGAGAGCGACAATTGATGTATTGTTGCATTGCTATTTGAAGAGGAAGAATATTTCTATAGGTTTGTTGTTTCCAAATTTTAATGGTCTTTGACCAAAAATTTGGAGAATATAGAGATTCAATTTATGAAGAAAATAAATACATAATTTTGTGAAGATTTGCAGCCTTGAAGAAATCATTATTTTGTGGTTTGGAAGGAATCTTCAGTGACAAAAAAGGGATCAACTTTATCTTGTGAATGAAGTCGATTTAATTCAGTCACAAAAGACAAATAAAGTGACTAGATCAGATAAGACAAATTTGGCAGCAATAAGACAAATCGGCTTGTCTCTTGGCAAATAATATATTCGAAAGATATTTCATTAGAATTTAATTTTGTAAAGTTGAATTTTCATAGGGAAACAATTACTTCAGAATAGTTGAAGGATTTCCAATAAGAAAAAAATAGATGATGTGATTTCATTGAGCGGAAACATTAATCACTCCAAAAGCTTGATTTGCATTAAAATTATATTGGAATTATTTTGCAAGTCTTTTCTAGGTGCGTAATAATAGCAAACTACACAGGTTCAATTTTGAAGATAGAAGCAAAATAAAATTTGAAATTTCTTTCATAAGGGTCGTAGGTCTACAAGAACATTAGCGTTGTAATTTTTATTCAAGATTGGGAGATTTGGGAGAAGTACAATTCAGTTTAGCATTGTTGGCTCCATTTCCTAAGGACGTCTTTCCTTTTTCCTGGGCACTTCTGCAGTTGGGTCGATTGTGTAGATTGAGAGTATTGTCTGCTATTCATTGCTGGGTGAATCATCCTCATGCAGGCATTACTTCCAAGTTCTTACATTTTGTAATCATTGCATTTCATTTGGTGACTGGACTGTTAGGAAGGAAATCATTTTCAAGAAGTGATATTTACATTATAATATTTGCATAGTTTTTAGTCAATCAAATTGCTATCAAGGCAGCCTCTGTATTGGTCATTGCATATGAAATATCTTGGTCACATTAGAACGTTGTCATATATGTCTGAGTTTTCATTGCAAATAGACTTTCCATAAATACACCCCTTCACCTTTATCACTTCCATCTCATAACATGTAAGCAATGACCCTCTCATAACTCAACTTTTCCAAACCATGTCATCCCTTCAAAAGAAAATTTCCACCATCAACCAAAATAAAAATGGTCCACCTACATATTATGTTAAAAGTAGCCCATTGTTCTTAGAGATATTACAAACACTGATGCCACAAGGTGTAGAGGTGCCTAGATTTGAGAAACATGGAGGGAAGGGAGATCCTTCTAACCATGTTAATGCCTACATAACCTTATGTAGTCACTTTGTCCTTGATGATAAACTATTGGAATTTTTTTTTCCTAGGTCCTTGAAAGATACTACCTTGTTGGGTTCTCTTCTTTACCGAACAACTCAATTCATTCATTCAATGAACTTGTCGAGGCATTTGTAAACCATTTCAAAGTGCATATGACTCCTAAGATGACCTTGGCCTTCAAAATATATTCATAGAAAACTTGAAAACTAAGATTCAAGATAAACTTATCATGATGAAATTCCCATCCTTCATGCACTTGTGCACTGCCCTCCATGATTATCAAAATTTGGTTAGTAGTCGGGATACAAAGTCCACTTCTAGCTGAATCGAGAGGTCCAAGCCCATAAACCAAAAAAATTCCCAACGCTTTAGAAAACAAAATAAAGGGTTCCTTTAATTTAACCCTCCTTAGCAAACCAGTCAAAATGTCAATAAACAAGTAGCTGCTATTAAAGCCACAGTGCCCTTTAACTATGGAGATCCGAAAAGAAAATTCACTCCCCTACCTGATAAGAATTTACCTAACCCTAATAAGAATTTACCTCTGAGCTTTAAATCAAATGATTATTTCCACTATCATTGACAAAATGGACATGACTCAAAACATTGCAAGTGTCTTAAACATCTTGTGCAAGACCTCATTGATTCTGGTCATCTATCCATTGGAGGTGTTAGTGATCAAGAAAATAAGTATGTTTCCCCTTTGAACCAAAACTTGCAAATTTTCACCAATCCCATGCTAAAACATAATATTTCATTTGAAAAAGCCAACAAAACTACAAAGAATGATGTGATGAATGTTGATACAAATGATGAAAACAATGATCATGTTCTAAATAATGCTATAAATGTCAATCCTATAGAGGAAATGGTAGGGGCGATAGATGTCATCCCTTGTAAGGGCTGACCTAAGAATTCTCTTGACATTGCTTTCTCCTCTAAGGATATACTTAAACATTTTCCCGATGGTCCTCTTTACATATCCAGCCGTATCTATGGTAAGCCCACTAATGGGATATTAATAGATCCTGCCTGTGGAGAGAACGTGATCACTAGGGAATTTTTACATTTGCATGAACTCTATCAAGATGAATATGATAAACTGAAAGAATGGACCAAGACACACATTGGTTTTTATTTCCCTACGATAGGATTGATTACCTTACCATTGCAGATAGGACCAAAAGCATTAGATGTCACATTCTCCATCATCCTGCAATCCGACCAATTTCGTGTGAAGCTAGGTCAGCCATGGCTTCGCTCCATGAAAGTCATCCCTTCGGTTATGCATAAATGCTTAAAGTTTCCCTTTGACAATTAAATATTCATTGTCCACCATAGTGGTTTCAACCCTTTGTCATCCAAAGGAAACTTTTCCTTAGATTCCTTTTGGCCCGAGCCGATGGAACCTATAAAACCACAAGAATACTTCTTTTTCATATCCTACCAAAAATTAAAAGTAAAGAAAATCACCAAACTCTCTCCACAACATGTCCCCATCAACCTCTCAATCTACCATCCTTGATGAAACCATGCTTGAACCTAAAGAAGACCCAAACAACCAAGACCAACCTAAGACAAAAAATTCACCTACATCTTACAAACAACCAAGAGAAAATGAAACCAACCCTGTCATGCCTCCTAGAATAAAACAAGTTTACAAAATCAAAGAGAAAGTGGTTGAACAACCTCCTATGGTTCATTTTGTTCCTCCACTTAGGGAAGAAAACAAACCTACAGTTGATCAACCCACTCCTACATAAATAAAACTTGAAAACAAAATCGAAAGAAATAGATGTACTAGAGAGCATAGGCGTAAATGTTGTTCCCTTGCTCAAAATTTACATGAAGAATTAAACAAAGAAAATGAAAATTCAAACTTGATTGAAGCAATGCATGATGACTCTACCCCGAACCAAGACAATTCAATGTAACCTCCACAACAAGAGTTGAAATCTTCCATGGACATTATCCTTCAACCTCCTATTGTGATCAACTTAGATGATGATGACGAGGTTTCTAAAATTGATGAAGAGGTGCATAATGAACTAAATACATTATTTTCCTCTTCCATGAGCTTAAATGACAAATCTCCTATAAAGAGTGTTGAACCTGGTGCTTCTCCTAGTTCGACACTTTCTCTTGTCCCTTTGGCTAGTTTCCCGCCTTTAGTATACACAAAACATGATTGGGAGGTGGATGACTTTCTCATTGGTTAACTCGCATTTGCTTTACTAGTCTTTTTCATTTTTTATATTTCATTTTCTTTTTTGTGATTGTGTGCATAATGTGATCCCTCGTGATGTTCTGTTTGATATTCTCTCTCTCTTTGTGACATTCCTCTATTTGTAGCTTCATTCTTCTCTATGTCATACATCTCTTCACGCTTTTTATCTCTTTTTCATTTGTCTTGTGTTTTCCTTTTGGGGATGATGTTCAAGGCATCAAGACACCCGATGTCTCTTCCATGTTGACCCAAAAGGCTTTTTTTTTTCCTTTTCCTTTTCTTTATATCTTTTTCATTTATCTTGTGTTTTTCTTTTGGGGATGATACAAGGTGTCGAGACACCCTATGTATCCTCCATGTTGACCCGAAAGGCTTTGTTTTTCCTTTTTCCTTTTCAGTTTCTCTTTTTCATTTGTCTAGTGTTTTCCTTTTGGGGATGACGCAAGGTGTCGAAACATTCATGTCTCTTCCATGTTGACTCAAAAGATTTTTCTTTGTTTTCACTCTCTTTGTGTCATTCTTCTAGTTCTATGTCTATTTTGAGGATGATGATAGTTCCGCACTCTCTAAAAATAATGTAGCAAAGAACATACTGACCCCAAATCCATAGATCCCTTATGTGTTTGGTGTTTTCATTTTGGGGGCAACCCCTCTCTTTTCTTTTTCTCTTGCATGACGCTGCTTTACTTGGAAACATAAGAATTGGCATAGAGCTTTCCAAGTTGGATCTCATCACTTCCTTTCTTGATGCTTTTTTCATTTTCTACTTTAAATTAATTGCTCATAGCATGGTGTTTAGCAATTTCTTTAAAGTGGGGGCATACATTGGTATTATTCTTCTGCATTTTTCTTTTTCATGGTTTTTAGTGAAGCCTTCTTACTTCATATGATGTGTTTGTCACTTTTTGGATTCCTCTTAGTGGCTTGATGCGACACACTGCATCCCCTAAGTTGTGAATTCTCTATTATTTGATTGGTCCTCTCTCAGAAACATTAGGTACAATGTTCCCTAAGTTAAAGACCTCGCATGAACTAAGCAAGATTCCTTTAAACATTTCCTATTTTTCATTTTTCATTTATTGATATATGGCCACCTTACATAAAACAACTTGCATGCCCGTAGTTCCATCCTGTTTGTTCATGTGTTCCAAGCATACAAATTTTTGCTTACCTCATGAATCTTGGAAATCATTTTTGTGTAGAGCCTTATTAAAGTTACCAAGAGGTATAACATTGGTATTTTTTGAGCGGGAAGCCCAATCTAAGGCATGAATTTCCCCATAGCCACTTGCGTGTGTGTGAGTGCAACCATCCATGAGTGTATGTTTCTCACTTTTAGGACTTCTCACCTGATAGACAACCAAGGGTTCCATTGCCTCAGAGTGAGTATGCATTTTTTAGATAAACTGCCTAGATCTAATCCACATCGTGATGGACAAACGGTCCAAGCTTGATTTGATTATTTTATTTCCCCTTTTCCCTTTTTCATCTTTGGTAGTGTACACTTGTTCCTTGTCGTTGTTCTTTGTATCATTCTCAACATGTTCCTTTTTGCTTCTATTGGTTTGTCATGAGATCTTGATCATGGGGGCTTGATCACCCCTCTTGAACATTGTTGTCTCATCTTTCTAGCATTGGTTCACGGGAACCCCTCTTGGTGAGTGTTTGTCTACTTTAGTGTGAGTTTGAAGCAAGTTCATCCTCTCACTAAAGTGGGGGCTAAATGTAGTGTAGTAAAATGGATCCCTTGACATTTTCACACTCATTTGGGTCCTCCTTGTGGATTTTGGCTTAATTTTGCATTGATTTAGTGTTGTAACATGTGGATAACACATTCACATTAGGTTGTGGGCCCTTGTGAACTAATGGAATTTAATGGTTCCTTGCTAAAGTATTG
The DNA here is from genome assembly GCA_007258455.2 of Sequoia sempervirens. Classification (NCBI taxonomy): domain Eukaryota; kingdom Viridiplantae; phylum Streptophyta; class Pinopsida; order Cupressales; family Cupressaceae; genus Sequoia; species Sequoia sempervirens. The sequence continues at coordinate 124,244,957 of VDFB02058242.1, forward strand.
TGAAGTGTTGTAACACACTTTCACATTTTTCTAGGGTTTTATCAATTAACTAAGCAATAATGAACATAACTTTAATCAAAATCAACCTTAATCTTGCCTTATTTGGAGTGTTGTAGCACACTTTCACATTTCTCTAGGCTTGTCATTAATAATTGGGCTTTCTTATGCTTTAATTGGCCCTATTTTGCATCCACAAGCCTCATTTATTGAATCTTTTAAAGGATAATCCTGACACCAATCATTGACCAATCATAATTTAGGTGTTCCTGGTTTGTGTGGCCCAGATTTAGTGTCTAGGACTCATTCACCACCTTGGGCGAATGAGTCCCACCTAGGTCTTTTTGGCCCTGATGCAGGTTTCACACATTTCTAAGAACTTTTCATTTTTGGTCCCATACATTATGTCTGGTGGGACTCATTCACCACCTTGGGTGAATGAGTCATGTGTGACCAAAATTCAAATTTAATTCAAATTTCTAGTGGAATTTTATTCTCCTAGATTTGATGTTGGCTTGTAGTGTTGTAATCTCAAGAATTATTGCATAATTAAGTATAAATACAAGGTTCTTTCACTCGTATTCAACACCTAGCATTCAAGAGATTTCACAAGAGCATTCAAAGGCTTTCAAGGATAGATTATCAAGCAGTTTAGAGCATTCGTCAAGTTCCAATAATCATGTCAAAGATTTAATTCTTCATGTTTATTATTGTGCTAATAATTGTGATGTAGAGTTTATGATTCAAGCAAGCATTGCATTCAATATCAACTTCATTCAAGCTAGAGTCAAGAACCACATCCATTGCAGCCATTTCAAGCATACCTGCAACACCTTATTGCTAGGGTTTGGTGAGTTACAACATTACTTTTTTTTCATTCATCATTCTCCATTCATATTTTCTTTCATTTTAAGGTTTAATTACCAACAAGAAGTTTGACCAAGGAAAACCCCTATTCACTAACCCCCACAACATTTTCCCCTCTTCTTGTGTGTGATTTCAAGAGGAAAAGTTGGAGAAAAGTTGTCAAATCCCTAGAGTTGTCATCAAGCCTTGGAAGCTTGGAGAAGACCTACAGGTGGCAATTTATAGTTTCAGATCTGGAAATTATTAAGGAAGAGCAGAGTAGACTGAGAGGAACAAAATACAATTCAAAACTTTTAGAAAAGTAGAAGTGGTCTGATTCACCACTATTGGCGAATGAGTCCCATTGTATAGGCTTGATAGATATTTTCACAGTTCTGGATACCCTTTTGGCTGAAACCTGTATCTACACATTTTTCCATAAACTTGACTAATTTTCCCAACTTGACAAATGAGTCCCAATCAGCATTAACAACAAATTTTCCAAAATTCCAAACCTCCCTTCTACCTTCTTTAGTTTCCCAGGTGCATACTTTCTATTTCATAGCTTTCTATTACAGTTTTTTTATATTTCTAGGCTATTTATGGTTAGTTTGCATTCAATTAGGGTTTGGTATTTCATATTGCATTGCATTATTTTTTCAAAGTCTAAACTTGGTGGTGAACTCCTCATTAGATTTCATTCAACCTTTAGGACAATCCCTTTGCAATATTTCAATCTCCTTTGCATTGAAATCTCAAGGGTTTGTTCTTGAGTGAAGAGTGTGAGAATTGCCTCTCTCCTTTTAGGTCCAAAACCCTAAAGGTGAAAGAAAGCCCACAATTTTCACCTTTTCAAATATTAAAGAAAAAAATTGTCCTCTAGTGAAAACCACTTCAGTGGCACTTTGGGCAAGTACCTTGGTGAAATCCAAACAAACATGCACCTTATGTAAATAAGCACTATCCATTCATCATTGACTCTTTGGCTTATCCTTCTTTTCCATCCATCACATTCATCCTCCATTCTTCATTATCCTATTTATTCCATCACTCGTCTGCATCCGTATCATAGCTGGTTATTTTGTAAGTATCACATTCCCCTTTAGTACTACTTGGCATATTCCTAAGGTTAATTTGTCTTGCCTATATCAAGGTAGTCTATCATATCACACTAGGGGAAATTTGTTTATACTTGCATCGGATCGGGTTCTTGTATATCCCTTGAAGGTTATTTCAAAAAATCCCAAAAAATTGTAAAAACACCAAAACCCAAAAACACTTGCAAAATAGATCTCAAAATCCAAAAACATCAAAATCTTGTATAGCCAAAAATGTAAAAATCCAAAACATTCTCAAAACACCAAAAACATCCAAATCACATCAAATTACCTAAACAGGTCTAAAACATCAAAAGGTCAAAAAATCAAAAACATGGTAATCGAACTATGTTTTCTACGAGATTCAACGTAGGTAAGGCCATAATTGATGAATCCCCAAGGCATTAGGTCAATCTTTAGGAGTCCGTCACAATAAATTGACAATCCATCAATGTTCATATCTCATTAAATAAGTGGTTACTGGTCATATTCATTCGAACTACATCATCTCTACATATATAACATAGGCAAGGCCATCACTGATGAGCCCCCAAGGTGCTAGGTCAGTTTCCCCTTAGGTCTTGGTTTGAACTCAAAAAACAAAAAAAATATTCAAAATACTCAGAAATCACAAAAAACATTTGAAAAACTCGAAAAAACACAAAACATTCATATAACATTCAAAAAAACCCTAAACAACTTCAACTAACTTGAAAACATAAACATTCTCGTAAACCAAAAAAGATAAAAAACAACCTTAAAATATGGGAAAACATCAAAAACATTGAAATATTCCAAAAATTCCAAAACCACCCATCCCATTTTGCATTCACTCGCAATAAACTTTCATTCATAATAAATCGATCATCACATTCAACCTTTGGTAGAACAAGTGGAAACAGGTGTGGAAAATTCATGAAGTGTAAAGGGTGATCCCACAATAGTGGTTTACAATTTTTGGCCAAACTGGACACTAAAATTATTATTTTTTAACTAAATCTTCACATTCGGGCACCTATAGCAGCTAAACCGTGAGGAATTTGAAGATGATGCAAACTAGAGTCTCATCACATTTTTTCTATAGATTCTTAAAAAAAAAAAAATCAAAATTTTTGGAATCAAATTGCACTTCTTTTTCCATCTCTCATGATTTTTTTTTCTTCAGAAAAGAACATTTTAAAAAGTGACGCACACCTATAACGCATAAATTTTTTCCATGAAGGATAAAATTCTAGTTCTTTAATTTAGATTTGTAGCTCTGATATCTAGTGCTTCCACTTGGTTAGATATTTTTTTATTGAATATTTTTTATTTAATCAAGTTTCAAAGTCAAACCAATTACAATTCAGACATATGATCAGATAACGGTAAATTTTTTGTATATATCAAATTTATTTTTTGGTTGGATCAAGGACTTCAATATCTGGTGCACTCATATTTTTCAAATTTTTTTGATAATCTGTTTTTCCACATGTGCAGTAATAAACCTTCATTTTCGATGAAAAACTTATGTTTAATAAAACTAAAAAAAAAACATAATAAAACCATAACATACTAAAATTATATTCATTGGATAGCTCATTCTGAGGACTACCTGATTCTATTTGGGTTTGTGAAGATTCCTCCATTTTCATCCTCAACTTGAGCTTCGAAGTGTAAAAGTTTAGGTTTTTTTTTTGTGTTTCAGGGGGAGAATGAGGAATAAGGGGGGTTCGTACGAACCCCTAGGGGTTCACTTGAACCTTGGTTCGAGCGAATCACCCTCAATATGCATTTCCTTTTTTTATTTTGGGTGGGAAATGTGGGCCCAGTAATTAATGGGTTCACTTGAACCCTTGTTCAGGCAAACCCCTTTTGGGTTCAATCAAACTTGTAGGTTCATTCAAACCCCTAAAACCAATTTTTTTTCCACGGGGTCATTTTTTCTCAGTTTTCCTTCCTCCATCAAATTGTAAACCACTATTGTGGCTTCACCCTAAACTTGAATGTGAAAATCTAAAATCTAGATCATGAGTAAAAAAGTTGGTAATATTTGTTTCAATGACTTATTAAACAATTAGTCTTAGTCAAAACATTTGATAAACATGTCCTAGGATGCATCCTTCCTATAATGGACATCATCACCATAAATCACCTTAGTTATGTTACTTTGGAAAGAGATACAAATAACATTGATTGTTTGTTCATTTTGATCTTTTTCTTATGATTTATCTTATTGACCCATTCCGAGGACCTCTCAATGATGTCTATCAAAATGATTTAGAGAGAGAAAGGAAGGGATATTGATCATTATTTTTCATTTGGTGTGCTTGTGGGATGTTCTTATAATATAAACTTGGCGAATACTTTCTTTGTTGTGTGTAGGGAGGTCGTTTTGAATAAATTGTTAACTATTGCGTATGCTTTGGTCTAAAATGTTCTAAACTTCAAAACTACATTCCAAAGAGGTTTCCGTATGTTAGGTGTGAGCAAGGATTATCCTATCTATTTGTAGAGTCAAATTCCATCGCATTAGATACAAACACCATCCTAGTTATCAATACCTTGATGCATCATGTCTATGTGTTATATCAAAATAAGGAATGATATGATGAAGTATCCCAATCCTTGAAACAAGGAAATCATCACTCTTGTCTCATATCTAATAAAGTATCAAAGAATCATTGACTTGTTCGAATTCTGAATAAATCTCAAAGTCAATGGTCAATTCATTCATGCTATTCTTCTATCTTCTTTTTGTGCTAACATGGTATCATGACAATCAACAAAAATAATAATTCATCCATCTTGCATCCACAAACCATCAACATACATACATCCTATATCATCATATCATAATCACATCATGCCATATCACATAAAAAATACACAAAAGGAAATGCATCCATCTCATAGAATGAACATTCTACATCATCATAACAAATCATATAGAAAAGATACAAAAAAGTAAATCATCCATCACATACATCCATCTAACACCACATCATGAATCATAAGCATCACATCATATTATAAAAAGGTACTTATCTATAACATAAAAATCCATATATGAGTATAAAAATAAAATAAAAGAACAACATATCATAATCACATTGAACCATCTCATGTATATCATCAAGATATGTTTGTCGTGATATAAAAGTTTAAATGAATGTGTAAAACTGTCAAAAAATGGATATACAAGTGGCTAACAAAATCAATTGATGAATGTATATACATATCAATATTAGGGCTATACATAAAAAAAGTGTCTATGTAGGCATAAGAGCTATCCTCTCTCTTTCAGTCATCATGATGGGATTGATCCTGGAGTACCCCTAATGGTTGCCTAACACAAGTTCCTGCCAAGCCACTTGGTGTAACTCTGCTCCTCTATGAAAATTATTACTGTCATCGATGAGGTGGAACATATTGGTAATAAAGGGTCCTATAATATGTAGCCTTTACTATGGCTTGCTAGCAGCCTCTAGCTACTATCGATGACCTATCTCTTGTGCTAACTACAGGTTAGACTGTTGTCTTAATTGTCACTCTTGGTCGTGCTCCCCTCTGTATCTAATGGAGGTGCCCTATTGCTGCTGGTGTGGTGGTGATTGTCCTATGGGAGGAACTAATGGAGGTTGTTGATTCCCATCTCCAAGCACTTGACCATGATTCCCATCATGGTGTGGGGGCTACTGAGGAACTAACCCATCCTCATGCTCTCCCCCTGAACTATCCTCTAATGGGATCTATGAGTCACACAAGGGCATGTTGTCTAAAGCATGCAACATATGCAGTCATAGTACCTGCATCAAGTGGTCCTCCTGCATAAGCCCAAGGTAAAGTAGCTAATTGTCTAAAATTAGCAATCACATCTTGTGGGTCAACTTGTTGACCCTAGTCTATCTCTCTGGTTGTCTATGCAGACACTGCTCTGTATTAATGGGGGATGACATCTTGAATCTCTCTAAACTGTTTGGCGACCTAATCTGGAAGATATCTCTTGATCATATGGTCCTCTCAGCCCATCAACCATTAATTCTGTCATGCATAAAATAATTGATCTTGATCATCGTATCATGGGTGTGCCTGAATTTAGGGTCTCCATCTGAATACTGCCATATCATCTATGAACTGTCTCCAATATGTGATCCCTGAGGTACCCATGTGGTGTAGTGTAGTAATGGCTTGTATCTATACACTATTGGTTGATCCACATCTATATCAGCTAAGACAATGATTGATCTTAGCTCAACAATTTTCCCCCATGCCAAAATATGAAGTAATGTAACCCTTACTAATAATATCTAACCCCACATATAGATGACCTAATGCATGTCATGGTAAAGGGAGGTGAGAATCACAGGGATCCAAGCAAATATAGTCATATCCTGCACCATTCACACCCAAGCTACTTCCCAACTAAAGTTAAAGCCTCAAGCTTGTCTATCTTGTTACAAGATGGCATGTCCCTTGGTCTTCCTTGTGCAACACAATGCTTGGGTTCATGACATGGTTTAACCACCTCCTGTGGATCTTGTATAAATTTGATGGTTGTATCAAGCATTAATAGGTCTGATGAGCCAAGTCTTTGGCACATTTTGATCATACTTTTATAAATACTTTATTGTTTTTATTATGCTAAAACAAACATTCAGTCTATTTATGGGATAGGATATAGACCTTTTTATGACTTAAATATGATGAGTATATTGTTAAGTTCCATGATTATTACCTTTAATGATTTATTAGTCTGATAAATACTTTATGGCTTTTTGTGATCATAAAACCTTCCTGTAGCCTCCACTACCAAAACTTCCTGCAGCCATATCTGAAACAATGTTTGCCTTAGTTTACTACTTAATGAATGAATGAATAAAGTAATGGATTTTCTTAAAGGATGAACGTGTTGAGCTAACCTTCTTCCTCAAGAAAAGATGGCGAGATATTTTGTAGGTACCACGATTGAAGGAAGGGAATTCAATTTCCACTTGAAGAATTGAAGACCAAATCCATAAAGACTGGTTCAATAGTAAAAGATGAGGAGGCAGTTTCAACTCATCCGCCATGTAGGGAGAGTGTTCTAGAAATCTAGGCCAGGCATCTTGGTGGTGCATAAATCTAGGATAATGGTGCTTTAAGACTACTAAACCAATTTGACTTAGTTCTTGCATTGTCATTCATCTCTTTACTTAAGTTAGTTAAATGTAATAAATGCCTCCCGTTTTATAAGGGAAGGTTGGTTAGTAGTTAGGATCAGTTTTCAATAAATAGCCCATTCTCTTTCAGAGAGGGGTTGGCTAAGAAAATTGCTATTGTAACACACTTTCAGTCTTAGAAATTTAGCTAAGAGATTGTTCCATGCATTTTCTTACATTGAATCAATAAAGCTTATGAAGTTTTTCACCTAATCTGTTGTCTACTTTTGGCACTACCTAAGGGGGCCCACTTAGGGAACTGTCCATACTTTTATTCTGCAAGTTAGAATAGCTGCATTTTCCTTCATAGAAGTTAATGTGACTATTCCTGTAGCTGGTAGAAACAAAGAGCTATCAATTGTTCCTACAGCCACTAGGAGCAGAATAGGTTATCTTTCGAGTTTTTCATTTCCAAAGCAAAGTTAAACAGTAAAGTTGTTTTCAGTACTTAAATTCTAGTATAAGGCATTTTAGGAATCATGCATGTCTAGAAGGGTGATTAGTGCATATCTTGTGCTATCCCATTTCAAGTTTACATCCCTGGGTTGATAATTAAATAAGGTTCTTTAGTAGTTCATGACTACCAGTTGTGATGTTCAATCCCTGAGTAGAGGAATTCATGTTCCTAGTTATTGAGCTGATTAAAGAACACTACATTTTTGGCGTCGTTGTCGAGGATGGTGTCAAACTAAGAACCTATTACAGGCATGCTAGTAAAGAGTTTAAGATTTTATTCTTAGTACTTTTTAGTTTAGAATTCTACATTCCAGCATCTCCATAGTTAGTTTACCTTTTCCATATGCATAGAAGAAGAGACCAATTTGGAAGATTCCTTCCCGGGAGCATAGATATTGAAGAGATTGAATCGAACCTATTCCAAGATGACTCATATCTAGATGCTGGCCAAGACTTAGTTACTTCATCTTCTTCCTCTGATTCCTCTAAACTAAGCTTTAACCTATCTGAAGGAACAGAATCAAATAATCCACTTGCTCTTGTAGTTTATCAACCAGGAGCTAATCCAAGACAATAACCAAGAATGGCAAATCCTATTTTTCCATTTCCAATTCCTAACCTACATGACAATAATAACCTCAAGAATAACCCTACCTCCTTACTGCCAAAGTTCTATGGACTTATTAGTGAGGACCCTCATACCTTCTTGTTTGAATTTGAAATCCTTTGTAGAAGCTATGAGTATACAACCTCAGCACACAAGCTGAAATTGTTTCCCTCTACTTTAAAGGAGGCAACCTTGAGATGGTTCATGGGATTGGGAAGCAATGTAGCTAACAATTGGGATCAAATGAAGACTCTGTTCTTGGATAAATATAAAGAGTATTGTAGAGGAAATGATCTGAGAGGAGATGACATCTTCAAAATGTCACAAAAGGAGGATGAAACCTTGGAGGATTATGTGTCAAGATTCTTGTTTAGTGTGCAGAAGAATACTCATCATCAGCTGAATGAGGAATCTCAAAAACTTCTCTTCTTAAGGGGAGTCAATGATACTTGCATGGAGGCCCTTGACCTCATGGCAGGAGGTGATGTCACCCAAAGTAATTGGGATGATATCAAGAAAATCTGTGTCAATTACTCCAGAGTAGCTGTAAAGAAGGGAAGGGGGTTTAGACCTTCTTCTATAAAAGGAAGTGGCTCTAGAATATCTAAAGGGGAGATTACCAATCTCTTGTCTGACTTCAAGCAGGATATCAATGATGTAGCTACTAACTAGATACTATGCAAGCTAGAAGGAAGAAAAAGGAAGCTGAGGCAATGTTAGCTGAATATTGCCCCCCACTGCCAACAAAGAAAGAAAGACTGCCGATGCAAAGCAGTGGCCAATTTGGAGGTACAACATCTCCCTACTGAGTTCAAAACCATTGAAGGAGAGGAGGAAGTGTTCTTTGTTGCTCAGCGCAGACCATGGGCCCCAAGACAAGGTATGCCTCAAGACCCTTTGCAAAATTTTGGTTCATATAATAGTCAATGGCAAAACTAGTACCCTCCAAACTATGGGCCATACTCCCAACCTCAGTGGAATAACCCTTGGCCAAATGCCCAGCAAAACTATTGGCAATCCTCACAAGGGAATTGGAAATCACCACAACAAAATCAGTGGCAGCCTCTGCAAGGGAATTGGTAGCAATCTAACCAATGGAGAGGAGGCCAGCAATGGTAAAATCCACCCACTGGTTTCCTGTAGCAACCGCAGCAGCAAAAATCCATTATGCCACCTCCTGCAGCTAATGAAGGTCAGAATCCAAAGCCAACCCAACTACCTGCTCAGGCAGCACCCAATCCAAATAACCAGCAATCACAATAGCAGCAACAAGTCTATTTTGTTGATCCTAATCATCAGCTTGCCTATGCTCTTAACCTGAATAATATCAATTTACATTTAGGAACTGTGTTACCCACACCATCTCCTCCCATAATCTCAAAATTTCCATCTGAGGAGACTGACCAAGAAGAAGATACCAATGACCAAGCCCAACCAAATGAGCCAGTTCATATTCCATCATTACCTAAGGCATTTGATAAAGTGTCCCCCCCTTTCCCACAAAGGTTGGAAGGTGAAAATGTAAAAAAATAAGAGAAACCTACCTTTGACATCCTTGACCAGCTAAAGCATATATGTGTGAAAATTTCCTTGTTCCAAGCAATCAAAGAAGTACCTATCCATGGCAAGGCCATCAAGGAGGTATGTTTGAAGAAACCAGGGAGGAAAAAGAAGGACCCTCAAATTGTCCATGTCATAGGCCAACCCTCTGACTTAATGCTAGAGAAGCTTAGCATCCCAAAATATTTAGATCCAAGAAGCCCTGTTATGGAGATCAATGTTAATGGGTTGCAAATTAAGAATGCTTTAGTAGATCTTGGTGTAGCTATCAATGTCATGATCAAGGACCTGGTTGTAAGACTTAATATTTCAGACTTAAGGGCTACACCTACAATATTACAGCTTGCTGATAGCTCAACTGTCAAACTTGATGGGGTAGTTGAAGACCTGGTAGTCACCTTGGATTCTTGGGAGTACCTTGCTGACTTTATGGTTTTATCTCTGAAAGCATCATTGGGGGGATACCCTGTCATACTAGGAAGGCCTTGGTTGGCTATTGCTGATGCTTACATTGGTTGTAGGTCGGGTAACATGACAATATCCGATGGATATAGCACAAAGAAGCTTACCCTCTATTCTCCAGCCCTGCCCCAACTTGAGTCTTGAGAGGTTGTCTGGCCAGATTTTGGAGAAGAGGAGGAAGTGAACTCCGTGGCCAATTTAATGATGATTACTAGAGAGCCTTTTGTTGCACAACAAGACGAAGAAGGTATACTATCCAATATCCTGCTGAATAACTATGGTACCGAATACTTTCATTGTGAAAAAAATCCATGTTCCTTGCAGACCATTCTTCCTTTGCCTACATCAGCTCATTATCCTGCAACAACTGACTGCTTTCACACCTTGTTACCCCATGAGGTGGAAATGCCATTTTTTCCTGAAGTATCTATGGTAGATTTAACCTCCCAAGTTGAGGTAGCTGCAGGAAAAACCTTGAGCATCAATAAAAACCTCACAAGTGAGCAACAAGAATCTATAGTCAAAATGCTTATCAGTCATAAGTCAGCTTTTACTTGGGAATATGGTGACATGAAGGGTTTAGACCCAAAAATCTGTACATATCGCATATACAATAACAATGAGTTCAGACCTGTTAGGCAGCCTCAAAGAAGAATTAATCCAGCTTTGAGAGAAATTGTTAAAGAAGAATTGCAGAAATTGTTAACAGCTGGCTTTATCTACCCAATCTCGGATAGTCAGTGGGTTTCTCCATTAGTTATTGTTCCTAAGGAAGGAGAAAAATGGAGGGTATGTGTAGATTACAGAGAGCTCAACTTGGAAACAAAGAAAGATTACTTTCCTCTTCCATTCATTGATCAAGTTCTAGATAATTTAGCTGGGAAAAAGTACTTCTCATTCTTAGATGGCTTTAGTGGGTACAATCAAATCAAGATTTCTCCCGAGGATCAAGAAAAGACTACTTTTACATGTCCTTGGGGAACGTTTGCCTATTTAGTTTTGCCTTTTGGTCTTTGCAATGCACCTATGACTTTCCAGAGGGCAGTGATAAGTATCTTCTCAGACATCTCATATGATTGCATGGAAATATACATGGATGACTTTACTACTTATGGTACAACATTTGAGGAAGCTCAATCCAACTTGGAGAAAGTACTACAAAGATGTGAAGATCACAACCTATTGCTGAATAGTCAAAAATACTTCATGATGATGCAGAAGGGAATAGTGCTTGGTCACTATATTTCTACTATAGGAATATAGGTTGATCTTGCTAAGATTGAGGTCATCTTTAATCTACCCTTTCCTACCAAGCAAAAAGAAGTAAGAAGCTTTCTAGGCCATGCTGGATACTACAGAAGATTCATCAAGGACTTCAGCCAAATAGCAGGCCCCTTATATAGTCTGCTAAAGAAAGATGCAGATTTTTCTTGGACAGAGGAATGTGAAAAATAATTTCTTGATTTAAAAGCCGCCCTTACACAAGCACCTATTCTGAAAGGACCTAATTGGTCACTTCCATTTCATATTCATACTGATGCATCAAATTATGCCATTGGAGCTGTGTTAAGGTAGAAGGGTAGTTCAACAGAACATGCACTCTACTACATAAGCAAAAATCTGCAAGGGGTTGAATTAAACTACACTGTTACAGAAAAAGAAATGTTGGCAATCATTTATGCCCTCAATAAATTCAGGCATTATATCACCGGCTATCAGATATTTTTCCACACTGATCATGTAGCAATCTGATATCTCATGAACAAAAGCTCAATAGCCGGGAGACTGGCAAGATGGTTATTGCTGATGCAAGAATTTGACATTACAATTGTGGACAAGCCAGGTAAAGCCAATGTAGTTGCTGATTTCCTTTCTAGAATTCAAAGGAAAGATGACTCTGCACTTATTGAAGACTCTTTTCCTGATGAAAACCTATTTGCAATCAAGGTTATTCACCCATGGTATGCCGATATAGCAAACTATCTGGCTATAGGAAGAACTCCTCCTCAATTCTCCCATAAGGAAAAGAGATTATTGGTAGAGAAAAGCTTTAACTTTTCTTGGATTGTAGATTGCATGTTTTATACAGGGCTAGATCAAGTTATGAGGAGATGTGTACAAGAGGAGGACACTCATGATATACTGCATGCAAGCCATGATGAGCCAAGTGGTGGACATTTTGCTGCCAAAAGAACAAAAATGAAAATTTTAAATACTGGCTACTATTGGCCAACTCTGCATAGAGATGCAGCCAAATATACTAGGAGATGTGACAAATGCCAAAGGATGGGAAGACCAACTCGATTTGATGAGATGCCTCTATTTCCACAAGTTGTCGTTACACCCTTCGATAAATGGGGACTGGATTTTGTAGGACCAATTGATCCACCTTCCAATGGTAAGTCCTACATCCTTGTATGTATAGATTTTGTGACAAAATGGGTAGAGGATAAACCTATGAAGCATGCTAGGGATAATAAAGTAGTTGAATTCCTCTATGAGGAAATATTCACCAGGTTTGGTGCCCCTAGGGAAATAGTGACAGATCAAGGAACACAATTCACTTCTACACTTATCACAGCCTTAGTAAATGAATACAATATACGACACAGGAAATCAACTCCTTATCACCCCTAGGCCAATGGCTAGGTTGAGGTCACCAATAGGGACATAGAGGCCATTTTGACTAAAACTGTAGATTTGCATAAGAAGGACTGGGCCGCAAGGTTACCAGAAGCTATGTGGGCCTACCGTACTACCTGGAAGACTGCTACATGATGCACACCTTTTGAAATGGTGTATGGTAAAATAGTTGTGATGCTAATAGAATTCAAACATAAGACTCTAAGAACAACATTAGAGATGGATATGGATTTAACAAATGCACAAAAGGACAGAGTCATTCAGCTCAATGCTCTAGATGAGTCCAAAAGAATGCCCTGCAGCACACTGAGATGATACAACATCAGATAATAAGGTGGCATGATAAATACATCAAGGAAAAAAAATTCAAAGCAGAAGATTGGGCTCTGCTTTATGACTCACGATATAAGGGTAGTCAAGGAAAACTACAAACTAGATAGTTGGGTCCATATGAGATAGAGGAGGTATTCACCAATGGTGCTGTTCAATTAAGGACCATTGATGAGGTTTGATTCAAGATACTAGTCAATGGGCATCACCTAAAGCTCTATTTTAAACCTATTGACAAGGAAACATTTCTGAGACAGTTCGACATTGAGCAGGATGGCAGTGATATTGCAGCCAAAGGAATTGAGCCTAGGCTCAAATTTTTGGACCATGCATAAAAGTGCATACCAAATCATAATAAAGGGGTTATCTAATAAGATCTCCATTCCATTCATTCACTTCATCCACAATCCATACTCACTCTCTCTCTTCCACATCATCCACCTGTCATTTCCCATATCATCCACATTTCTCCGTGTCACTTATTGCAATGAAGAAGGAAGTCACATTAGATAATTACGGCGATTCTCTCCAGGTACGCTCCACTTCATTTTAAAATTGCTTTAGTTACTCTATTTATTGCATTTAATTTAGTATTAATTAGTGCGAATAATTTTCTATATGGTTGCCATTTCCTTTGGCTCATTCACACGATTGAGCACGTTCTTTTTTCTTCGCCACGTCCTTAATATCGCCGCCATAAGCTTGTCGCGTCAGTTGACAAGAACCCTCAATATATGAAACTTGTAATTATTAATCAAACAGTCTTTCCTTCTTGCAATAATGAACCTAAATGTATTCTGATTATCCTTGATCACTCTCTCCCTAAAAAGATTGCATGATCATATTGTTTTCCCTATTTTTTCTTTCACTTTTGAAAAGAGGTTCAAAATTTTTGGTTGAGGGGAGGGGCAGAGTGCTGTAGAATTGCAGAAGGGTTCATTAATAGGGTTACAAGAAGTCCAGTTGGAAAAACTAGGTGAGCATTGCTTAACGCATTTAATTACTGAAAACCAAGGAAATGGGAGGTCAGCTGATTCGGCATGAGCCTACAGACTATAGCATCCTGCTGCAGGATGTGTTGCATGTGCCACTATTCAGACAATATGGGTGGCTCAATTACTTCCTGAAGCTCAGAACTTTTAATACAAACATTGCAGAGGAATTCATAAGGACATTTCATGATGGGGAAGCAAAAGTTAGAGGCATAACAATCAATGCGTCAATTGATAGAATTGCTGAGGTAATGGGATTACCTCAAGTCAGAGAACCATTTCCTAGAGGAAGAGATGCAAGAAGCGCCAGGGCTGAGTTCACTCGGCAAAATGATCCTCCTCTGCGGGTAGATAAATAAGGTGCGCAAAGAATGAGTCTACCGCAGGATTGGGTGTCACGGGTAGGGTATATCATCAAATACATAACCTGTGAAGGTAGGTTTTTAGTCGTGCATTCTCATCACTTCAAACTTTTGTCTCATTTACGCCATGGATTGTTGACGAATATCCCCAACTTTCTTTACAATTTGCTATCCAACAGTGTTGCTGAATTTAAAAAGGGTAGGGTTAACTCTATATCTCACCACTGCCTTATTAAATTACTTGTTGAAAAATCCATTCAAGATGCATTAGGAATGACCTGGGAGGAATTCATGGTCCCATTCAACCCTAAAATTCAAAATGTAGGACCTAGGGGTGAACCTCTTCCCTTTAAGAAATGAACCTCCCAGTCCGCATGCCAAACCTCTGCTGCTATGTCCTCTCCTCAGGAATCATCTGGTTCACAGGATGATGTTTCTCTTTCTGAAAGAAATCCTAGGAAACCGGCAAAAGGACCCAAAATTCATGAGCCGTCTCCCAAGGATAGGAAAGGAAAGTCACCTATTGTAGCAACTCTTGAGCCTATAAAAAGAAAGAAAAAGAGAAACTTCTCTGTTCCTGCAACAAAACCTTCCAAAAAGCATAAAATAGTTCCTACTTCCATAAGAAGGAGCTCTAGGCTCTAGAACCAGGCAGCTAGCCAATCATTTAATACTACTCCTACCACACCGCCTTCAGATCCTTCCAATCCTAAACTAAGAGAAGAAGAACCTGTTATCGGGGAGGTTGTGAGTATACCTGAAGGGGCTGGCCTGAATAAGTTGGCTACCATTGTAGAGTAGCTACAAGAAGATATGGAATATGATGAGAAGGAAGAAGAGCTGGTTGTGTTTCCCTTAGAAGAAGAGCAAGTTAAGGTGGATGTGTTTGAAGAAGTATAGGAGACACCTGCAGTGTGCTATAATCATATACCACCACTCCATGTCACAAACTTTGCTGCAGGAATGGCATGTTTTCAAAAACTTCAGTAACAACAGACTGCTTCTACACATGAAATTGAGAGACTACAAAGGATAATCCAGAACAAGAATCTGGAAATTGCTAACTTTAATGACACTCTCAACCAGATGGTAGAGCTGGTTCCACAACTGATGCAATGTCGTGTACCTTCACCTATCTACACAATGTATCTCAAGGAGCTGTATTTGAACTTCCAACTAATTAGAGTCTAGAAAGGTAAGAATCCTTCTTTGGATACCCCTGAGGAATTTTATGAAGCATACAGGGATTCACCTCTGCATATCAGGAACCTCCTGTGTGAATTTTATCTGCACAATTTGGCTGTATCCCAGGATAAGGAATGGAATCCCTTATGTTATGTCGGTGATATTCATATCACCGCTCTAATATCTTGGATCACCAATGAAATAAGCAAAGGAGAACAATTTGATAGCCATATGCATGATGAAGTAAATATGCCATTGTATGTAAGAAATGAATCTAGAAATGGAATGGGTATTTACTTTGATTGGAAGAAATTGTGGAGAGATGAAAGAGCTAGGCCACTGATTGAGCCTCTAAGACAAGGGGTATTTTCTCAATACTCCCAAATTATAAACAGTGATTTTAATGCTGCAACCCTGCACATTCAGAACAGATGGGAGCATCTTTCATTTCAATTAAAGAAAGCAGAACCACATACTCCCAATACCTTGTATGTAGCAACTAGAAGGGCAGAGAGGTACATAAGGAATGCCAAAACAAAGAAGGAGAATTGGTTGCCCTTGGTTATGTAGCCGCCTATTCTCCTATGGCCATTATTGGCTATACAAGGGGATAATAACACTTATAATAGAAGTTCTGAAGATAATAGATGGCAAAGGCTAGAGGCAATGCGAGCTCACTTTTGGAGTTTCCAGAATGGCGAATGTGGACAACAACTAAGTGCAGATCTGAGAGAGTTTTCCAGAAGAAGGAATGCTAGACTTGCTAAAGGGTCCAACAAGTAGTTGGTTGAGGGGAGTGATGAGCCAAGTCTTTGGCACATTTTGATCATACTTTTATAAATACTTTGTTGTTTTTATTATGCTAAAACAAACATTCAGTCTGTTTATGGGATAGGATATAGACCTTTTTATGACTTAAATATGATGAGTATATTGTCATAAGAAGTACCATGATTATTACCTTTAATGTTTTATTAGTCTGATAAATACTTTATGGCTTTTTGTGATCATAAAACCTTCCTGCAGCCTCCACTACCAAAACTTCTTGCAGCCATATCTAAAACAATGTTTGCCTTAGTTTAATACTTAATGAATGAATGAATAAAGTAATGGATTGTCTTAAAGGATGAACGTGTTGAGCTAACCTTCTTCCTCAGGAAAAGATGGCTAGATATTTTGTAGGTACCATGATTGAAGGAAGGGAATTCAATTTCCACTTGAAGAATTGAAGACCAAATCCATAAAGACTACTACAATAGCAAAAGATGAGGAGGTAGTTTCAACTCATCCGCCATGTAGGGAGAGTGTTCTAGAAATCTAGGCCAGGCGTCTTGGTGGTGCATAAATCCAGAATGATAGTGCTTTAAGACTGCTAAACCAATTTGACTTAGTTCTTGCATTGTCATTCATCTCTTTACTTAAGTTAGTTAAATGTAATAAATGCCTCCCGTTTTATAAGGGAAGGTTGGTTAGTAGTTAGGATAAGTTTTTAATAAATAGCCCATTCTCCTTCAGAGAAGGGGCTAGCTAAGAAAATCGCTATTGTAACACACTTTCAGTCTTAGAAATTTAGCCAAGAGATTGTGCCATGCATTTGTTTACATTGAATCAATAAAGCTTATGAAGTTTTTCACCTAATCTGTTGTCTACTTTTGGAACTACCTAAGGGGGCCCACTTAGGGAACTATCCATACTTTTATTCTGCAAGTTAGAATAGTTGCATTTTCCTTCATAGAAGTTAACGTGACTATTCCTACAGCTGGCAGAAACACAGAGCTGTCAACTGTTCCTACACCCACTGGGAGGAGAATAGGTTATCTTTCGAGTTTTTCATTTCCAAAGCAAAGTTAAATAGTAAAGTTGTTTTCAGTACTTAAATTCTAGTATAAGGCATTTTAGGAATCATGCATGTCTGGAAGGGTGATTAGTGCATATCTTGTGCTGCCCCATTTCATGTTTACATCCTTGGGTTGATAATTAAATAAAGTTTTTTAGTAGTTCATGACTACTAGTTGTGATGTTCAATCCCTGAGTAGAGGAATTCATGTTCCCAATTATTGAGCTAATTAAAGAACACTACAAGGTCGATCTTTTGGTGCAACAACAACCGTTGATGTAACACTTGGTATCAGAGTCGAGGTCACAGTTTCAAATCCCTCGCTTGTGTTGGGGGGATTGTTACAAGATGGTGTGTCCCTTGGTCTTCCTTGTGTAGTGCATAGCTTGGGTTCATGATATGGTTTAACCACCTCCTATGGATCTTGTATAAATTTGGCAGTTGTCAATCTTTTGGTGCAACGACAACCACCAATGTAACATGTCTGGCACAAGCACGCCATGGATCAATGTTGCTATGACTAATACCAAATCTGGCACCTGACCTCTATGCAATAACAAGTCAAGCTAATGGCTATCAATCTAGACAATATCTATCCTAAGAATGCCAAAGCAAGCATCTAGATTAGAGTTCATATCATAGATAACTCTCTTGCCATGAATAGGAACTCGTAGTATGCACTAGAAATTCTCTAAAGTAATTGTCACCTCATCAACAGGAAGGTGAAAACAGGATGTCTGACTGTGCCATCTCTCCACCAAGGTTTTCATCATAGCTAGGTGCATGTGAATCTTTGAATGTGTGTGCTAGATGAAACCCAATCCGATCACTCTAAGGAAAAATTTCTTGTCATCCCCAAAATGGCAAAAGTGAGATAGAATGCTGGGTCAATGCTCTCTAGACTAGAGTGGGTGTATAGTCTCTTGCAAGAAGAAAGTGCACCACATCAAAAATTGCTAAAAAACACTAAAATTCTAAGGTAAAAACCCTAAATTTGCAAAAGCGCCTTTGTTTAGCAATTGTGCTAAACTATCATTTATCAATTGTTGCAATTTTTCAATTGTGTGCCTACACACAATAGCGAGTTGGAATTTCATTTGCACTTCTAGGACCAACTAGGCAATTGTGTGCCTATATGCAATGGCAAGGCAATATTTCAATTGTGCTTCTATAGCCTAATAGACCATCGTGCTACAATTTTTCAATTGCGAGCCAATCCTACAATAGTGACTCTAACCCTAACTTGGAAAATTCATAACTTTCTACAATTGCGTAGTAATACGATAATTGTGCCACCGATTGAAACAATCGTGCTTCTATATTGAATTGCAATTTCTTGACCTAATTAACCTAAGTTTTAAAGCATAAAAAATATAGAAATATATTTTTTTTTGAAGTGCATACTGGGGGTCTTGCACTTGGAGGCCACTGATACTCATAGACTTGATCTATGAGGTATTGATGGAGCTCACAATGAGCCATATCACCAGGTACTCAAAGCAAAATCTCACTAGGTTTTAAAAGTCAAATGTGCAAATGAATTGAAAATGACCCTCTAACTCATATTTAAGCCTAAAACATAGGGTTTTTTGCCCTAATTAGGGTAGAAAAGTGGGATTTTCAATCTTTTTATTCAATTTTGAGCTATGAGGCCTATTTTGAGGCATTTTTAGCTTTCTTAGCCTATTTTCGTGTCCTTGAGCTTATTTTTTGCAATTGAACCTATGTTACATCTTTGTCACGATCTCAACTTGAAATTTAATGTTTTCACTTGATCTCTCGAGAGGGAAAGGTACCAACATAAATTTTTGCTAGGGCAATAGTGGGGCATTTGAAAAATCAAGAATTTTTCAATTTTTGATCTAAGCAATATCATTGATATGAAAACCGTTAGTCTTTGAACCAATGTAATAGGTACCTTGCTTGAAAGGGGTAAAATGTAGACACTTAAAATTGTCCTGATTGATATTACACATTTGAATTTGATTACTAACACTATTTCATCCTGAATCACCTCTTTTCGACCGTTTAATTAAATAATCTTCATTTTTAAAATAAATTCATCACTTTCATCTATTAATCGGATAATCAATTTTATTAGGTTAATTAATCCCCTTTCATGCTAATTTTCATCTTGTTTAATTTGATAATGTGAATTATTTAAATTGAACCCCTTAAGTCTTCTCATTTGATTAAATAATCCTAATTATCTAATTAAATTTCATTAACCCCCTTTCATTAAATAAGTTAATTATTTAATGAAAATCCTAATTTCATCCATCATGCACAATTAAGTAATTTCTTAAATTACTTAATTAGCTAATTTCTCTCGCCCCTCCCACTTGTAAAGGAATATTCCTCCATTTCCACTCCTCCAAAATGGGAAGTATCTTGCAACAACTTCCTAATTTTTAGGAAGTGTAATTCTTCAAATCAATGATAGCCATTGATTAAAATCCTTGATCCTTGTCAACTTGCATTCTCATCCATTGATGGGAATCCTTGATCCATGCCAACACCTCTTATTAATTTTCATCCATTGATTGATCAAATCAACCTTGGCCATTGATTTATCTATTTGTCCTATAAATAGTCCTCATTTCTATGAGAAAAGGATCCATTTTAATTTAGAGTAACTATACTATCCTGAATTTTAGAGCATTCTTCATAAGCATTTGGCATTTAGCATCCATTTTAGTAAGCTTTGACATCCATTTTAGCTAATCTTTCATCAACATAATCCATCTTCAAGCTTGTTTCAACCAAAGGATTGGGAAAGGGCTGACATTCCACATCAATTCAACACCAATCCCCCAATGGGATGAGGTTTGATGCATTAGAATAGGTTTCCATTATGCATTTCTAGTTTGTTTCATGTTTTAATGGTTTCTTTGCTTAATGTTTTCAAGTATTTCATTGGGAGCTTGACTTAACTAGTTAGATCTTGGTTAATTTCTTGTGGATCAACCATGTTTAGTTCAGGTTATGATCATGCTCATAGTTTAAAATATAGAGAAATATATATTTTTAATTATTATTGATTGTATAGTTTAAACTATATAAGAATTAAATTATATTTTAATTATTCATTGATTGTATAGTTCAACTTTAGAAAATTAATTATTTTATTAAACCTTAGAAAACTTAATGAAATATTTGGACTAGATTATTTAATTATTCTTTTGGAGAACTTTATTCAACATGTAATTAAAAACATATTTTAAATTAAGATATGTGATGGAGAAATTGGATTAATTAAATATCAAAATAGATTAGTCAAACATTGGAAGATTAGCCATAGTTTAAATCAGAATTAAATTAGAAAGGTTGGATTCAAATTCATAGATATTTTAAATCATCGTAAATTTATATATTAAATCATGTTAATGCACTTCTAAGTATTTCTCTATTTCTGATTTAGGGTTAAGTGCTTTATGATAGGTGGTGGGTTTACATGTTAAATTTTAAATGATCTGTAGTTAATTATGGTTGGCAATATAAAATTGAATAGGTTAAATAAACATTGAAATTTTAGAGATAAATTATTTATGATTAGTAGTGTTAGGCCTTGGTGGTGCTAGTGTGGTACCACCTCATTGCTTCTACATACTGAACTTGACAAGAGATTTTATCTATGAGGAAGGTCCTCATGAAGGCATCTCTCGTGTAGACACCTATATCTAACTAACCTCATTTAATTTTGATAAGAATTATTATTCATTAGGTTGGAAAAAATTCTAATTAAAGGAAACATTAAATTGATTATTGCACTTTATTCGCAACTTTAATTTTTTTTGTAAGGTAGGGTTTGAACTATCCTTCACAACAAAATAAAGTATCAATAAATTAACAACATTGTTAAATTCAATATTATAGTCATGATTGAATATGTATATGACTTATATAATAGGTATACATTAACCAACTCTAGTGTTTCATTTTACACTAACATGACTATCACATATATATACTTATTATATATGTAATAAATGTATATCTATATATAAGTATAGTTCGAATTCCAAAATTTAAGAATAGTAATGAAGTGTCATGAATAATTATTGTGTAAATATATACATAAATAGTTCATTTTATTAATGTTATTTAAATAATAAAGAACACTAATGAATTATACACACACACATATATATACACACATACACACTTACATAAAATGAGTACTTTTCAAATTTTTGGTTTAAAGTATTTAGTTTCACTAACTTTTACATGTACATTATATACTATCCTGCTCAATAATAGGGGCACAAGTGGGGGATAATTTAAGCACTATTCGTTGGGGTTCTAATCGACCCCTTATAGATAAAGTGATTGGTCTCTCACCTCTATCGGAATGAGGACTTGAGCAAGAAGAAAGATCTTGATCCATTGAATCTGTTGCTTCATTTGTGCCCTGACACATCCATTCAATTAATATAATTTCGATACATTACCACCATTAAACCATATATATATATATATATATATATATAGAGTAAATGAGAAGACCCGTACATTTAAAATATTGAATTCTTATCCAATATATATAACTATTTATTATGAGTAAATAATAATTATATAAAAAAAAACAACTTATATGTCTTCTCCTTGACTCGATAGTGACATCTCGTTCAATAAGCGCTAAGTGGGTGGCCTAGATCTCCTTAGGAGAGTTAAAACCCTAATTGGTGGAGTTGACTACACTTAAAGTTTTTAACCCACAAACGAAATTATAGGAAGAAAAATTCGTTCAAAGTCAACTATCAAGAAGGTACAAGGCGTCTACGAACGCTAATCGCAATGTAGGAAGGAACCCGAGTTAGGTTTTACTCATTTAGTTTTGGTCCTTGAATTGTTGATATCTACAAGCCAGGTAGGGACCTCAAGCATCATTGGGTGAAGAAATTGGTGACATTCCCCTTCCTTATAGCCTGCCTTATCTGACAGGCATCTATTGCCCCATGTGGAAGTGTCTACCAATTCTTTCCTTACATGACCTGTGGAGATATGGGGTGTGCGCAATAGCCAGTAGAGATCCCCACCTAAAAAATATACATAGCTACTACGCCTTCAATTTATTTTATTACATTTGTTTCGTTCCTTGCAATATATTTGGGGAATAATTTTATAAATATGTTTCTCCTGTTATCAGGTATTCTTGTGTATTTGCAGGTAGGAGATTACATTTAGAATGAAGTGAGAATATGTATCCGTCTATAGTTGAAGGAAATAAGGAAATATGTCAGCTTTTGTTTTAGGTTATGTATATATATGTATATTCTTTTGTTGTAGTTGGTCTATTGTATTTAAATAGGACTGAAAAATCTTTTAAAGACTTGCGATCCTCTATAAACTAGAAATTGTATCAAAAGAAAGTGCAATGATTATGTTGATAGAAAAAATATATAAACTAATATACTAGAGAGTATAACTCTATTTATGTATAGAAGATACAAAAGTATAGTAGTTACATTTATTGAAATGATTTTGTTTTAAATTGTTTACATTGACTATTATATGAATGTGCGCACAAGATACAACCAGTTTAAATTTTTTGAGTTCATTTTAATATTCACTAATGTAATTTGTAATTCATTGATTTATAATATGTTTGTTCATTCTAGATTCCCTGTCAATTGTTGGAATAAAGAAGATAATTTCTCCACATGAGGAGATAAAAACAAGTTGTTTTTTTTTTAATCTCTTAAATTAGGAACTGGTTATTTTTGTTGTTGTTTGCATGTGTTTTATTTATACAACTTTTTAGCTTCAAATCTCTCTGTAATCACCTACGACCTCTATACTTAGAGGCATATGTAATCATTTTATGATTAGAAAAACAAAAATATAGATTTCTCTGCATATTTTTTCCTCTTTTTCTTTGTTTTTTCCTTTGAAGTGGTATCAAAGCTAGTCAATCATCACAACTAAATCATTGTTAGAGAATAAGAAGAGATCATTGATTGCAGAGATGCTATTGTTAGAGGACTATGATCGTAGAAAGAAGAGGATAGTAAGAGTGTATTCTAAAGAAAAGTGGAGGGTTTAAAATGTTCACAGTTTTTAAATACATCATTCAAACAAAAGAGAATGAAGAAGATCGGTGGTTGCAATTGAAGTTTTCCAAGAATATCAAATCACAATCAAGGACACAAGTTATATTAAACTAGATTATTATACCAAATTGAGTCACAAAATGGAAACAAAAAATAGTATAACTATAATATAACTAATGTTTAACACAAAGATTTTTCCTTGTTTTTACCCACATGTAAATAACATATGCTTGTGAAACATAGAAATAAATTTTTTCTTTTATAATTCAATAATATTAAGAACATTTAGAAATAACCCATTCCATACTCCCACTTCATTTCAATAATAAAAGATGCATAATCAAAATTAACCCCATTTCAAATTTCCTTTGCATTTTCATAGAGTGCATTGCATAATTTCCAAGTAATGGTTATCTATTACATACTCTCATGTAATGATAATATTTTTGCAATCTAGAAATTTCTCAATAAGAATAGAGATACATGTTTGCATACATAGCTTCCATGAGCTTAATGAATTAGATACACAAATGGTCTAGATGTCCATACCTAGGAATACATACTTGATGTCCCTTGTATTGGTGTATACATTCTAGATGTCTCCATCACTGGTGCATACATCCTCAAATCTTGGTTGCTAACTGTATGAGGGAGAACATCACTCAAGCGCTTTTCCACCAACCAAAAATTATTTTTTCCCCCACACATCTACCTACTGGTAAGATGGCACTACCCTTCGATGAATAGATTAGTTTGGTAACCCCCTAATCCTAACCTCCCTAAGCATAGCATGGTGTCCTACATATCTAGAGCTACCATACATTGGTTTCCTTACCTAGAATGCAATCATGGACCATAGTGAACTAATAGTGTAAACAGTGGATACTTACACTACTTTGGCCAAATAATTTCAAACACCCAGTACTTCGAGTGAGAGTCATCTGTCTACCCACCCTTTCGCTTGATTTGGTATTGACCATAAACATAACATAAATTCAATCTAAGGTGATAACATAACAAAGTGTTCAGCAAGGTAATTCCGTTAACCATGGATTACCCTAAACCTAGGAATATCCAAGTCCATAACAAATATATTATCTAGGTTACAACATTTCCCATGGATTCCTCTAATCCTAGAGGTATAACCACACTAATCATACATGCACACATACTAGTGTCTAGCTAGGTTACCCCCTTTCCCATGGATTATCCTAACTCCAAGAATAACCTAATTAACCACCCTAGGTAATTATAATGTCATAACATTAAATGACTCCATTTCAAAAAGTATGATCACAACATTAAGTGCATTCTTTTCAAAAGTATGTTCTCATCAATAAATGACTTCATTCAAAAGTATAATTTCATCAACAAATGGATCCATTCAAGAGTAAAATCTCATCAATAAATGACTCAATCAAAGATATAATCAATAATCAAATGACCAATCAGATCATATAGGTTATTCCCAACCTAGGGATTCAATCAAAAGTGATGTATCGATCAAGTGATCATAAACAAATCATAAAACCTCTCTTTCAATATACCTCAAATATTCACATATTTACCATGTTCACTACATTTGTATATAATTTGGAGGACATTGGCCTAAGAGGAGTTCATGATTTTGCACCTACAAGTCAACTTCTCTATACAACTTTGGGTTGCCAAAACATGTGTCCTCTTCTAGAAATCCATAAATAGGAATACACTCCTAATTCGGTATATCATAATAGCATAATAAAAAACACATTTCACAACCCTACTATTGAATATTGATATAACAATCAAGTATACACCCTAACCCTAGGAAAAGAATGATCTATAATTAAAGGTTTACAAATTACCTTTCTCTTAATTCTAATCACAAATTTTCTTGATCGTAAACAAAATTGGGTGGTTATGTACTTTAACTATTGAAATTATAGGATGAGTTCACTTAACTCTTTACACAAATTAATGAAACATTAACTAATTACTTAAATGCCATAAATAAGAGCTCAAAGAAGAAATTAAAATGTTGGAAAGAAACATAGAAATAATAGAGAGAGACAACAAGAAATTTGATAACAGAGCGAGTATCCATATGTTCAGGCTATGTCTTCATGTCCACTTCTCAATGAGGAATTGCTTTATTTGCTTTTTTACACCATCTAAGCTTCAAACTTCCATTCAATTTCTTCATGATCTCTTTCAACACCTAAATACTGTTGCAAGAATGAAGATATTGAAGATGTTTTTATTAATGTCAAATGATCAATTGGTTATCCACTACTTACTATTGGTTGTATATGTTGACTCAGATATTGAGAAAATTGAAATAAAGAGTTGTTGCATGTGTTCAGTGGTTTCTCTGAGTTTTGGTCTAGATTTTCTCCTATGGTTGTGAGGTTTAGATATGTTGTTCATGGTTGTTATAAGGTGCTATATTTAGATTTTTGGCCATTGGTTCATTGTACAGTGCAAGTTGTGTTCACTAGTTGTGAACTATGGTTTTCTATGTTTCTGGTTAAGGTCCAAGAGAAATATTGTCAGTATGAATCTCTCTTTGATGAAGTCTTATGACTTGCAAGTCGAGAGTTGAGTTTCCTTGACTATATTGAAGTTAATTTCAACATTTGAAAATTTCATGCTTAATGGTTCTATGTGTTTTACACTGGTTTGGCCAACCTTGTGTGAAATACTACTTTCAAATTATGAAGCATGTTGGTATATTGGGTCCCCTATGGAAGCATTTGTTTACGGGTTTCCCTCATTCTAATTCCACCTGGGATGTTTTTAGCATTGACCTAATTTGAATTTGGATTTGGATGGTTGACTTTGGATATGTTTCAAAGTTGAAGATGGTGTAAATACAAGATGAGTTAGCGATGGAAAATATACAAGAGTGAAGAAGAAGAGTGATAAGAGAAAAGAGGAAGTGTATTTTGGTGGGACATTGATTCTATTCAGTAAGCACGCATGTGTTGCAAGTGTGGGAGATCAATGCAAAGATTAATGCTAAGTTTCTAGATGCAGTGAGCAGAAGGTGAACTCTATCATTCATGCAAGTTGATTGAGTGATTGTGGTGGAATCCTTTGTTGCATTGGGATTGTAGTATCTTTGTATCAAGTCTTCTTTGTCTTCTTTGTATCTCTATGGCAGTGAGCCCTTCGGGTTGTAGCCTTTTTGGATAGCGAGTCCTTGTTTTAGACAGGAGTCCTTATTTTAGACAGTGAGTCCTTATTTCAGGCAGTGAGCCTTTTTTGTAATTGGTTTTAATATTCTCTATAGTATGAGTTAATCCTCACCATGGTTTTCCCTCTTTGGGTTTTCGATGTAAATTTGGTGTTATTGTGTTTATGTGTTGGATTTGAGTTTCTATATTGGCATTTGATGATTAATCATTTAAGCAGTTTTATGTATTAGTTCTAGTGATTGAATTAAATGTCTAATTCTGTGACAACTAATTCACCCCTCCTCTCAGTTATCCTATTCAACAATTGGTATCAAACCAAGGTTCCTTAGTGAATATATTAACTACTTGAGGAAGGTCTGGGATGGCTAGAAAAATGGTCTTTGATTATCCAAGGTTTGATGAAACTAATTATGGTATCTAGAAAGTATTGATGGAAGAATATATGGAGTATTGCAGATATGATGTGGATAAAGCTTACAAAAATCCTTACACTCCTCCTGCTATCATTTGGTCTGAGTACACCTGAAGAGATCAAAGCACATGAAGTGAACAATAAGGTGAAGTTCATCTTGAAGAATAGTTTGGTACAATCTGAGTTGATTAAGGTTCAAAATTTGAAAATGACTAAATTTGGGATGCTTTGGAAAGAGCGCATGATGGTGATGAAAGAGTCAAAGAGGTTAAATTACAAAACTTGGAAACATAGTTTGGTCTTTTACACATGTTTGAAGACGAGAATATTAAAGGTTATGTATAGAGATTAGATGAGATAGTGGCTAGAATGAGAGGACTTGGTGCTACTATAGATAAAACTAGGATTGTAAAGAAGATTCTCAAAACTCTTCTTGATGCTTACAGTGAGAAGGTGAGTGCAATTGACCAGACTATAGATTATAAGACCTATACTAAGGATCTTCTATTGGGATTTTTGACATCTTATGGGATGAGGAACTCGAGTCTAAGGAATGGGTTCAAATCAGAGACTGTTTGGTGAACCCAAAAAAGTGGTTTACAATTGGAGTGAGGAAGGAAAACTTGAAAAAAATGACCCCATGCCAAATAAATTCATTTTGGGGGTTTGAACAAACCAAAAGAGGGTTTTCTAGAACTTGGGTTCAAGCGAACCCATTTAATGCATGTTCCCACCATCCTGCCAAAAAACATAATAAAAACTCCTTTTTGAAAGGGGGTTCGAATGAACCTTGGTTTGCTTGAACCCCCTTTCCCACCTATAGTTGTTCTCCGCCAATTCAAAAATCAGAATTTTTCCTTCAAGTCGAAGTTGATGAAATGGAGGAGACTTCCATGAACCCAATTGGAATCAAGTAGTCCCTAAACGAAGCTATCGACTATAATTTTAATATGCTTTGGTTTTATTTATCTATTTATCTTTTAGTTTTGATTAAAACATAGGTTTTTCAAATCGAAATGAAGCCTTTTGTTTTGCACGTGGAAAAATAGGAAGATTATAATTTTTTTAAAATATGAGGCACTAAATATCAAGTCTTTGATCCCAACAAAAAAATTAAATTTTTATACAAAAAGTTATGCTATATATTCACCTATGTTTGAATTGTAATTGGTTTTGACTTTTGAAACTTGATTATGAAATATATTCAATAAAACACTATCTAACCAAGTGAAGCACTAGATATTGCAGATACAAATCTAAATTCGAAAGAATAAGAACTTTATCCTTCATGGAAAAAAGGTTATGCATTGTACGGTGAGCGTCACTCCTTAAATATGCTGTTTTCTGAAAAAAATCAGTTTTTGAGGGAGATGGAAAAATAGGTGCAATTTGATTCCAATTTTTAAAAAATATATTTAGAATCACGTAAAAATTCCCTCACCTAACTCCGGGGCTTTGCATCATCTCTGCCTCACTCTATTAGCCACTATAGGAAGTCCGGCAAGTTTTGATTTAAAGTTAGGAAAAAAATATTTCAAAGGTCCAATTTGGCCAAAATTTGTAAAGCACTTTGTGGGATCACCCCGCTTAAGGCTACGTGGTTGAAGATTCAGATGAAGAAAACTTTGATGAAATAGAAGCTAACTTTATGAGAAGAATGAGGAAAGGCTCTGGTAAGTATGAAGGCAAGTTTCCCTTTAAATGCTTTAGTTATGGAGAAATAGGTCATTATGCTACAAAGTATCTAGAAAGAGCTAAAAGAAATAAACAAAGATATGAGAAGGAAAAAAATGGAAAGAAGATTAACAAAGTTTATTATGTGAATGAGAATGCTAGTATATTTGACGAGGATTCAAAATATGAAGATCCTGATGACAATGAATGCTTGTTCTTGGAGATTAAGGATGAACCTACTTCTGCTAATTCTTTAAAACAGGTAAAAGAAATCCCTTCTAAGAAGGAGAAAAATGAAGGTACAGTTATCTCTGCCCTACATGCTAAACAATAGAAGATTTTTTGGGTAGTTAAGCTTGAAAAATATGATGTAGGCTTGGTTATGCTTGGAGATGATACTGGTGCTAAAATATGTGGGATAGGTTCAGTAAGTTTTGATGGAAAACATCATACTAATGACGTCTACTATGTTAATGGTTTAAGGCATAATTTGTTGAGTGTTGGTTAGATGTGCAAAAAAGGATATGATCTTGTCTTTTTAAGGATGATAAATGTGAGATCTGGAACATTGATTGCTACAAGAAAGAAATATGAAGGAAATATCTATCAACTTAAGGGTGCTGATGGACAATGTTTTATGACTCAGATTAATGACAACTAGTTATGACATAGGAGAATGTGTGACATGAATTTTGATAACATGGAAAGGATTAGTGTTATTTAGGCAGTGAGAGATTTATCGAGAATTACAATCATGTTAATGCTATTTGCTAGAATTGTCAGTTTGTAAAGCAAGCAAGAAATCATTACAAATCAAAGGAACAGTCCACTACTAGACTACTAGATTTAGTTCATAAAAATCTTTGTGGTCCTATAAGAGTGAAAATTCTACTTGGTGAAATGTACTTTATGCTTTTAATTTATGATTATTCTAGATATACATAGGTTACATTTCTTAGAGAGAAACCAGATGCATTAGATAAATTCAAGGCATTCAAAGCTATGGTTGAAAATGAAGTGAATATGAAGATAAAATGCTTAACATTTGACAAAGGTGGATAATTCACCTCCCATGAGTTTAAAATGTTTTGTGAAGTGCATGTAATAAAAAAATAGTTATCTACTCTAATAAATCCTCAGCAAAATGAAGTTGTTGAAAGGAAAAATAGAATAGTTCAAGAGGTTGCTAGATCAATGATTACTAAGGTTGGTTTACCAAAAATTATTGGAAAGAAGCTATTCACATTGTTTTGATAAGGGTAAACGGGTTTTTATTGTGGATCCAAACCACAAAGTTTCAACAAAAAAGAAAGGACAAAAAATTCCAACAAATACAATGGTTGTACAAAAGGAAAAAAAAGTCCATCAGACACAACCGGCTGCACAAAAGGAAAGAACCAGAACAAGCAGCAGCCACCTGCAAAAGACCAGGAAGGTCAGACAAAAAAAGCCAGCAAAAAAGCCAACAAAAAGACTAGCCACGATTAACCCAAAGTCTTAGGGACAAACTCTATCTCAGCCTCCAAGTTTTGCATATCTTGAACGCCTTTCTTAAAGGTTTGAATCATTTTCGGAGTGGGAGGAGCCTTCCTCTTCAAATTGGCCCTGGTTCTCTTAGAAATGCCAGCATCCTCCTCCTAGTTTCTTTCATTGATTTCCTCCAAATCAACCACCAAAGACCCCTATTGATCTTTGTCCAATTTCTCGGTCATGGCATTGATGATGATGGCGTTGTGTCTGGCCATACGATTTTTTTGCTCAGAAATAATTTTGACATTTTTTTCATTTTCTCTAGCTCAATTTCAACATTTTTGTCCTTGCTAGCTTGGTGCTGGGTATCTTTGCTGACACCATATTCACTTCGTTCCACCTCTTTCTTATCAAGCACCACAACCTTAACTCCCAAATCTTTCAGTTTACTTTGAAGGGCCCAATTTTTTATCTTTAGCTCATTAATTTCATGAAAAGTCCATTCTGAAAGTTTGAAATGGTTATCAGCATTATTTCTAGCTAAATCCAAAACATCCACAATGGGATCTCTATCAGTGTTGAAACAAGTATTAGTAGGGTCAGGAGCAACAGTGGAGCCAGTTCTAGCATTTCTATCCAACGATGGGTCAGCAGAGGGCTTAGTGTTGTTAGCACCAAACTCCTTGGATTCAGGAGAATCTTTAAAGTACGAGACAAGGTTTTTAGCCAGAGGATTCTTATCAATACTTATGGTTTTACGGGAAGGGCTTCCCGGCTTAGGCACAACACAAGCTTTCACAGTAAGGGGGTTAGGGTTTTTCTTACCAGTTTGGACAGTAGGCAGGCTAAGGCCCATTCTAGCTGGACTTAAATTGGGAAAAAACCCCGAGTAGTTGGGTTTAGTATCATCATCCTCAGAATCAGGGGAGGCTTCCAAATTAGCAGGGATGGGCATGTTTTGGTAATGTTCAACAATTAATCTAATTAGGCCAGTATGCAAAATAGGGAATCTTCTAGGGTTTTTCTTGTGGTCATCCAATTTTTTTCTCAAAGAACAGAGAAGATAGTAGGGGAAAGAAGCCCTGACTTTGTAGCGGAAATGGTTGAGCAGGGCAAAGTGATAACCATAGACCCTGGTGAAGCAAACCATCCATAGTTATGTACTCCATGATAACATGAAGAACCTTTCTCCATAGAGCTTTTATGGTGTCAGCTTTGAAGTAGTTGTTAGCAATTTTCACCAGTTTCATTCTTTCCTTCTCTTTTTTCAGAAATCTGATGATGGCTTCATCAAAAAAACCCTGTCCCTGAAAAAAAATTCCCATCAGTAGACATTCCCGTCACTTCAGCTATAAGGTTTTTTTTTAGCTCAACTTTCCTACCAAAAAGGGTAAGATCCTCATTATCCCATTTTTTCTCAAAAATATCTTTAGCCTCCTGATTGGAACCATGGAGTTTTCCAGGAAAGGAAGTAAACCCCCACTTTTAACTTTATTCCAAGCCTTAGCATTTCTTGTGTGCATCTCAAAGCTGTCCGGCTCAATTCTTTTCCTATCTCCACCCATCTTGGCAAGCACAGTGGGGCAGACAAAGATGAAATCTTGACTAAAACTAGTCTCGCCAAATCTAAGAACCCACAAAGCATGCCAGGCCACCTTGCAGACTAAGCAACTAAGCTCGGTCCCATACAATCTAATGATTTTGATGTGATAAATCCATCTTGTCCTCATTAAAGAGATGACATGCCTCTTGCCCATGTGATTCATCATAACTCAATAAAGCACAAACATTAACACTTAGATCACTAAGATTTAGCCAAGTGCTCTGTTCATTACTCTTAACCCCTTCATTAGCAAACAAATCCGCTACAGCATTGGCTTCTCTATAGGCATGTGAAATCTTTATGTTGTCAAACTTAGCTAGAGTTGAGATGGCATCATCAATCCATGAATTTATTGTCCATGAGGGGGGGGGACTTGCCTAGAAGAGAATAATATTTTTGGAATCACCTTCAAGCCAAAGGTTTTTTAAAATAAAGACTTTGGGCCAAATTTATAATATGAAAAGCACCGTATTCCCCGGCTAGGTGATTGGTTGGGGAACCTAGAGAGTGGCTAACCACAATCTAGAAAGCTCAAAGGAGTCCCTATGACTCCACTACAACCCTCACCCCGATTACCTTAGCCACCAATCAAGTTAGCTGGACCCATCCATTAGGTGGTGAAAAGACCAAATAACACCTTCTCTATCCCTTCTTAGCTTCTTTAGGGCACAAGGAAAATCAAGACTTATATTCCATTCCAAACTATAAAGATCATAGGATGAATGAGCCGCTTCGGAATTGCTAACCTCAGAGAAATTCATTGACATTTTCCCTTCGTAACTGGACATTTTATCAAAACAATGTCCAATCGGAGCTTTATCTCTGTAAATTATGTTGTTATGTTCTTTCCAAAGACCCCAAGCAATATGAGGGAAAGAGAAATCCCATAAAAACTAGAGAACAGGATTGTGAGTCAGTGCTTTCCATTAAAGGAAGAAGTCTTCAATAGACGAGGGAAAAACCCAAGAAAGTTGCCAATAACTGATTATATTTTCCCAAATTGAGGCAGCAAAAGGAAAATGAAGGAACAAATGGTGCACTGACTCTGCCTCCATCTTACAAAGAAAACATCTTTTAGGTATTTGAAAGCCGCGTTTACAAAGGTTATCAACTGTGAGCACCTTATTTTGGAGAAGGATCCAGAAAAGAATGTTGATTTTAGGGATCAAATGTTTGAACCAAGCCTTTGACCAAAAGGGAGGAGAACCCTGGGAAGAAGTAATCCTAGCAAAGGAAAATGAAATAGAATAGTTTCCTGAGGTTTCATCAGTCCAGACAAGATGATCTTCCAACTGATCAAAGCAAAGTCTAATAGCCAACAAAGAAGACTGAATAGGAGCAAGAGCCTGACTAACAAGACACGGATCCACCCATTTTCCATTCACTCTATAGTATTTCACATAAGAACCAAAACAAACTTTGCAATTCTCAATCCATCCACTAAAGGAATCAATTTTTATAAGGGGCTCCTTAAACAACCATCTATCCTCCCAAAATCTAGTTTGGTTTCCACTTCTAACTTGCCAACCAGTTGTAGAGTCAACAATTTTTTTCCCATTGATCAGATTATTCTAGCAGGTTGAACCTCTGGGAAGAAGATGGGATTCCTTCAGTATTATAAAAGAACTATTGCTCTCTAAATATTTGCTAGCTAGGATATTAGTCCATTCGCCTGAAGATGAAAAAATTCTCTAGATTTGTTTTGCTAGAAGAATCTTGTTAACCGTTCTGATTCTTCTAAGACCTAATCCTCCGGCCTTTTTCAGTCTGCACACCAGTTCCCATCCTATTAAAGGTAGTCTTTTCTTTTCTTCAACACCCGATCAAAGAAATATTTTTTGAATCTTTTCTATAGCATCCACAAACCTAGCAGGAATCTTAAAGAGGCTCAGAGCATAGATCAGCAAATTCTGAAGAGAAGCTTTGAGGAGTTGAAGTTTACCTGCTTGACTTAACAGAGCTCCTTTC
Source organism: Sequoia sempervirens (assembly GCA_007258455.2). Lineage (NCBI taxonomy): Eukaryota > Viridiplantae > Streptophyta > Pinopsida > Cupressales > Cupressaceae > Sequoia > Sequoia sempervirens. The sequence continues at coordinate 124,278,870 of VDFB02058242.1, forward strand.
CAACTAACAAGCTTCTTGTTGAACCTCTCAGCCAACGAAATCCAAAAGGATTTAGGGGGTTTAAGGCTTAAGGGTAAGCCAAGATAGATCGTAGGCAAGGAGTCCACCCTACAACCAAGGATTCTAGCAATTTTGGTCTATTTGTGAGCTGATGTGTTGAAAAAGAAAAGAGAACTTTTTTTATTATTAATCACCTATCCAGACACTCTCCCATGATATTTATCGAGTAGAGATTTCAAATTTTTTCGTTCTGAGATTGAGGATTTACCCAAGAGCATAGTATCATCAACAAATTATTGATCAGAACAAACCAGGTTGCATGAGGAAGGATTAAGACCAAGAAGGGTTCTATTGTCAATCAACCTTTTTAGATTTCTTCCAAGACTTTCAACCATAATAGTGAATAAAATAGGAGAAATAGGATCACCCTGTCTTAGACCTCTGGAACTTTGGAAGAAAGTCATTGGGGATCCATTCACCATAACATAAATAGAAGCAATAGACACAAGTTGTTCCACCATTTGAAAAACCTTGTTGCAAAACCCGAAAGCCATTAAAATTTTAAATAAGAAAAACCAGTTAACTCTATCATAGGCTTTTGAGATATCAAGCTTTAACAAAAATCCTTCAGTCTTAGATTCAACTAAGGAATGGATATTATCATGCACATTAACAATAGAGTCAAGGATTTTTCTACCAGGGACGAATCCATTCTGTTGAGGTGAAATCAAAGTAGGCAAGAGAATTAAGAATCTTGAAGTCAAAACCTTCAAGATGATTTTATAGATCGAGTTATAGAGGCTTATGGGTCTGCAAGCCTCAAAGTTCATCACTCCATGATTCTTAGGGATTAGAACCAGGAAAGTGGCATTCAATTCTTTTAGGAGACTTCTGGATCCAAAAAATTCTTTAACAACATTCACCACATCGTCTCCAATAATCTTCCAGAACCATTGGAAGAAAAACAAAGGGAACCCATCCGGACCTGGAGCTTTACTCCCATCAAAGGAGAAAACATCCTTCTTGACTTCCTCATTGGTAGGAATAGCAGACAGCATAGAGTTATTTTCCTAATTGATCACTTTAGGTATAGCCTCTATTAAATGATCCTGATCATTTTGGTTATTTTCATCATTCTCAGAAAGAAGATTTTTAAAGAATAAAACAACATGCTTTCTAATATCCTCTTTCTCCTCATACCTAGTACCATTCACTTCAATATGAGATATTATGTTGATAGCTCTATGTTTTGAGGCCAATAGATGAAAGTACCTGGTATTTTTGTCACCTGTAGATAACCATAAAGCTCTAGATCTTTGCCTCCAGAACTCCTCCTTTCTGATAATGTCATGCATCTTAATGAGTATCTTATTCTCTCTTTCCTTTGTATCATTCAAATATCCCTCCTTCTGGATTTTATATTGAATCTCCCCCAGATCCGTCTGAAGATCAAATTTGATCCTGAAGATGTTCCCAAAGGACTCTTTTTTCCATTTTTTCAAGTTACATTTAACTTCCCTTAATTTTTTAGCTATTCTAAACATAGTTGTGTTGGAGATACTTATATTCCACCATTTCCTAATTTCCTCTTTAAAAGCAGGATGAGAAAGCCACATTTTTTCAACTCTGAAAGGGATATTTTTCTTCTTTTTTATAGGATCCGCAACAAAACTAATAGGGAAGTGATCAGATCCAATCCTAGAGAGACCTTTAAGAGAACAGTAATAATAAAAAAATCAATGATTAGAAACTAAAGATCTATCTAATCTAACCTATATAAGATCCATCCCCTTTCTGCAATTCGACTAGGTATAGGAAACTCCATTTAAATCCAGATCAATCAGCCCTTGGTTGTCAATGAAACTCTGAAGATCCTCTTTGCTCTCCACATTGATCTGAGAACCTCCAAATTTTTCTTCATTCATTAAGGGTGTATTAAAGTCACCCATAACAACCCAAGACTCTCTATCAAAAATCCTCCTAAAGGTAGCCAGCTCCATCCAAAAGGATTTTCTAAGACCTTTTCCATTGGGGGCATAGATGTTCAATTGGATCCAACTGAAATTATCCCTAATATGTGTGAATCTAGTAGCAATATGGTTCATGCCTTCCAAAATCGGATCCCCTTTGATTATGTGACAATTCTAGAAAGTAGCAATACCTCCTAAAGCGCCATTTGAGTTGTTTCCATGAGTACTACAATGCTAAAATAGTTTCAACTTTTCTACTTTTTCCTTTGACATTTTCATCTCCTGAATAAGAAGAATATCAGGCTTGTGATCTCTAACAAAATTGCGTAGAACATCCTGCTTGTGGGGACTATTAAGTCCCCTGATATTCCAAGACATGATCTTCATGAATTACCAAGGGAGTTGAGGCACTCCGAGATGGTTTTTTGAGATCCATCCGCAATATCATGAAAACTGTTATGCTCTCTTGTCCATTTAAAAGATTTTTTCCCTCAAGAGTTCTTTGTTGCTCCACAGTCTGCCTTTGCTTTTGATCTGGTAGAAATACCACTTGGAGTCTTCCATTGTTTGTTTTTGTTTTTGTTTTTCTTTGATAAGATCTCTTCTTTATCAGTCTCTTCTTGACTATCCGTCTCTTTACTAGATTCCCATTCCTTATCAGTAAGGAGTCTTTTTTCCCAGGGTAATGTCTCCATGACACCATTCAAATGAAAAGTTGAATAGTTGCTAGAGAGTTCAGTAGAATGGTCTAGGTTATCGAGGGAATCCTTAACAAATTCCAATGAGTTAGGATTCGTAAAGTGATCTACACCTGAAGGAAAAAGACCTTCAAAGGAAGGGAGTGGGAGAGGGATATTCAGCTCCAAGGACAACCCCTGAATAGGAATATCCTCCAAGCCCGGGATCCTGTCATTTTTCTCAACTGGGGTCAGCTCTTGGGAAAAGGGGTAAGCTTCTTGATTCAATTTTTCTTCCCCAGCCATCTGATCCTCACTAGATTCTTTTTCCTTAATAGGTAAGGTATTCACAAGATCCTTATGTTGGGGTTCTAGCGAAGCCTCGCCATTATTTTCCATAACCACTTCAGCCTCATTAGAAGTACTTTGAACATTAGACTCTTTATTTTCAAGGCTATCTCCTCTTGATTTCTTTTGCCATACAGATTTCAAAGAACCAGCTAGTTTCTCTTTCTCTTTGGTGGCATTTAAAGGGCATTTCTTAGTTCAGTGCCCAGATTTTCTACATTTGAAACAAGCAAACGGGATGGTTTCAAACTCTATGTCCTACATCTAGGAACCCAGTTTCTACTGAATCTCGATCGATGAGGGAAGGTCAACATTCTGAGAGACCCCTACACATATTCTTGCAAATACCAACCTCTTTCTAGCAGCTGTCATAGAATCAATAGAAAGGAGCTCACCAAAGGAACTCGCAATACCATAAAAGACATCCTCATTCTAGAATTCCAGGGGAAGGCCCAAAAATCTGACCCATACTGGGACATTCTCAAAAATAGAGTCTGAGAGGTCCAGATTAGAGGACCACTTCTTTAGAGCTAGGGAAGATTTCCCTATAACCCAAGGACCCCCACTTCTAACAGCCAAGATATCCTCTCTGCAAGTGAACTCAAACACAAAAAAACCCTTTGGAAGTGCTGCTACTGAGACTTTTCCATTAGTTCTCCATTTTATTTTGACAAACTCCTTGACCACTTCAATATTTGGTCTAGGGCCCATAAATTTCCTAACCAGGGTTCTTTCCATTAAAGCAATATTATGATCAATTAACAAATCTGGCACAGAAATTGAAAACTTACCTTTTTTTGAGAAAGATATATTTTGCACCGGAGGGAAAGATGACTTTCCATTTGGTTTTACCCCAAACAGAGATGTCTAGGGTTTGCGATTACCTCCAATTCCGCTAGTGGTCCCCACCGCATCTTTGGATTTTTCATTTTTTTGACCAGTAGGGGAACCCACAGGAATAACTGCCAGAATATCCTTTCCACCCGGTTCCACCAGGATTTTGTTTCCAGAGTCCACATCATCCTGATTATCCTCACCTTGCTTCTTACTCGATACCAACGCTTGATCTTCCTGAGACTTCTCAGATCTTTCTCCGCCTCCATTTCCATCGCTTGGATTTTCAAAATCCTTCTTTTTTCACCTGTGCCCGCGCTCGTGTGCTTCCATTTGAAGCTTATTTTGTTGCGTTGATTGAAAGAAATCAATTTTGTAATTTGAATTATTGAAATATTTTGAAAACCACTATAGGGTGCTCTTTGTAAGAAAAGAAATTGGTAATAAATATTGTACTTTTACCTGTGCTATTAGTGTGTTCTTGTGCAAACAACCAAGACGAAAAGCCTAGAGAATTCATAATTATTTTAAAGAAGAAGTTATATTTGTATTGATGAACAATATTATTCTATTTTAACAATTTCTCAAGTTGATAAGAACTTATGTGAAAGACAAGGTGTCTTGAGTTAATGTCATTGTTTTAAAATATTATAATTGATATTATGCATGAAAATATGAGAGTAGTTTACTCTTATATTTGAATGCATGAACTTATGAACAAGTGGCAATATCCAAGTTTTTAGATGTTGCGAATACGAAACATGGTTGTTCATTGTCAAGAAAATGTTTCCATCACCTTAGTTGTTTACCAACTATAGTAAGTTATACATTTACTATTTTAAATCCCTAAGAAAAGTTAGACAAGTTGTCAACCAGTTAGTCATGTGTTAAAACTTAAGTGCAAAATTCTTTTCCATGTTGAGTTAGAGGTGTGTGAAATTAAGACTAAATTTTCTATGAAGGTGTTTATTTATTTCAAAACTTTGGCCAAAGTAATGCAAAAGTCAATGCTTGCATTCGTTAGCTCATTGTGTTATAGAATACATATCTATTCAGACTGTTCATACATAGTTAAAGATGCCTAAATTTTTATGGTCAAACACTAGGATTGGACTATGTCATGCATTTATTGGTTCCTTTGTCTATAATATTCATGAAGGGTAAGGCCATTTCTAGTTGGAAGGTGTGTGGGTGACTATTGGTCTATGGTTGGAGGTAAAATTCTTGGGTGATGCTCTCTCGCTTGCAAATGACAACATTGAGGGTTATGAAACAGAAGAAAATTTCCAAATATAGAAGAATTGACCATATATCATTTAACATATAATGTAAAATTGTATGCTTCAAATGCATTTCATGTATGAATTGTAAATAAATTTTATCTTAAATTTCTTAAGTTGTAATTAATATATTTCAAATTCTAAAGTTGTATTATTCATTCATATTTTAATCATGTGCATTAAATAATAAATGAAAGTGAAAAAAAAATTCTACCCTATTTTTAATCTTTTGTTTATTACTTCTATGGTAAAAATCTAGTCTTTTTACTATTTAGAAAGAGTTGGTATGTTACATATGGTATAAGAGCTACTCGGTTCAACACATGGACCTATTTTTGGTAGTTTTGACAAATGTTTGACATGTAGATGCATGAGTCAAACTTTCTAGTTTTGGAAAAGTTTTGTTTGACAAGGACTCTACACTTTGATTTCTTATACTCTGTTGAAGTAATGTATTATATAACTTTTAAGGTTATTGTAATTGAAAGTTTTTTCAGAAAAAAAATATGAAAGATATTTTCCCATTTTTTTCTTGCTATAATTTTACTAGGTTTTCCATGCAAATATTGTACCAAATTTGTGCTTATTTTTTTCGCTATCATTACATATTATAAATTTTCTTATAGTGATCATTATGTGAACCAATACCCAAACAAGAATCAAGGAGCTTAGCAATGAGTAAATGCATCACCTACCTATCAAGCAACATTCCAACAAAGGATCCATGCAACATTAGATAATTGACAAGCGAAGTATCAAATAACTCATATTGAAATAATAGGTACATTATTTGGCATTCCTATTTCAATTTTGATTTAAACTAGTTCTACTAAAAATTTTATTGCATCAAGAGTGTTAGATAAATTTCCTAAAAGAGATGGATATATGGAAAAACCCTAGTAAGTATAATATTCTATCCAAAAAAAATATCAGGTAGAGAAATTCCTATTTGAATCTAGAGTTGACCTTCCAAGTTTTTCAACCAAGGCGAACTTTTTGTAGTACCTTTGGGATCTTATGATGTTATCTTAGGAATAAACTAGTTATGAAGGCATACCTAGATAAGGAAGAAAAATCAAGTTAAGGAAAATATATGTCGTGTGGGCCAAGAAAAATGGATGTTAAGTCTTCACAGTCAAGATGGAGAAGTTAGAAGATCTCAAGGAGTTTACATTCCAAGATGATATAGGGTATCTTGAGTCTCAAAAGATCTAAGGAATTAAAGTTTAGATCTTAGGGATCAAAGAGATCCTACTATGGAGAACTACCTTTTTCTTCAATATTTTCAAGATGTCTTTCCAAATTAACTTAATAGATTAACCCAGAAAAGGGATTTTTATTTCTCCATTGATATAATTCTTGGTTCAAAACCAATATGAAAAAATTATCATACCATATGACCACTACAAAGTTGATGGAACTAAAGGCTCAATTGCAAGAACTATTGTCTAAAGGATTGATTAGGCCCAGTGTTTCACAGTGAGGAGTGCTAGTGATCTTTATCAAAAGGATGGTACTTTACACTTATGCATAGATTATCATACGCTTAACAAAGCGACAATTAAGAATAAATATCCTTTACCAAAAATTGATGATATTTTTGATTGAATGTGTGGAGCAACAGTATTCTCAAAGACCAATTTACGATTTGGATATCATTAGTTAAGGTAGAAAGATAAAGATATTCACAAAAAAATCTTTAGAAAAAGTTATAGACACTACAAATTCATATTCTTACCTTTTGGAATGACAAATGGGCCCCAACAACATTTATGAATTTGATGAACAATGTTTTCAAAGATTGCCTAAATAGATTTTTTTTGGTATTTATAGACAATATTCATATATACTCTAAGAATGAGGATGAACATTTTCAGCATTTGTAGTTTACATTCTTCAATATTAGAGTAAATTGCATTTACACTTAAGTTTACTTAGGCATTAGTTTTGCATTTATTTAGTTGGGTGGGTTTTTCTTGTTTCAGGTAGTTTTACACCTGCCACATATTTTCATGCCTTTAAAAGACACTTTGTACATTGTGTAATATATCTCATCTCAATGTATTTTCTATGGTGAAATAGCTTGGTTTTCTTCTCTCGTATTCTGTGGAGGTTTATTTTTAGATGATTTTATTGGGTTATTTTCTCTAACATGGTATTAGAGCCATCCATTCTGCACTCCTTCCTGTGAGAGTTTTCATCTGGAGATTTGTGAGATCATTCAACATTTGAAATTTTTAAAAATTTCAAAATTGCCTCATTTCCGATTACTTCATTTTTTCAGTTGTTTCTGAATTAATGTTATTGTTTTTGAAGGCTATGAATCTATTTGGAGGCATTTTTTTGGTTGTGAAGAAGAATGATTTTTTGTTGTCTACCAAGGCTATGTTGTTTTTTTGAGGGAAGTCCAATCTATAGTGAATTGATTTCTAGAGGCTGTGACATTTGAAGGGTCGTTTATGTGCATAGAGGAATTTTACCTGTTAAGGCAGCGAATTCTAGTTTTTTAGGTGATTTTCTCACTATGAAAGCTCGATTCCTTTGTCTGGAGGGGATGATTGCTGTGAAGAGGCCACAATTTTTTCCTCATTGGAGGCATCCTTGGCCAGTGCTATTTCACTGATTGTTGGAGGATTTTTTTTTCTGTGGAGAGAGGCATTTGTAGAGTGGGAGTTTGTGAGGAATTTTATTATGCTTTCCAATATCTCCAAGGCACAGTTAAGAGGTTCTTTGCTTCATAGGCCTGAGCATTTGAAATCTGCAATCATGGAGTTTTTTTGAGGAGGACAACATTTATTAAAATTTAGATTTAATAAAGTTTCTCCTAAAATATTTAGGGTTCAAGTTGTTGTGCAGTAAAGAAGAAGTGGGGTCAAGCCTTTTGAAGCTATCTTTGGGAAAAATTATCCCACATTGGCTGCAAGGGGAAGTTTTTGGCTCCTTAAATACCTTTGCAGTGTGGTTGCTTGGTGTGCACAAGACTCACAAAGGCTCATGGTGTGCCTTGAGTTGTGGAGATTTTTTCAAAGATTTGGCTTTCTAGTGGTGCAAAAACTACTACAAACGAATAGCAAGGTGCATTAATTTTTGCTCCAATTTTTTTCTCAATTTGAAAAATCAGCCTTTTTGCTTGAAGTATTTTTGGAAAGGTTGTAAAATTTAATTTCTAGAGGCTACCTTATTGGAAGTTTTTTATAGTTTGGTGTAATTTTTTCCTTATTTGGTGAAAACTTTGGTCATGGCTACTCCTGAATCTATTGAATTGTTAACTCCCCATAATTACCGTACGTGGAAGATGAAAATGTGTAGGTTGCTTCAGTCTCAATGTCTGTGGTCCACACCGAGTAATTCCAATCCACTCTTACCAAGGAACTTGAAATATTTTCCTATAGAAATAAGTGTGACCAAGCTATGCATTTGATGAAATTGAATTTTTATGATAGTCTCCTCTTTCGTAAATTGATGAGTTGGATACACTCAAGGAGATATGGGATACGTTACATAACCTGTTTGATCAGGTTAATGAGTTTCGTGTCCTACAACTAGAGACTGAATTATTAGCTCTTATCCCTGAAGCATTTCCTTCTATTGATGAATTTCTAGTGAAATTCAAATCTTTAAGGTCACAAATTAGGGGGACGTGGGAAGAGAAAAACTAATAAGGATTCCATCTTTTTGATATTCTCTAAGTTGAGAGGACCATTTGCTAAGTTTTCTTCTACCTTCTAATCCACAATGGATGCTTTGGGTATTGCATTTCAAACGCCTTCTTTTGAGACTTTCTGTGACCAGTTGACAAGGGAGCAAGCCAAACTTGTCTAGTTAGAGGGGGTCCCTATAAATCATGCATTGGTTGCACATAGCTCTTAGAGTAAAGGGAAGAAGAATCCTAAACTTAAAATAGAGTCAAATGAGACTTCCACCTCTTCAAAAGAGAACAAGCCTAAGAAGGAGAAATTCAATTGTGTATATTACAAAAAGAAAAGTCATGATGAGCATAATTGTTATATGAAGAAGATTGATGAAATTTCACACCCTCTTTAGAAAAAAATAATCCCATTACCCTCATCTATAAATCCTCCTATAGCCTCTACATCTTCATCATCCAACCCTACA
>VDFB02058242.1:124288194-124444817 GCA_007258455.2 Sequoia sempervirens
TTGTTCTCTTTTGAGACCTAGTGATGGGGGGAGACTTAGAATTCTCACCAGCTGATGTGGTGGCGGCAACATCCTCCGTAGCACTGGGCTCGCTCTTGAACGCTTCATATGTAAGGACTACTCCTTGTTGCTTCAGTTGCGCCACCTGCCCATTGACCCACTCCTTAGTGCAAGTTATGATCGGCTGGGTGATAGTATTTAGTTCATCGACCTCTTGCTCATCCTAGTCTATTGACAGTATGGGCAGGTTGACAACCGCAGGGTACCTCGGGTGCATGACCATGGACTCGTCCTCCTCGAGCAGGTTCGGTACCTGGAATGGTTGCACTCTTCTTAAGAATTCTACGGTCATGCGCATGTAGTGCCTTGCGCGGACCTCTTTGTCATCTTTGCAATCTGCCCAAAAGTCTTCAATATGGTATTGGTGGGCATACGCCGGCCCCAGTGCTTTTCTGACATGGCCATGTGGGTCCATCCGCGGGCGAGCTGTGTACCATTCAAAATTATATTCCTTGAGCTCCTTCTCGAAATTGCTGGCACATTGAAATGTCAGCAGTCGATACAGGCCCTGGCCGAGGGTCATGGGATAGGGGATCCCTGCTACGTTTTTGTTGCCGAAGACGGCCTGGATATGCTGAAGCTACCGAGAAAGCTCTATGAGGATGATCTTGTCGTTTGGGTACCACAGCAACTTGTTTGGTCGTTTCGTTAAACCCTAAGCCTGAATATAGGTGAACTTAGGAAACTGGATGAATAGGAAGGCATATTCTTTTAAAAGCACCCTAACACTGTGGGAGACCCTCCTCTCGAAGTCTCCGGCGACCAATCTGATGATATGGCCAATGAAGGCGTCATTGACCCGGTAGTACTACTTCTTAAAATTGTGGTATTGGAGTTGAGGGTATTTGTCAAATGGCTTTAGCCCTCGCTTGTGCCCCTGATCTGGTGCAACAAATAATCCACTGTATTGTCTTTGGCCTTCCAGGGAGTATACCAGGTAAGAGGTCATGTAGAACTTAGAGCTTTTCTTGACATTAACGAATTGTTTATGGAAGCAATTGTTGATGATGCCTCCCTAGTCAAATGAGACCTTGGTGTTAATGTCCTCATTCCCCCGTAGGATTTGCTCAATGTAGTAGGCCATCCACTCTTGGAAGTAGGCGGTTGTTGGGAGACCCATGACCCTGCTCAACATGGTCACCAGGTCATGATAGTCTTCATGGAAATCACTGCGGAAGAGTTCGTGGGGAACCTTCGCAGTGCTGCCCCGTTTCTCCTTAAGCCAAAGGAGGTTGATTGATTTCTTGCACTCTAACGGATTGGCATCCCATGCCGCTTGGAACTGTTCCAAAGTGGGTACCTCCATATGTGGGAACGTGGGGATGTGGAATGTTTTTCTAATCCCTTCTGGCGACATGTTCGCGAGGATGTTTCCCTCTTTATCCATGATTGTTCTGGTGTCCGTTTGGTAGGCTTCTCGACAAGCCATTACTAGTTCAGATGCTATGAGAGAGGGAGGAAAACCGGCAGCCTTGGCGATTCCACTCTGCCTTATTAGTCTGGCATTCTTTGTTGTAGGGTTGACCTTGACCCTCTGAGTGAACTCATCTATGTCCACCTGGCCAATGTTAGTATCTGAGATTTCTTTCCAGTCGGTCGAGACCTTCGACTAGAGTGGCTCACTCTAGAATTGAAACTTCATCTGATCTTTATCTTCTTTTCCCCGAGGGGTCTTTCCTGATTTCTTGCCCTTATCCTTTTCGGCGGAGGCCCCTGGAGTTCCTGCAGTCGATTCCATATATCCTGCAAGTAATGGAAAATTCAGCACAACAAGCATCGAAAGCAATTATGTTAGTCCATATTTTGAGCATATCATCTAAATAATTAATCAAGTATATCATAAATCTTGCTTCCAGATGTTATCGATTTCATTTTAGGGAATTTGGACAATCCGGGCCCGGAAGGCTGGACTTCCCTAGCAGGAATGTTGTCTAGAAGGGAGAATGCAACTGAAAGTTCCCAGAGACCCTCCTTGGTTAGATTTCAATGTTTCGAAAGGCTCATGATGGAGAACAACATGATTTAGGACATGGGTCGAAGTCAGATCCTAGATTTGAGCTTGTTTGGGTGGATCTAAGAGGCACCAGAGGTTTCAAGCCGGGAGGCTGGCAGGAGAAGGCATTCGGTGGCGGCGAATAGGGGACGGAAACCCGAAGGTAGAACCCTGAGGCTCGGGGCCTGGGTGGCGAAAGGACGGCCAGCATTGAGGTTAAGTTTGTCACAGTTATGACGGCATTTGGCACTCTGGGACCCGGCAGCCGGGAAGACGCGTGGCGATGGCCATCGAATGATTTTCACGTTTGATTGGACGACGGCAACGGCGAGAGGTTTGGGGCCCGAAATTCAAGGAGCCGTCAGGATTCTGCCGCCTAAATATTTTTGAATTGGCGGCAACGGCGAGGATCATCCCGGGGCCCAGAGGGCAGGAAGCCAGAAGGGACCCACTATCCCAGACGACAGAACCGTCACAGAATTTCGAGAATGAAACTCCGGACAGCTAGGCTCAAAAAGGGACATTGCACTCAGTGAGCAGGACAAGATAGCAGATAGTGAAGACATCGGCAGGACCCAGGGGCAGGCCGCCGCAGGAGGTTCACCATCGTGGACGGCAAAACCGAGACGAAAGTCTAGATGCGGACTTCCGGAGATCAGGACATGGAGGGGGAGGGGCCGCCCCAAAAATTTGCACAAGTCCCAGGAGGTGGACAGTAGGGTGGAGCTTGAGGGGTGGAAAGATGCCCAGAGAACGCTGCAAAGGACGGAAAACTCAAAGGGGAAACCTGAATAGGGAAACCCGAACGTCTGGGCCCGGAGGGGCCCAGGGCCGTTTCAAGGCCAAAATGCCAGAGGGGTTCCCCAAGGTCCCGGAGGGTAGCGAAAACCAAAGCGGAGGCATGGTCGATTTATGATGAAACCTTGGAGCAACATCGACCATGCGGAACATCAAAAAGAGGGGCACGTAAAATGAGGCGGCCCCGAAAGACTAGACAAGGCGAAAGAAAAGAGGGTCCCCGTTCTGAACGGGGCATGTGTGCTAAGGGCACAACAGGCCTATTAATGATGATGTAAATGTTAAATAGGGCTTGGGACACATAAATCAATGTGAAAGTGTGATTAAATACGCTTTATAACACTAAAATGAGGTCCACATAGCCTAGAAAGACACAAGAACCAATGTGAATGTGCAAGACACATTGCAACACTAGTTTATCATTATGTTAATTCAAAAACCTTATAGATTGATGTAATAATGTTATTAAACGAGTTTTATAATGTTGATTTAGGGAGAAATAGGTTAATTAAGTCTACAAAAGCATGAAAGTCTATTACAAGACTTTACAACACCTTTACAAGGTGTCATTAAAAACATATTATTCGATTTACAAGGGTCCAAGACTTAGTGTGGATGCATAAAATGCCTCACAACACTAGATTAAGATCTCATTAATTCCATTTTATCATGAATTATCCCCATTTCAAGCAAACAGTCCTTTTTTCTACGACACATTTAGCCCCCACTTTAGTGAGAGGATGAATTTGCTTCAAACTCACACTAAAGTAGACATTCAAGAGAGATCCACATGTAGGCGAAGCCCCCAAGATACAAAATCATGCAAAGGAAAGGTGGAAACAAAGATGAGGTGGAAAAGATGTACTCACTCTAGGGCCATAGAACTAGTTGTCTGCAAGGTGAGAAGGCCAAAAAAGAAGTGGTTTAGTGAGAAAGTCATGCCAGTGTGTTGGCTTCCCATTATACTAACCACAATGAAAATGCTTTTGTATATGTTTTAGAATGATATTCAAAAGTTTTGTTAAAAGAGATTTTTTCTTTGTTCATGTAGGGTCTTCTTAGGGAGCATTGTGCCTAATGTCTCCAAGAGAGGACAAGTTAGGAGGTTAGATCATTATCCATGGGATGCCTCATTCGCATCAGGCCACTTCAGTTGCTCATTATCCCTAGTGCCAGATTGTTATCCATGGGATGCCTCATTTGCATCAGGCCACTTCAGTTGATCATACACCCTTGGAAGGCATCAAACCTAATGACACCACCAAGGAGAGGACACGTCACAAGAAAAAGTAAATCACACCATGAAATTTGCAAGTAAATGTTGTTTATGTATCCCACCACTTTAAAGCGATTGCTAAAACCATTGTTATGAGCAATTGCTATAAAGTAGAAGAGGAGAACATGAGAGCTTATTGGAAAATCCCTATGCCAATTCATATGTTTTTGATAAGCTGTGTCATGAGGAAAGGAAGTATGTCATGTGCGAGCCAATCATAAGGCATGTCGTCTACATCTCAAGCTTGCTCTTATACATTCATGAAAGGTTAACAAGTAGTCAAAAAAGACAATGACAAGTGACATATGGGGATAAGGCTTTCTAACCCTTTTCCCCCACTTAGTGCAAGACAAAGGTGAGCCTAGCATGGATTATGGTATGTTGCTCCTTGCAATGGATACAAAATATGAAATAGTGAGTATGTTATGGTACTACAACTATTACAAGGCAAGGAGCAACAACTAATGTTATTTATATATCGATTTAGGATTTAACAAGGTTGAAGGTTTCTTGGAAAAATGGTTGGTGATGGTATGGATGTTGAGTAAAGGGTTGTTGGATGGTTTGATGGCTATGAATCAACAATCACGAAGACTATGAGTTGGAAGAATGAGGGTGGGTGTATTGTGAGCTTGTTTCTTAGTACACATAGGGTGATGATGAAGGGTTGAATTGTGTTGAGTAACAATAGAAGTGATGATATGAGAAGAAGGCTTGAGTTGGTTGTCTATTGTCTTGAAGGTATCATTCTTATGTGCCATAATATTAACCCTAGGAGGAGAGCTAATATTTTCATCACATGTCATAATGGAATTTGGCAAGATAGCTTCATCACTCATACGGGAGGCATCAAGAGAAAGATAGCTAGGAGTTTCATGGTTACGAGTAATTGGAATTTTTTGTTCAAATAGGTGTTCCACCATAATATCTTCTAACACTAAACTATCTTCTTCATGTGTAGAGAAGATATTAGGAGAAGAAAAGGGTAGATTGTCATGATTATCAATACTAGGTAAGGTAGGGGAAATTATTTCAGCTTTGTGTGTCATAATGTTGTTGCAAGGGGGAGGAGGAGGAAGACAAGAAAGACTTGCATGATCTTCAATAATTGTGTCTTCTTTCATCAAGATATCTACATCACCAATGGGAGAGATATTAGGAGAAGAACAAGTATGATTATCATGATTATTGATGCTTGAATCCTCTTGTGTCAAACCTTTAGTGGATGAGCTAGAAGAGATGAATTCTTTAAGAGCTTCATCTAACATGTCTAAGTTATCACTACAAAAAGTTTTGGGGGATAAGTTATCATCAATTTGTTTAGGCATCTCATGACAAGCTTTAGAGGATGAAGTGAGTAAGATAAAGTGGACTGAAGAACTTCATCTAACTTATCAACATGATCACTACTAAGAGGCTTAGATGAGATGTTATTTTGAATTTGAATCATGTGTTTAATTGGATCATTTGATGTGTTGTATGATCAATTATTTATATGTGCTAATGTTTCCTCAATGTAAGCTGATCTAAAAGGACTACAAAATAGAGTTGAAAATGGAACTTGCAAGAGTCTAAATGCCATCAATGTAAACAATGCTTATTGCTAATTATTTAAATGTATGAGAAGCTATGTAAAATGTAATGTATAGATACTGTATGCAATGCAACTTTTAGATTTCAAACAAAGTAATTTATTGATGACACTATGCAATAATTTGACGAATGAAAGAGTGGAAATGCAATTTTTAACCATGCATGAAATGAGCTAATTTACGAAAAAAATCATGAAATGCATGCTACATAAATGCAACTAATTGATATATACAGGTTAAGGCACCAAACAAAATCCTAAAAACAAATTTTTGAGTTATGGAAAATGTTGTTTTAGGGGTCAAAAGGGACTGATTCGCCTAGGGTGGTGAATGAGTCCGAGTATGGACCTTTTTCTCAAGATTTTCAAAAATTTGTGCTTGATTTTTATGAATTATGAGTGCTATGATGCAGAGCTAAATGAAAAATGTAGAATTTTAGAAAATCTGAATGAATTTAAATGCCAAAAATGCAACCTAAGTGCACTTTTTATGAATGCAAACTTTGAAACCTATCATGCAAATGAATTCATGCAAACCCTAATGCAAGATCAATGCAAGCTAGATGTAAGATGAAGGAATCCAAAATTAGAGAAGAAAATGTTATAAAAAAGTAGGTTCACCAAAATGGAACATAGATTTTTGGCTCCTAGCTTTCTATCACTTCTAGGGTATTCCACCTAGAAGGAGAAAGGTGGGCCAAAAATGCTTATGTTTCAATCAAGATTAATGTTATTTATGAAGTATTTGATGCTAAAAGAGATGATATGAAAGTAGCTCAGCTATGAAATTGATCGACTATGAATGAAAAACTAAGATTTTAACTATGTTTGAAAACACATTGTGTAATACAACAATGAACTAGAAATGAATGCAAAACTTAATAGAAATGAACCAAACTGAAAGTGTGCACCTGCAATCTTGATAAAGGATAGAAATTGATTTTGGAATGCTGCTAATGCTAATTTTTAGGCTTGGAGGGACTCATTCACCATTCTGGGTGAATCAGTCTCAGTTCTATAAAATTGAACCAGAACCCATTTCAGACAAAAGGGTATCTAAAAATGCAGAAAACCAAAAACTGGCCCTAGAGTGGGACTCATTCACCACCAATGGTGAATGATTCCACTTTTTAATTTCTAAATATTTAAAAGTGGAATCGGGAGATTTTGTTCTGCACTTCCACTTCCTATGGGTGTCCACTTCTGAAACTATCATATTCGGGCCTAAAAATGACTTTTTGTTGATATTTTTGACTTGATTGATGAGAAGATGACTTTAATAACTTTGCAACTTGATATTCAATGATTTCCAAGCTTCCAAAAGTCTCAAATTTGCAAACACACAAGAAGAAAAGAGAAAATGTTGATTGTTAGGGCATGGGGGTTTACCTTGGTCAAATCCCTTTTAGGTAATTAATTAAAAATAATGAAATAAAGCATGAAACAATGGAATAGATTACCTTTCCATGATGATGGATCTTGAAAGTCTGCAATAATACATGAAGATTTAGCCCTTGAATGCTTTAGAAAGCTAACTTGATGATTTCTAATGAAGAAACCCTAAATTGCTTGACTTGGATGAGAAGATAGATGATGAAGTAATGGTGAGAGATATAAAAATGAGTTGTTGTTGTTGTTTAAAATGAGGATAAAAATACTTATTTATAGACAATTGTGCCTTAGTACCCAATAATACCTCATCACAGGCCGACATGTAGTGAAAATAAACTTTAAATTTCACTTTTTCCTGCTCAAAGGTCAAAATTGGGCCAGATAGGACTCATTCACCACACATGGTGAATGGGTCCCACTTAGATGGGACTAATTCACCATGCATGGTGAATGGGTCCCATAGGGGCCATTCTGACAACTAAGAAGCTAGGAGATAAGGAAATAAGGGTTAAATTGCAACTTTGTTAGGTATTTGATCAATTAAAGCCTCAGGATGCACAATGTGGGTTAATAGGGGCCTATTAATAATGATGTAAGTGTCAAATAGGGATTGGGACACATAAATCAATGTGAAAGTGTGATTAAATACACTTTACAACACTAAAATGAGGTCCACATAGCTTATAAAGACACAAGAACCAATGTGAATGTGCAAGACACATTACAACACTAGTTTATCATTAAGTTTAATTCAAAATCCTTCTATATTGATGTAATAATTTTATTTAACAAATTTTATAATGTTTTTTATAAAGGGTAAAATAGGTTTTATAGGGACCCGAAATCACAAAGTTTACAATAGAAAATTACGGACAAAAATTTCCAACTGACACAATCGGTTGCACAAAAGGAAAAAACCAGAACAAGCCACAACCACCCGCAAAAGACCTGGAAGGTCAGACAAAAAAAGCCAGCAGACCAACAAAAAGACCAACTGCGATTAACCCAAAGTCTTCAGGACAGACTTTGTCTCAGCCTCAAGGTTGTGGATATCTTGAACACCCTTCTTAAATGTTTGAATTATTTGTGAAGTTATTCAAAGCATGTCATTCAACTTGCAAAGGTCCAAGAGCTAGTGTGGATGCATAAAATGCCTCACAACATTAGATTAAGACCTCATTAAGTCCATTTTATCATGAATTAATCCCATGTCAAGCAAAGGGTCCTTTTTTCTATGACACATCTTCATCATCACTACTTTCATCAATCCAAAGGTTTGTAATTTCTCTTCTTGTGTGTTATTTTGTTACATCCAATTAGGCTTTTTCATTTTTACTATATTATTTATTTTCTTTATTCATTCTATAATAAGGTTTCAATTGCTATCATTTTTTCTTGGTGACATCTAGGAAAATAATATTTTCTACCTCACGATTTTGATAATTTATACAAAACAAATTTTACATCTCAAAATCCTTCTAACCAATATTGGCCTACTAGAATATTCACAATATATTCTCTTCTATTAATACACATTAATTTACCAACTTTGTATAAACCTCTTCTACATCAAATAACACCAAAACCTACCTCAAACTATTTATGACACAATCTAATGTAGTCAAGGTTAGAGGGTCTAATTAAGAATTATCCAACCTTGTAACTAATTTCACTTTCTCACCTAACATCTATTATATTTTAGTATATAAAAATAAATCACTTGTTTAGATTTGCACTACTTTATTGATCAAGAGATGTACTACAATTTGAGGTATTATCCTTTGAATAATAACTAGATCTCAGCAATCTCAATTGATGTATTTCTTCCTCTAGTCTACTTTTTTTATCAATATTTTTTTGTTTGTCTTGTCCAAATTGGTCTCCATTTTGATCTATCGTCAAATCATATTAGGCTTCTCTTACAAAGAAGATGGCATGGTAGCTAATGAAATAATCATTTCTTCCAAGATAAATTGATAAGGATCAATGGCTTCAAAACTAAATGTTTCTCACAACTATTCAACTTTCGAGTTAGTGCACCACCCTAGCACATATATAGATTCGTTAATAATATGTTTTACTATCCTCGATGATCAAGAGCTATCCAAATTAAATGTTGGTCCATATAAACCTCTATTAATTTTATATTGTTGTATGTAACATTACATATTTTCCTAAGTTCTAAATACTTTCCATAAGTTTTTAAAAAGTTATCTTTATATAGTAAATATTTGATCTAGGCGTCAACTTGCTTCCTTGGTTGAACAACATATATGCAATGCTAAATAATACATTGAAATAAATGAGAAGGTTCTAGATATACAAAAAAAAAATGATTCCAACCATAACCAATTATAATAAAATGCAATGATTTGTGGCACTCCTAATGGTCCATCTATGTTTACAATTATAATTTATGAAGTCTTCATCCTTAGAAACATGAGTGTAGTGATACGTGATGCCTCCAACTTAATTAATTTCAACATAATAATTCTATGAAATAACAAAAATATCCACTATTGATCATCAAAGCTTGCACCTCTCCAACAGCCTTATGGAAAATTTAGCGAGTGGGGTACCAATTTGTGCCTCACTGAATACCTCTAGGATTTTTACAAAAAGATAGATCTTCTTTGGGTTGGGAGAAGAGGTAGAAGGAAATTTAAATATAAAATATGAAAATGATGATGCACCAAAGATTTTACAACATTTCAAACCTTAATTCATTTCTTATGAATGATATAATAGACACGGAATGAGCAACATAGGCTAAGTAAAAGCATAGTGCAATCTTTCAAATCTCCCCCCTGGGAAGCACTCTATAAGGTCTGATCAAGCATAAAAAAGCTCCAAAATTTAAACAAAATATACACAAATTATAGAAATCCTTCCTCTTTTTACAGTTTAGTATGAAAAAACAATAACCCTTAAAGAAAATGGAGAAGTTCAATAGACATAATCCAATTTCTGAAAGCTATCATTAAACCATAGAATTCTAAAGCATGAAAATCAACTACTCAAACTATCAAAATAAACTTAACACAATGTTTTTATCACAAACAAAAACATAAAGAAGGAGCTTGACAAAGGCCATAATATGCATAGTTTCAAAGATTTCTTCTGAACATATCGAACTTAACTATCAAGTGAATTAAGGTTGGGGCCCTAGCTCGGTTGGCTAAATCTTTCCTATTGCGGGAGGTTGGTCATGAGGTCTAGTCTCCCCCACCCTCGTGGTACCGGAGGGTGTGTCACACTAGCACTGCCGATCATATTAAATTTTTTACCAGGTGCACTGTAGTTTATATGGGGTCACACTACCCGATTCCTATAGTTTAAAAAAAAAATATATCAAGTGAATTGAAAATCAAAGGTTGGATGCCAATCCAATGATAGTTTGAGTTACAAAAATATAACATGCCAAAGAATAGGAGTATTCTATAAAACTTCCTATTTTTAAAATATTTCCTTCAACTAAGGAAACACTAGAAAAAGAACTCTTTTGCATATGTTGTCAACTCCTATTTATAGCTAAAAAAAGAGAACACCACCACCAACATTCTAGAAGAAAATAATGTTAGATACCTGCATTCGATAGCTCACAATATGATCATAGATCTTGATTAGATCGCGAAAATCCTTGCTCATTAATTTTCAACTACCTCATTAATATTTTGCAGATATTTTAGCAAAGATTGCAATCAAGAAACAATCGGATCCTAGAAAACAACCTAGAAAAATATGATCAACCAACCACATAAATTGATGGCATCAACTCAAAGGTTCCACCCGAAAGCAAGAAAGACCCAACATGCTCCAACAAACTCCATCCAAATAGATCACTCTTTGAAAAGTATAACCTGCCCAAAGCAAAGAGATGACGTGTTGAGCGGGTGAGTAATCTCAGATTTATGAAAATGGCCTTAGAGAAAATTCCCACCAAGTTGACACATGCCTCGGCTTGCTCCTAAAAGAAAGAAAATAAACAAAAGTTGCACAGCCACCACATGGCACATTGCACGCCTTTTGAAACAACCCTTTTCTTTAAGCGTGGATTCATCTCGAAGCCGAAAAATATAAGAGTTGAAAACCAAAAGAAGATTAAGGGAAAATTGCTTTACATCTACAAAACAAATAAATGTTAAAAATAAATATGTTTGTTTGATGCAAGATTACTTTTACACCTTGGATGATCTTGCATCATCCTTAGCACTTTCTTGTTTACATCTCAATAATTGACTCCTTGGAGCCTCTTAATCTATTTACAAAGTTTCAATGTGAGTAGACAATACAATTTGTTTAAATATTTGGTCATAAAATTTGATTTGAAAATCATTATTATTAATTTCTAATTTTAGATTTTTTGTAGTTCTTCTCACTATAGGGATCTATATTGATTAATAATTAAATATTAGATTTTTGTTTCACTAAAATTATTTAATTATAATGTAGTATTTTTTAAGTTGATATTTAATATTTATGTGATTTCTTATTTCAATTGTTTGTTATCATTTATTGTATTAATTTCTATTATTAATGACATATATTAATACATTTTAGTAATGATATGGCATGCAAATAACATGATGTCAGTCAAGAACATAAAATTATGGTAAGTATGCATCATTTGAAATGTTAAATTTTTTGTCAATTATTTCCTACCAAGTATTGTACATGTACTCCAAATTTCTCAAAATATATTATCATTTTCTCGAAATAAATCTACACCTTACACATCTGAACTCATTTACTACATACTATAATTCTATAAATATGTGCATTCTAATGTTTTTTTTTAAATAAATTAATCCTTTTGCCTTTAATGCATGCTGTTCAATTACCTTCTTCATTTACAAATTCAGCATCTATTTTTTTTTTTCCTATTATCATTCCTTATCATGTGAATAATAAGTGCACATCCCACTAAAATTTCAGATAAACTCAAACATACACGACAACATTATTGTCGAGTTATTCCATTGAAAACTATTCCTTAGAAGGCAATTCAACGTACCAATGAAAAAGACGAACTAATATAACTAGCTCATATAATATAGGAGGTTATACAAATATCTAGCTCATATAACTTTTTAAGTTACACACGTTTCTTCACGTATGCTAATGGCTGGAATAGCGCTGTCAAGAACTCGTTCTCGATTATTTTATGTGTTCGCAGAATTCCACGCTTTTACACTCTACTACATTGTGAGTGCGATAACGTAAGGTATTATATAAAACTAAACAGCAAAAATTAAAGAAATCAGGAAGTTTATCCTAATTTCAGTTGCATCAAAACTTTTGAAAATAAATCCTTGGCAATGATGTGATAAGCTTCGCTTGTTGGGTGGAAGCTATCCCAGAATACATATTTCGATGCGTCATCACAAGTTGGGATCTCCTTGCTGCATAATATGGACGCCTCTAACAGTCCAGTCCCGCAACAACCCTTCCTTGTTTCTTCAAAACCTGCGATTCAATTAATCGATGTAAAGATCAATCGCATTTAACTTAAAAATAATTGAGAACAGGGATACCCATGACAATTACAATGTTTCTGAATATTCTTTGCTCACCATATTTAGTGGGATATTTAATGATGTCATACAATTTCTCATAGATGTCATAATATGCGACTCGAAGAGCAGGAAAGCTGAGAGTCATCTCCTTTGTTAAAGCAATTGTCTTCTCATTGAAAGAAGCCGCGACTTCATTAAACTTTTCATAACAGGTGCTGTTTACTAGATTGTGTAAAGTAATTTGCGAAGGGCAACAGCCAAATGGTGGTAGCCCAATTATAACAAGTCTGGTAGCGCCCTCATTGTAGATACTCTGGAAAATACAAAATAATAATAAGAAGAAGTCTTCTGGAGAATCTGTCCATTAAAAACATTAAATGGTTAGTTTGCGTGCATTACCTGTACAAACCCACGAAGGGACTGGAGAAGAATATCCTCGAATTGTGTAAGGCTGTATTTTTTGGACATGAGAGGATTCGCGTAGTAATTGTTGATAAAATCATTAGATCCTGTACTTAGACAAAATATTGCTTCTGATATGATTTTGCTCGCATTCCCCTGCCCGGTCATATTTGCAAGCTGTAACCGGTAATGCCTGAAATTCTCCAGTTGTTTTCCCAACGTTAACACTTTCTGCAAATGAGAAAAACCTTAGATTCAAGATTTTAGGTTTTTTATTACATGAAAACGTTTTCATCATAGTTATGATCAGATAAATGAAGATTTTGAAAGAATCCCAACAACCTTTTTTAAAGAAAATAATAGAAATAGTTATGATGTCTGAGACACAACAGCGAAACACAACGTAAAACAAAAAGACAAACTCTGGCGGACCATACTGTCGAAAGAACTGCTCAGCAGGGGGCAAAAAGGAACAGGGCTAAGAAGTGTTATATCAGGGTTGCCTGAATCCAAAGTGTTCTAGAGAACTTTGAATACAGCCACAAGACCGATTCGTGGTGTCATTATGTTCCTATCTTAGATTCAACGCTTTATTTTTCTATCAACTGAAAATAGACAAATTAAATGAAAAGAATAATAGTAAAAGCAATTACTATGTACTGACCAAAGTTTGAGAGGTACTGTCATCGTATCCTGATGAAGCCGAACCGAAACTAGCACCTGTGAGCAATTTTTCTCCTTGAAACTTGGGATCCAAGGATGCAGGCAGCAAATCTGGAAGTCCTGAGAGTTCAGCTGTACTCATTTATGTCAGATGGTTGAAACTTGCAATTGTAATCATGAACAAGTGAGTTTCCTAATGTATGTTAACCCATAAATAACGTATTTATTGCAATATCACTATATATGATATGCATTGCAGAAAGAGTCTTACAGATTATGTCCGTCGATAATTTGCCATTTGTAAACCGCCCAGTAGCTTTATGATCTGGAAAATCTTTCCCATATGGAGAAAAGTTAGCTTTGGCAATACTATTGAGTCGATTGTTGTTCCCAGGATCTATTGTGGAGTCTCCAAAGACATAGAGGGCAGAAGCTATGGCCTTCTTAGACTGCGTCTGTGCTTCCACTCGCTGTCCAGCTAACGTTACGAAAATAACAAAGCCCAACACAAAGTTGGATGCAGTTAATGCGTCCATTGCTAATTCAGAGGCACAACTGATATTGCATGGTACATGCCTGGTATACAAATTTATAGTCAAAATACATGAATAATTTCTCCTGTGTGAAAGGATTGTGGAATTTTACAGCTGTTCCGTTGGATTTTGGGCACTGGATAAAGCACTAATTTTTTTTTTTCAAGCGTTCACAATGTCTGGAAGTATTTTCAATGGTCGGCACAAGTTTGTCGTGTTCCACGAGCTCCCTAGGCTTACATGAAGTCAAGCCCCACTTCTCTCCCTTGTCGTAAGTCACGATATTTTGGGATCAGTCGTTATACCGACAAAATGCCAAACGAATGATTTTCTGCAGTTGTCTCCTTGCACATTCTAGTTAAGATTTCCTTTGAAATATGATGCTTCAGAGATAAACATAGAAGGATATGTTGACGTAGGATGAAATTTTCGTAAAGCCAAACGAGGGTCCACATGGATGAGCTGTGAGTCTGGAGACAGTTTATGATCTTGTATTTGGTTTCCGTGTTTAACCACCTTTCTTCAATATTTTCAGGTGTACATTTTATAGCGCATATGGCATTTAAAATTTTTATATTGAATGCGTGCCTATTTTCTTATATATTGTGGCTGGCATTCAAGGCTTTAAATTTGATATGATTGGATTTAGTCTATCTATATTAATTAAGATTAAAAAACTGTTACTCCTCGAACTTGCCAGACAGAGCAACAAGCTCCGACACACCCACTAGCTTGACTAGGCCCAGCACTTGTTTCAAGAAGTCCACTCCTTTAGCCGTCTTACACTGCTACTGTGAAACCATTTTACACCACGAAGAGGAGATGAAGGGGTACCAATCCACATTATCCCCTCTAGTTTGAAGCCGAGAAAAGTCTACAATGAGTGGGACACCATTGCCATATCAAATAATTTCCAAAATCTCCTCCAAACAGCCCAGAAATTGACGAAGGTCTTCGCAATTGATTTTACACTGTCCTTCGCCTCTCCCAAATCCGAAAAGAGAGGCAATATCGATGTTCATTGTTGACTATGCATTTGTGCTATCATTAAAAATTCATCCCGTACCACTCACTACACTACAAGCAAAATAAGGTTCCATTGGGTTTTCAACACACAATGAAGCCTTTTCTCCATCACCTTCTAAGAAAGCCAGTTGACACTTAGAGTAAGTAGCTTAATCATGGTTTCTATTAGGGGAGAGGGGTCTATAATCGAGCACCCTAACTTCGTCTTTCTTAAAATCTTACGTGGAAATTTCAAATCACTCCCAATTTTGTACAATAGTTTATTTGACAACTCACGTGCTTCTATATTTTGTTTTAGGGCCACATCATCAATATGATGCCACATCAACATGCTTTTTGTTTAGGTATCCAAAAAAGGCCCAAAAAAAAAGTGAGACTAATAGTGGCGCACTAAGTCATGTTTTATTGGTGCGCTGATGTGGCATCATGTGATGATTTGTTAGTTTGTGTATTTTATGGATAAAAAGTGTTTTGCAATTGGACATTAAGATGCTTCACTATGGAACCCACTGAAGACTACTTCTATCCCCACTATTGGACCCTATTGCGCTATGGGCCCCCCTCCCCTATACTTGCAAAACAAAGAGGTAAAATCATAAAGTTGTGTTATATTTTTGGTCAATTAAATCATTTTGAGCAAAACTATTTCATCCAAAATCACATGGAATATATGCGACATAGAGTTTCAAGCAAATTACTTTCTTTTGAAACTATAAAATTATTTTTTCATTGAAAATTTGAATTGCAATTAAATTTATGTCTAAGGTTTTGAGTGAAATCTTTTCAGTTGAAATCATTTCAATCAAAAATATCTATGTGTCTTCCTATGTTGGAGCTTAACCCCTCTTCATGAGAAAAATTAGAAAAACGTCAACTTCAACTCTTAATTTCTCCTTGACTAGAGGTAGTTTCATCAAAATTTAAAAATACCTTTTTTATAGAGCTTGGAGTCTAGAATCAAAGAAAATGATATTTTGATTAGTTTTATTATTATTTTTAGATTTATTGTAAGTAAGATTTTATAATCAACCATGAGGCTGATTAGAAATTAAACTAAAAAAGTTAAAACAAATTTAAATTTTTTGAAAAGCATATGTTGCAGTAAAGAATATAAACCTCTTAAAAAGTGTATATTTTTTAAATGATAAAAAATAATTAGATAAAATTTCATGTCCCAACCAAACTATAATGTTTTAGTCAGTTTTGATTTTAAAATGTTATTACAAAAAAAACATTTGTTGAATTTTTTTTCATGCACTAGATATTGAAATTGGCTATTTGTGAAAAAAATCAGGGATAAAAAATTGTTTGTTCTTTTTGTGGCATTCCATCTACCTCCATTTTTTCCAAAATTTTCAACAATTTGCATTCAACTCTGAAATTTATTAAAAAACATATCAAACCATCTTTTTACTTTTTAAAAAAATTACAATCATAAACTTCATCTAGAGTTTTATATTTTATTATTTTATATCATTTTAAAATTCAAACCATAAAGTCCATTTTTATGCAATTAAAGTTAAAACTTTGTATTTGTGTTGGTCATTTCCCTTGTTATGATGTGACATAGGTTTATACTTTTACCCACATCCACTATGAAAAGAATGGCATCAATATATCAGTAAATCCTTGATGAAATCTTACAAAATTAATTTGCATGAATGTAATCAACAAGAAGTAATCTAAGCATTGTGATTATTATTTTGCAAAGCTTGAGGTGGCATGATCTTCATCTCCCGAGACATCCACAAAACAAGTAATCATTATTAAATGCTTCGAATAATAGTCAATGATTTTACCATCAACTCAACCAAATCCTCCATATCTAACAATAATTTCTTCTAGCATGGAAATAGTTGAGTTGGCCAACACATCAACCTCGATGTTGACCTCCCTAAAAATATTTTGTTCATGTAGGACTCCAAATAATTTAAACAAGAGAGAACCAAGTTTAAAAGAGATACAATCTTCCATCTACATGAAGACATGGATCCAACTACATTAATGACCAATGTCAAATCACCCTCAATGTTTATCACCTTTAGTTGGAATTTAGAGCATAATTGAAACCACAAAATGAGAGCATAAAATTTGGCAATGTTGTTTGTCTTGGATTTTTTATTTCTAGAAGCCTTGCAAACCACTTTACCTTTTGTAGAGAAGGGGGATTCGCTAGTCATGAGTTATCTACATTTAGAGAGACTCACAGGGCGAATTTCCCTAAACTACCTCAAGGAAGAATGTGAGAATTTTAGAATCAGAAAGAGTAGGTCACAAAGATTCTCTGGACAAACTGACAAGCTTTTAGCCAAATGATGGCAACACGGGATACAAATGACAACACTGTGTGCTTACATCCAAGAGGCATGTTGGCATCTCATACGGACCAGAAGTTGAGTCTATCAAAGAAAATAGTTTAGTGACTACTAACAATAAGATTGCTAAGAACTCACAGAATGCAATAAAGTCAAAATGTAATAGAACTGAAGTAAAGTGAAATAGAAATGATAAATTAAAAGAGGATGAGAGATAGAAGAATCTCACAAGAACCCAAGTAATGGAGCCTCCAACAAATGAATTTCTTTAATACCTACATGCATAATATCTAGAGAAATTGTTGGGGATGTATAAGGGTTTTCCTTAGTCAAACCCCTATTTTCGTGTTCCCACCTCCATGAACAACCAAAAATATAGAGAGAAATGAAGTATGTGATGAGTAATAAAAGCAAACCCTGCTCAAGGAGGAGAACCTATATCACAAAGTGTAGGTGATAAAAGCAATTCCTACTTGAGGAGGAGAACCCAAATGACAAACTAAGGATGTAATAGGTAGTGGATGTGAAAAATACCAAGATGCTCAAAGGTGCAAGGCACAAGGTAGATATCACATGAAAGGATTACAAAGCCAAGGAGGGAAACAAAAAGAGCTGCAAGAACCAAATGTGTTGCAGAGGGTGTTGTAATGGCTTGAGAGTGTTGTTGTAACAAGCTATATGGAGCTATGCAAACAAAATAACAATAGAAAATGTCAAAGCCAAGGATCGAATGAAGCTATAGGCTAAATGAATTGAAAGGATAGCTTTTAAGGAGAGAAGAGAAGCAAAAATAAGCTTCCCAAGTGGTTACAAGGAATCATGAGCTGTTACCACCAACAAAAGCAGATAACAAGTGGAAAACATGCTTAGAGGCGGTAATTTGATTGTTGAAACATCGCAAGATGCTAGTGCAGTGTACAAACATCCACATGACATGCTAGTGTCTAAACACATCATGCTACAAAATGAAATGAACAAGAAAAGAACAAGGTTTAACGCAAAGCTGACGTGTGAGGGTATTTGTAGAAAAGGGGGCCTTTGAGCATCTTGAGAGGAAAAAGGATGATGCAAGGGCTAAAATGATCCTACACAAATGCTAGGGGAGTGGACACTAAATAAAATACAAGAATGTATGTGAAATTGCAAGGGGTGCAATTTTATGAGCTTATGTTTTTCCCCCACTTTAGCGGGCATATGAATCTACTCTAATATGCATGCTAAAGGAAATCTACTAAACATAAATAATATCATGATGCCCAAAAGGATACTGTAAAGGAAGCATATAACTTTTCAAACCAAGGGAGCATGCCCCTAGGCTAAATACCTACAAAATAAACACATTAGACAAGAAAAACATGCATAATACAACAAGGTTAGAACATAAAAATCCATTACATCACAATGTTAGAAAAATAAACAAAAAAGTAAAGGATTTGAGTCAGCAAAGTAAAAGAGACCTCAATGTAAAAGGTTGTCTCAATACTATGCATCATCGCCAAATTAAGAATAATAACACATAGAATAATACTTAAAAAAAGAGAAGAATGTAAGGATTGATCACTTCTAGAGAAGAATGCACCCAAAAGTCAAGGAAGCAACCAATGTCAAAGAGAGAAAGAGCATATACTTAGGATGAAGAAGATGTAGATCTTCATTCTGGTATATACAACTAGGAAGAGAAGAGAGAAGAGAAAGGCTCAATGAGAGAGCAAGAAGGAGGAAGGAAAATTCAAAGAGAGATGGCTCCACAAGTACTCCCTCCTAAAAATGTTTGAATACAAGCACTCCATAGCCCCGCAAAACTATGAAGCTGCACAAAGTACACCAAAGGCCCTCAGACCAATGATGGAAAAATCTTGCAGGATGAAAGAATCTCACAGGCCCGCAAACCTACAAGGAGGCAACCCCCAAGATCTCTCACATGAAGGAATCCCCATGAAGCAAGCACCTTATAGGCCCGTAGACCTAAAAGGAGGCATCCCCCAAGATCTCTCACATGAGGGAAACACAATAAAGTAAGCACCTTATAGGCTCACAGACCTACAAGGAGGCATCCCCCAAGATCTCTCACATGAGGGAAACCTAGTAAAGTAAGTGCCTTACATGCCCGCAGACCTACAAGGAGGCATCCCCCAAGATCTCTCACATGGAGGAAACTCGAAGAAGCAAGCACCTCACAAGCCCACAAACTTGCAAGGAGGCATCCTCCAAGATCGCTCACATGGAGGAAACCTGGAGAAAGAGGACTCTGTAGATTTGGATTGGAAAGTGGCTTCACAGACGCACCTGCAAAACATGTTAATCCACAGACTAAACATGTTAAGCAAGCTTAATGCAAGTAAGACTAATCAGAGAAGCTTGTGGATACTACAAGATATGTTACAAGACAGTCACAAAAAAGAAGGGTCTAGTTAGGTTGCCCCCAAACTAGATACCATAGAATTCATTTGAGAGAAAAAATTTCAAAGGGGGTCCCTCAAGAACCCTTCAGAAGAAAAAGGGTCCACTAGATTGATTCTTCATTTGAAAGATAGAGAGAAGATAGGGGGGATCGTTGAGAAGGACACACATCTCAATAACAAGTTATCATTGCCCCTAGTATATAGGGGAGGAGAACCATGCAAGATACCTAGAAAATACATGATAGAGGTAAACCTCAATATCACTTTTCATTTGAAGAAGAGGTGGGTGTATCAATCAAATGGAAGTTTGATAGCACTAGAATCGCAAAGTTGTATTTTATCCTTCAAGGCCTTACATTCACTAGTGAAATTGCCAAGCACTCAATGGTATGCATAGAAAGAATGTTTTTCTTTATCATGTTCATGCAATTTCTTGTGTGTGGGAGAAGGACTTGAGTAATCAAGCAATATTTTAGAAGCATCAACAAGACATGCTTTTGCTCAGATAACTGATGAGGCGTAGCAATCAACCCTTTCTCTTGTAGAGAAAATTTTGATTGCTCACAAGAAGAAGGAACAAAGATAGCATATAATGGTGGATGAATATTTTCAACAGAATGAGGTTGAGAAGAATTCATATCACTCAACCATGGCTTTTGTTTAGATTGTTCATTCAAGAAACCAAGCCCCAAATTACACTTATGGGGTGTGAATTCTATGGGAACCTGAATTCCTTGTTCATTATGCCCACAACCTTTATGCCCATAGCCATATTTAGAGGCAAGCCTAAAGCCAGGGTCATAACGTGTTTGCAAATATTGAGAAGGAAGGGGATCTTTATAGAGAGCATTGTTCCATCAATGGAGATTATGCTCCTCTATGGGATTTCCATCATCCTTATAAAAAAGACTGCCAACATTATCCTCTTTAGTAGAAGCGTAATCATCTTCCTTAGGAGGATCAGTACTAAGAACATTCCAATTTATGCTCACACTATCACATGATACAGAAGAGTAATCATCTTTGATAGTGGGTGTGGAGGATGTTATTAGGTCTAAGTGGATTAGGTTGACTTTATGCTCTCCATTCAAGGAATCTGTAAAGTTTAAAGAACCCCAATCATCACCAAGACATGCATTCTCTTCAGAAGAAGTAAAAGGAGCAGACTTAGGATTTCCTACTTTAGAAGGATCTTCTTCAAGGACATCTATCTCAAGAGTATCCTTTGTAACATGTACTATTGGAGTAAACAACGACACATTGGAAGACACTAAAGGAATAAGATTAGGCACAACCAAAACCTAACTAGCAACTACCATTTCACATAAGTGCATAGCCTCAAGGTCAGCCTTGACTATGACTACTCGATTATTACAAATGAACTTAATATATTTATGCAAGGTAGACAGGACTACACCCATAGCATGAATCCATGGTCTACCAAGAAGAAGGTTATTTTGTAATTTTTCTAACATAACATATATAAGGGTGGGTACGGTAATTGGTCCCAACCTCAAAGGAAATACTATCTTGCCTAGGCTTTGTCACCTGACATTATCAAACAGATGAATGTCAACAGAAGAATCATTAAGAGAAGATGAATCAACATTAATCTTAGGAAATAGATCAATGATACACACATTGAGCACTAAATCGACAACAATGAGAGTATGTCTAATGCCAATATTATTAATGTTGACTATAATCATTAGATGGTCTACTTGCTTTTGTACTTTTGAAGGTGGGAGTTCATGTGGATAGAAAGTAATATTTGGAGAATCCACATGAATATGATCTATCGACTCATCAGCATCCATTGGCCTAGCGAAAGAAGGAAAGAGGATATTTTGCAAGGTTTCCTGAAGCATACCTTGATAAATTAGAGCAAACTAAAGAGCAAGTCCCATAGTGAGATCTTAGCTAGAGTAACTTGAAGTTACTTGACAAGATTGTAATCACTGGGTACTTTAGTTGTAGGTTTAGGAGCTTGAAGAAGGCTTGGTTGTTTATTCATTCTATTCTTATAAGTATGGGCTACTACTCTATGGGAGGGATCCATGGAAAGATGAAGAGAATTGATATCAAATAGGAAACCATCAATAGAACAAATCCTTTTAGGAGAAGGAATAGCTAGAACCAAATAAATGATTGGTCTCTTAGGCCTTTCATGGGCAGCAAAGATAGATAACATTTACAAATTCATCACAACTAGTGGAATAATTATTTGAAGACATATTCTCAACATTAATCCAGGGAGGATCAAATCTAGAAGGAGATTCATCATTTACTAATGCATCATCTCTAGAAGAAAGTACATTGGAATAGAGAATATATTGATCATTCTCTAATGCATCGTCTCTAGAAGAGACTACATTGGAATGAAGAGAAGGTAGAGTAATGTTAAGAAAGGTATCAATGATTTTATCTTCTTGCAACAAAATATCCTCTGAAGCAACTGGAATCTCATGAGAAGGATCAAAGATACAGAGTGACATGGGAAAAGCCAAGTCACTATCACATGCATGAAATGGAACATCATTAACATTTTGAATATAATTAGATACTAAACTAATAAAGGAAGATATTAAACTCATTTTGAAAATAGTAAGTTAAGATATTAAATTCTTCACATCAGGTTCACCAAAATGTAGAGAAGGTGGATTTACTACTCACGAGTTCTCTTCATTCAGACAGCCTCATGGGGTGAATTTCTCTAAACTACCTCAAGAAAAAACATGAGAGTTCTAGAGTCAGAAAGAGCAAGTCATAGAGATTCTCAAGAAAAATTGACAAGCTTTCAACCAAAGGATGACATCGTGGAATGTTGGCATCCAAGAGGCACACTAGTGTCTTGTACAAACCAGAAGGTGAGTCTATCACATAAAATAGTTGAGTGACTACTAACAATAAGATTGCTAAGAACTTACATAATGCGATAAAGTAACATAATGTAATAGAACTAAAGTAAAGTGAAATAGAAATGATAAAGTAAAAGAGGATGAGAGATAGAAGCTCACAAGAACCCAAGTAATGCAGCCTCTAGAAAATGAATGTGTTTAATACCTACATGCATAATATCTAGAGAAATTGTTGGGGTTGTATAGGGGTTTGCCTTAGTCAAACCCCTATTTTGGTGTTCCCACCTCCATAGACAGCTAAAAAGATAGAGAGAAATGAAGTATTCCAATACATAATCTCAAATCCAACACATAAACACAATAACACTAGATTTACATGGAAAACCCAAAGAGGGAAAAACTACAGTGAGGATTAACTCACACTATAGAGAATATAAAAACTGATTACATAAAGGCTCACTACCTGAAATAAGGACTCAATGTCCAAAATAAGGACTCATTGTCCAATAGGGCTACAACCTAGAGGGCTCACTACCACAGAGATACAAAGAAGATAAAGAAGACCTGTTATAGAGGGACTAAAATCCAAATGCAACAAAGGATTCCACCACAATCACTCGATCAACTTGCATGAATGATACAGATCACCTTTTGTTCACTGCATCTGAAAACTCAGCATTAAGCTTCGCATTGATCTCCCACACTCGTAACACACACACTTACTGAATAGAATCAATGTTGCACCAAATTTCACTTCCTCTTTTCTCTTATTGCTCTTCTTCTTCACTCTTGTATATTTTCCATTGGTAACTCATCTTGTATTTATACCATCTTCAACTTTGAAACATATCCAAAATAGGCCATCCAAATCCAAATTCAAACTAGGTTGACGCCAAAACATCCTATGGTGGAATTAGAATTAGGGTGACCCAAACACACACTTCATAGGGACCCAAATAGAGCCAACATGCTTCATCATTCTTGAAAGTAGTATTTCACACAAGGTCGGCCAAACTAGTCTAAAACACATATAACCAATAAGCACGAACTTTCCAAATGCTGAAATTAACTTTAATACAATTAGGGTAACTCAACTCTACAACCACAAGTCATAAGACTTCATCAAAGAGAAATCTGGATCGACAACATTTCTCCTAATCCTCAACCAAAAACATAGAAAACCATAGTTCACAACTTGCATTGTACAATGAACTAACATCCAAAAAATTGAATATAGCACCTTCTAACAATCATGAACAACATATCTGAACTACACAACCATAGGAGAAAATCCGGACCAAAACCTGAAGCAACCACTGAACACATGCAACAACTCTTTATTACAATTTTCTCAATATCCTCAACATATACATCCAACAACAACTAGTGGATAACTAGTTAACTAGTTGACATCAAGGAAAACACCTTCAATCTCTTCATTCTTGCAACAATCTCCCCCTTTTTTGTTGATGGCAACACGTGATGTCAAAAACCATCAAAGACAACATACAAGCTCTGAATAAACTTTTTTGCTTCTCCCCCTTAGAAGATAATTTCTTATGTGCTTCTTCTCCCAATCTTCCTTTCCTTTTTCACATGCTTCTTCTCCCTCTTTGACATCAATGGCAAAGGAAAAAGAAAATTTTACATTGATTTCTCCTTTGAAATGAAAACAAAATATTCATAATGACAACACCTAATACTCCCTACTCCCCTGAGAGATAGCCACCAAAACATCAACCCAAAAGAAAGATAGATCCATAGATCCATAGGAATGATGCATCTCCATATGCATCTAGTTCAAAACAGGAGGGGAAATAACCCCTAACTTTTCTTGGAGATACCCAAAAGTATCTTTAGGAAGAGCTTTCATGAAAATATCAGCAACCCGATCCTTTGTTGGAACATACTCAAGATTTACTTCATTCTCCATGACCTTTCTTCTCAAGAAATGATATATGGTAGATATATGCTTCATCCTTGAGTGCATCACATGATTTTTGAAATGTTAATTGCATTTGTATTATCACAGAAAATAGAAATGGGATCATAATATACCATTGTGATATCTTTCAATGTATGTTTCATCCATAGAGCTTGTGTACAACAAGATGTAGCAGCAATATACTTAGCTTCAACAGTAGACAAGGAGACCAAATCTTTCTTCTTACTCGACCATGCCACTAATTTTCATCCAAGAATGAATACACCACCACTTGTACTTTTCCTATCATCCACACATCTAGTCCAATCTACATTTGTATAGGCACTACTTGTGTAAAATTAGTATCTTTAGGATACCACAATCTATAATCTGGAGTACCATTCAAATATCTAAAAATTATTTTAACAACAACATGAGTTTCCTTAGGGTCTTCTTGAAATCTATCCACAAGATAAACAACATGCATGATATTCAGTCTAGTAGCAGTCAAATACAATAGTCCGCCAATCATAGATCTATACTTGCTATGATCAGCCTTAGGCGAATCATCATCTTTTCCCAGTTTGCATCAAGTCATCATATGAGTACTTACTGGTTTGTAACCATCCATCCCAAATTTCTTCAACATATCTCTCACATACTTAGAATGTGAAATGAAAATTCCCTTCTCTATTTGATTTCCTCCAAAGATAATGTCATCAACTTACGCAACTACAATCAAGATTCTATCATGTTCAATGTTAAAGAATAAATCACTATTTTTCGTACCTTTGCTAAAACCTTTTCGAATCAAATATATTTCTAATCTTCCATACCATGCTCTAATAGCATGATTCAACCCATATAAATCTTTCTTCAATCTGCACACCATATCCGATTGATCTGTCAACTGAAATCCTTTTGGTTGTTCTATATAAAATTCTTCTTCTAGTTCACCATTCAAAAATACTGACTTGACATCCATTTGTTTGACCTTAAGGTCTTTATGAGTAGAAAATTCCAAGAACATCCTTATAGCTTCCATTCTTGCTATCGAAGCAAAGGTCTCCTAAAAATCTATACCTTCTACTTGTGAGTAGCCTTTACACACAAGCCTCACTTTGTTTCTAACAAATTTTCCATTCTCATTCAATTATTTTTGAATACCCACTTTGATCCAATGATGTTTTTATCTGTTGGTCTTGGGACCAATTCCCAAGTTTGATTCTTTTCAATTTGCAAAAATTCTTCCTTCATTGCTTCATTCCAATGTTCATCTTTACAAGCTTCACATACAATCTTGGTTCAATCTCTAAAAGTAGACATAAATTCACTTCAGCAGCAACTCTGCTTCTAGTCAACACACCTTTTGTCTTGTCTCCAATAATCTCACTTTCTGAATGATTATTTTGCACATATTTCGGTATCCTAGGCAACATCACTAGAGCATATTTTTTTCTTTCATTTTGTTCATCCTGTTTCTCTTGCTCATCTTTTTCCCGTTCTTCCACAAACTCTTCTATTCTTACACAAATCAGGTTCATTAGATAAATATCTATCAATGTCAATAGGATTCTTTATTGTCTCATCTACCTTCACATTTGAGCTCTCTACAATCTTTCTTAATCTTTTATTGAAACATTTGTATTCCTTGCTAGATTAGTAGAATATCCAAGAAAAATTCCTTCATCACTTCTTGCACTAAATTTACCCAAGGTTTCCTCATCTCTTCTAATATAGCATTTTCTTCCGAATACCTTGAAATATTTAACAATAGGAATTCTTCCATACCATAGCTCATAGGGAATCTTTGTACTATTTTATCTTGCTTGAACTTGATTGAATACATAAACAAAAATGTGAATAGCTTATTTCCAATAAATTTTCAGTAAACTAGCCTTAGTAATCATTGATCTAGCAACCTCTTGAACTGTTCTATTTTTCCTTTCAACAACTTCATTTTGTTGAGGAGTTATCAAAGTAGATAACTATTTTTTTATTAAATGCACTTCACAAAAAAATTTAAACTCATGGGAGGTGAATTATCCACCTTTTTCAAATGTTAAGCACTTTATCTTCAAATTCACTTCATTTTCAACCATAGCTTTGAATGCCTTGAATTTATCTAATGCATCTGGTTTCTCTCTAAGAAATGTAACCCGTGTATATCTAGAATAATCATAAATTAAAAGCATAAAGTACATTTCACCAAGTAGACTTCTCACTCTTGTAGGACCACAAAGATTTGTATGAACTAAATCTAGTAGTCTAGTAGTGGACTGTTCCTTTGATCTATAATGATTTCTTGCTTGCTTTCCAAACTAACAATTCTAGCAAATAGCATTAACAAGATTTGTAATTCTCAATAAATCTCTCACTACCTAAATAACACTAATCCTTTCCAAGTTATCAAAATTCATGTCACACATTCTCCTATGTCATAACTACCTGTCATTAATCTAAGTCATAAAAAATCGTCCATCAGCACCCTTAAGTTGATAGATATTTCCTTCAGATTTCTTTCTTGTAGCAATCAATGTTCCAGATCTCACATTTCTCATCCTTAAAAACACAAGATCATATCCTTTTCTACACATCTAACCAACACTCAACAAATTATGCCTTAAACCATTAACATAGTAGACGTCGTTAATATGATGTTTTCTATCAAAACTTACTGAACCTAACCCACATATTTTAGCACCATTATCATCTCCAAGCATAACCAAGCCTCCATCATATTTTTCAAGCTTAACTACCCAAAAATTCTTCTATTGTTTAGCATGTAGGGCAGAGATAACTATACCTTCATTTTTCCCCTTCTTCGAAGGGCTTTCTTTTACCTATTTTAAAGAATTAGCAGAAGTAGGTTCATCCTTAATCTCCAATAACAAGCATTCATTGTCATCAGGATCTCCATATTTTGAATCCTCATCAAATATACTAGCATTCTCATTCACATAATAAGCTTTGTTAATCTTCTTTCCATTTTTTTCCTTCTCATATCTTTGTTTATTTCTTTTAGCTCTTTCTAGATACTTTGTAGCATAATGACCTATTTCTCCACAACTAAAGCATTTAAAGGGAAACTTACCTTCATACTTATCGGAGCCTTTCCTCATTCTTCTCATAAAGCTAGCTTCTATTTCGTCAAAGTTTTCTTCATCTGAATTTTCAACTTTTGTAGCCTTAAAAGCAGGGTGATCCCACAATAGTGGTTTACAAATTTTGGCCAAACTGGACACTGAAATAATTTTTCCTAACTAAATATTTACTTTCAAGCTCCTATACCTGCTAAACCATGGGGAATTTGAAGATGATGCAAACTAGAGTTTCGTGAAATTTTTTCTGTAGATTCTAAATATTTTTTTTAAAAAAATTGGAATCAAATTGCACCTATTTTTCCATCTCCCTCAAAAACTATTTTTTGTCAGAAAATAGGATATTTAAGGAGTGACACTCACTTTATAACGCATAAATTTTTTTCCATGAAGGATAAAGTTCTTATTCTTTCAAATTTAGATTTGTAACTCCAATATCTAGTGCTTCCACTAAGTTTGATAGTGTTTTATTGAATATATTTCTTTAATCAAGTTTCAAAGTCAAACCAATTACAATTCAAACATAGGCGAACCGTATAACGCATAACTTTTTTTGTATGTATCGAAATTTATTTATTTTTGTTGGATCAAAGACTTCAATATCTGGTGCACTCATATTTTTCAAAAAAAAATTAAAATCTTCTATTTTTGCATGTGTAGAACAAAGAGCTTCATTTTCAGTGAAAAACCTATGTTTAATCAAACTAAATAAATAAATAGATAATAAAACCAAAGAATATTAAAATTATAGTCATTGAATATCTCGTTTTGAGGACTACTTGATTCCAGTTGGGTTCATGAAGTCTCCTCCATTTTCATCCTCAACTCGAGCTTCAAAGGGAAAATTTTTTGATTTTTTTGGTGGTAGAGAACAACATGGTGGGAAAAGAGGGGTTCCCTTGAACCAAGGGGGTTCAAGCGAACCCCTAGGGGTTCAAGCAAACCAAGGTTCATTCGAACCCCCTTTCAAAAAGGAGTTTTTATTATGTTTTTTGGCAGGATGGTGGGAACATGCATTAAATGGGTTCGCTTGAACCCAAGTTCTAGAAAACCCTCTTTTGGTTTGTTCAAACCCCCAAAATGAATTTATTTGGCATGGGGTCATTTTTTTCAAGTTTTCCTTCCTCACTCCAATTGTAAACCACTTTTTTGGGTTCACCAAACAGTCTCTGATTTGAACCCATTCCTTAGACTCGAGTTCCTCATCCCATAAGATGTCAAAAATCCCAATAGAAGATCCTTAGTATAGGTCTTATAATCTATAGTCTGGTCAATTGCACTCACCTTCTCACTGTAAGCATCAAGAAGAGTTTTGAGAATCTTCTTTACAATCCTAGTTTTATCTATAGTAGCACCAAGTCCTCTCATTCTAGCCACTATCTCATCTAATCTCTATACATAACCTTTAATATTCTCGTCTTCAAACATGTGTAAAAGACCAAACTATGTTTCCAAGTTTTGTAATTTAACCTCTTTGACTCTTTCATCACCATCATGCGCTCTTTCCAAAGCATCCCAAATTTAGTCATTTTCAAATTTTGAACCTTAATCAACTCAGATTGTACCAAACTATTCTTCAAGATGAACTTCACCTTATTGTTCACTTCATGTGCTTTGATCTCTTCAGGTGTACTCAGACCAAATGATAGCAGGAGGAGTGTAAGGATTTTTGTAAGCTTTATCCACATCATATCTGCAATACTCCATATATTCTTCCATCAATACTTTCTAGATACCATAATTAGTTTCATCAAACCTTGGATAATCAAAGACCATTTTTCTAGCCATCCCAGACCTTCCTCAAGTAGTTAATATATTCACTAAGGAACCTTGGTTTGATACCAATTGTTGAATAGGATAACTGAGAGGAGGGGTGAATTAGTTGTCACAGAATTAGACATTTAATTCAATCACTAGAACTAATACATAAAACTGCTTAAATGATTAATCATCAAATGCCAATATAGAAACTCAAATCCAACACATAAACACAATAACACCAAATTTACATCGAAAACCCAAAGAGGGAAAACCATGGTGAGGATTAACTCATACTATAGAGAATATTAAAACCAATTACAAAAAAGGCTCACTGCCTGAAATAAGGACTCACTGTCTAAAATAAGGACTCCTGTCTAAAACAAGGACTCGCTATCCAAAAAGGCTACAACCCGAAGGGCTCACTGCCATAGAGATACAAAGAAGACAAAGAAGACTTGATACAAAGATACTACAATCCCAATGCAACAAAGGATTCCACCACAATCACTCAATCAACTTGCATGAATGATAGAGTTCACCTTCTGCTCACTGCATCTAGAAACTTAGCATTAATCTTTGCATTGATCTCCCACACTTGCAACACATGCGTGCTTACTGAATAGAATCAATGTCCCACCAAAATACACTTCCTCTTTTCTCTTATCACTCTTCTTCTTCACTCTTGTATATTTTCCATCGCTAACTCATCTTGTATTTACACCATCTTCAACTTTGAAACATATCCAAAGTCAACCATCCAAATCCAAATTCAAATTAGGTCAATGCCAAAACATCCTAGGGTGGAATTAGAATGAGGGAAACCCAAAAAAATGCTTTATAGGGACCCAAATATATCCAACATGCTACATAATTCTCAAAAGTAGTATTTCACACAAGGTTGGCCAAACCAGTGTAAAACACATAGAACCATTAAGCATGAAATTTTCAAATGTTGAAATTAACTTCAATATAGTCAAGGAAACTCAACTCTCGACTTGCAAGTCATAAGACTTCATCAAAGAGAGATTCATACTGACAATATTTCTCTTGGACCTTAACCAGAAACATAGAAAACCATAGTTCACAACTAGTGAACACAACTTGCACTGTACAATGAACCAATGGCCAAAAATCTAAATATAGCACCTTATAACAACCATGAACAACATATCTAAACCTCACAACCATAGGAGAAAATCTAGACCAAAACTCAGAGAAACCACTGAACACATGCAACAACTCTTTATTTCAATTTTCTCAATATCTGAGTCAACATAT
Organism: Sequoia sempervirens; assembly: GCA_007258455.2. Classification (NCBI taxonomy): domain Eukaryota; kingdom Viridiplantae; phylum Streptophyta; class Pinopsida; order Cupressales; family Cupressaceae; genus Sequoia; species Sequoia sempervirens. The sequence continues at coordinate 124,319,084 of VDFB02058242.1, forward strand.
ACAACCAATAGTAAGTAGTGGATAACCAATTGATCATTTGACATTAATAAAAACATCTTCAATATCTTCATTCTTGCAACAGTATTTAGGTGTTGAAAGAGATCATGAAGAAATTGAATGGAAGTTTGAAGCTTAGATGGTGTAAAAAAGCAAATAAAGCAATTCCTCATTGAGAAGTGGACATGAAGACATAGCCTGAACATATGGATACTCGCTCTGTTATCAAATTTCTTGTTGTCTCTCTCTATTATTTCTATGTTTCTTTCCAACATTTTAATTTCTTCTTTGAGCTCTTATTTATGGCATTTAAGTAATTAGTTAATGTTTCATTAATTTGTGTAAAGAGTTAAGTGAACTCATCCTATAATTTCAATAGTTAAAGTACATAACCACCCAATTTTGTTTACGATCAAGAAAATTTGTGATTAGAATTAAGAGAAAGGTAATTTGTAAACCTTTAATTATAGATCATTCTTTTCCTAGGGTTAGGGTGTATACTTGATTGTTATATCAATATTCAATAGTAGGGTTGTGAAATGTGTTTTTTATTATGCTATTATGATATACCGAATTAGGAGTGTATTCCTATTTATGGATTTCTAGAAGAGGACACATGTTTTGGCAACCCAAAGTTGTATAGAGAAGTTGACTTGTAGGTGCAAAATCATGAACTCCTCTTAGGCCAATGTCCTCCAAATTATATACAAATGTAGTGAACATGGTAAATATGTGAATATTTGAGGTATATTGAAAGAGAGGTTTTATGATTTGTTTATGATCACTTGATCGATACATCACTTTTGATTGAATCCCTAGGTTGGGAATAACCTATATGATCTGATTGGTCATTTGATTATTGATTATATCTTTGATTGAGTCATTTATTGATGAGATTTTACTCTTGAATGGATCCATTTGTTGATGAAATTATACTTTTGAATGAAGTCATTTATTGATGAGAACATACTTTTGAAAAGAATGCACTTAATGTTGTGATCATACTTTTTGAAATGGAGTCATTTAATGTTATGACATTATAATTACCTAGGGTGGTTAATTAGGTTATTCTTGGAGTTAGGATAATCCATGGGAAAGGGGGTAACCTAGCTAGACACTAGTATGTGTGCATGTATGATTAGTGTGGTTATACCTCTAGGATTAGAGGAATCCATGGGAAATGTTGTAACCTAGATAATATATTTGTTATGGACTTGGATATTCCTAGGTTTAGGGTAATCCATGGTTAACGGAATTACCTTGCTGAACACTTTGTTATGTTATCACCTTAGATTGAATTTATGTTATGTTTATGGTCAATACCAAATCAAGCGAAAGGGTGGGTAGACAGATGACTCTCACTCGAAGTACTGGGTGTTTGAAATTATTTGGCCAAAGTAGTGTAAGTATCCACTGTTTACACTATTAGTTCACTATGGTCCATGATTGCATTCTAGGTAAGGAAACCAATGTATGGTAGCTCTAGATATGTAGGACACCATGCTATGCTTAGGGAGGTTAGGATTAGGGGGTTACCAAACTAATCTATTCATCGAAGGGTAGTGCCATCTTACCAGTAGGTAGATGTGTGGGGGAAAAAATAATTTTTGGTTGGTGGAAAAGCGCTTGAGTGATGTTCTCCCTCATACAGTTAGCAACCAAGATTTGAGGATGTATGCACCAGTGATGGAGACATCTAGAATGTATACACCAATACAAGGGACATCAAGTATGTATTCCTAGGTATGGACATCTAGACCATTTGTGTATCTAATTCATTAAGCTCATGGAAGCTATGTATGCAAACATGTATCTCTATTCTTATTGAGAAATTTCTAGATTGCAAAAATATTATCATTACATGAGAGTATGTAATAGATAACCATTACTTGGAAATTATGCAATGCACTCTATGAAAATGCAAAGGAAATTTGAAATGGGGTTAATTTTGATTATGCATCTTTTATTATTGAAATGAAGTGGGAGTATGGAATGGGTTATTTCTAAATGTTCTTAATATTATTGAATTATAAAAGAAAAAATTTATTTCTATGTTTCACAAGCATATGTTATTTACATGTGGGTAAAAACAAGGAAAAATCTTTGTGTTAAACATTAGTTATATTATAGTTATACTATTTTTTGTTTCCATTTTGTGACTCAATTTGGTATAATAATCTAGTTTAATATAACTTGTGTCCTTGATTGTGATTTGATATTCTTGGAAAACTTCAATTGCAACCACCGATCTTCTTCATTCTCTTTTGTTTGAATGATGTATTTAAAAACTGTGAACATTTTAAACCCTCCACTTTTCTTTAGAATACACTCTTACTATCCTCTTCTTTCTACGATCATAGTCCTCTAACAATAGCATCTCTGCAATCAATGATCTCTTCTTATTCTCTAACAATGATTTAGTTGTGATGATTGACTAGCTTTGATACCACTTCAAAGGAAAAAACAAAGAAAAAGAGGAAAAAATATGCAGAGAAATCTATATTTTTGTTTTTCTAATCATAAAATGATTACATATGCCTCTAAGTATAGAGGTCGTAGGTGATTACAGAGAGATTTGAAGCTAAAAAGTTGTATAAATAAAACACATGCAAACAACAACAAAAATAACCAGTTCCTAATTTAAGAGATTAAAAAAAAAACAACTTGTTTTTATCTCCTCATGTGGAGAAATTATCTTCTTTATTCCAACAATTGACAGGGAATCTAGAATGAACAAACATATTATAAATCAATGAATTACAAATTACATTAGTGAATATTAAAATGAACTCAAAAAATTTAAACTGGTTGTATCTTGTGCGCACATTCATATAATAGTCAATGTAAACAATTTAAAACAAAATCATTTCAATAAATGTAACTACTATACTTTTGTATCTTCTATACATAAATAGAGTTATACTCTCTAGTATATTAGTTTATATATTTTTTCTATCAACATAATCATTGCACTTTCTTTTGATACAATTTCTAGTTTATAGAGGATCGCAAGTCTTTAAAAGATTTTTCAGTCCTATTTAAATACAATAGACCAACTACAACAAAAGAATATACATATATATACATAACCTAAAACAAAAGCTGACATATTTCCTTATTTCCTTCAACTATAGACGGATACATATTCTCACTTCATTCTAAATGTAATCTCCTACCTGCAAATACACAAGAATACCTGATAACAGGAGAAACATATTTATAAAATTATTCCCCAAATATATTGCAAGGAACGAAACAAATGTAATAAAATAAATTGAAGGCGTAGTAGCTATGTATATTTTTTAGGTGGGGATCTCTACTGGCTATTGCGCACACCCCATATCTCCACAGGTCATGTAAGGAAAGAATTGGTAGACACTTCCACATGGGGCAATAGATGCCTGTCAGATAAGGCAGGCTATAAGGAAGGGGAATGTCACCAATTTCTTCACCCAATGATGCTTGAGGTCCCTACCTGGCTTGTAGATATCAACAATTCAAGGACCAAAACTAAATGAGTAAAACCTAACTCGGGTTCCTTACACAATGATTAGGGTATTGTATACCTACTCGAATTTAAGATTTTAAATAGAAGTAAAGAGGAAAAGACATTAGCATTCGTAGACACCTTGTACCTTCTTGATAATTGACTTTGAACAAATTTTTCTTCCTATAATTTTGTTTGTGGGTAAAAAACTTTAAATGGAGTCAACTCCATCAATTAGGGTTTTAAATCTCCTAAGGAGATCTAGGCCACCCACTTAGCGCTTATTGAACGAGATGTCACTATCGAGTCAAGGAGAAGATAAATAAGTTTTTTTTTATATAATTATTATTTACTCATAATAAATAGTTATATATATTGGATAAGAATTAAATATTTTAAATGTATGAGTCTTCTCATTTACTCTATATATATATAGTTTAATGGTGGTAATGTATCGAAATTATATTAATTGAATGGATGTGTCAGGGCCATAAATGAAGCAACAAATTAAGTGGATCAGGATCTTGCTCAAGTCCTCATTCTGATAGAGGTGAGAGACCAATCACTTTATCTATAGGGGGTCGATTAGAACCCCAATGAATAGTGCTAAAATTATCCCCCACTTGTGCCCCTATTATTGAGTAGGATAGTATATAATGTACATGTAAAAGTTAGTGAAACTAAGTACTTTAAACCAAAAATTTGAAAAGTACTCATTTTATGTAAGTGTGTATGTGTGTATATAAATGTGTGTGTGTGTATAATTCATTAGTGTTCTTTATTATTTAAATAACATTAATAAAATGAACTATTTATGTATATATTTACACAATAATTATTCATGACACTTCATTACTATTCTAAAATTTTGGAATTCGAACTATACTTATATATAGATATACATTTATTACATATATAATAAATATATATTGAAGTATTATAAATCTGCAAATGAACCATCTCAAACACTCATTAGTGGGGTTAGTTTACACATGCAAATCTATGAATACCTCTATGAAATAACAATGTCAATGCTCAAGAAATGCAACAAATAACAAGAGGGATCAAAAAGACATTCCAAAAGCAAGACAAAGTACCTATTCCATATTGGATTGGTGTCAAATGTGCCAATGACCCTTTCCCAATCCTTGCTAAAACTGAAATGATAAAATGCAATGGTGAAGAGCAAAATTAGTTCTCAATTTAAGAGAGTAACTTTCCATGAGAGTGTAGATGATTTGATGAAGAATCAACCCCTTATTTATAGATTTTCAAATTGGAAGAATGCTCATAAGAGAGCAATGTGGGATAAAGATTGGACAAATGAGATGAGGCCACTTGTCAACTTGTCATAGGTTGAGGAATGTGCAAGTTTTGGCCAATGTGCCCAAGAGAGGGAGATTCAAATTTGAATTTGTGAATTAAATGTTGACAGGGGGACATGAAAGAGAGAATTTATTGCAATGTTGGAAGGGACAAATCAACTTTTCTTCATTTTCAAACTTGAGGGAATATTCTATTTTTATGCCAAGTTGAAAGAAAATAAGGATTTTAATAAATCAATAAATTGATTTATTTGTGCAAGTGGGAAAAGCTAGAGGATGTGATGGGTGGTTAGATTAGGTAAATCGGGATTAGATTAGCTTAGGTGATGATTAGTTGATCTTGACCCTTTTAACTTGAATATTTGGATTTATTTAAATCAAGAGGGAGAAATATGACTTGGATTTCAATTAAATAAAGTTTGGTTTATTTAATTAAAGGGATGATGCAAGATAAAGGTGGATTAATTTACATGAGATGAAATTAGAAGATGGTTTAAGAAAGATGAAATGTTATGGTTTGATTAAAATTGATTTATTTAATCAAATGAGGTAATGGTAGGCTTAAATCAAATAAAGTTAATTTATTTAATTTAAATGGATGATGAACCTGATTTACCTGATGAGTGGATAGATGTGAATTTGGTTTACTTGATGAATGGACCTAATTGAATGCATAATTCTAATTTTTCATGTCTACATATATATGTGATAATCATGTTAGTGTAAAATGAAACACTAGAGTTGATTAATGTATACCTACTATATAAGTCATATACATATTCAATCATGACTAGAATATTGAATTTAACAATGTTAATTTATTGATACTTTATTTTTTTGCAAAGGATAGTTCAAACCCTACCTTACAAAAAAAATTAAAGTTGTGAATAAAGTGTAATAATCAATTTAATGTTTCCTTTAATTAGAATTTTTTCCAACCTAATGAATAATAATTCTTATCAAAATTAAATGAGGTTAGTTAGATATAGGTGTCTACAAGAGAGATACCTTCATGAGGACCCTACTCATGGATAAAATCTCTTGTCAAGTTCAGTATGTAGAAGCAATGAGGTGGTACCACACTAGCACCACCAAGGCCTAACACTACTAATCATAAATAATTTATCTCTAAAATTTTAATTTTTATTTAGCCTATTCAATTTTATATTGCCAATCATAATTAACTATAGATTATTTAAAATTTAACATGTAAACCCACCACCTATCATAAAGCACTTAACCCTAAATCAGAAATAGAGAAATACTTAGAAGTGCATTAACATGATTTAATATATAAATTTACGATGATTTAAAATATCTATGAATTTGAATCCAACCCATCTAATTTAATTCTGATTTAAACTATGGCTAATCTTCCAATGTTGGACTAATCTATTTTGATATTTAATTAATCCAATTTCTCCATCACATATCTTAATTTTAGCTATTTTTGTAATTACATGTTGAATAAAGTTCCCCAAAAGAATAATTAAATAATCTAGTCCAAATATTTCATTAAGTTTCCTAAGGTTTAATAAAATAATTAATTTTCTAAAGTTGAACTATACAATCAATGAATAGTTAAAATATAATTTAATTCTTATATAGTTTAAACTATACAATCAATAATAATTAAAATAAATATATTTATCTCTATTGAAAACTATGAGCATGATCATAACCTAAGCTAAACATGGTTGATCCACAAGAAATTAACCAAGATCTAACTAGTTAAGTCAAGCTCCCAATGAAATACTTGAAAACATTAAGCAAAGAAGCCATTAAAACATGAAACAAACTAGAAATGCATAATGGAAACCTATTCTAATGCATAAAACCTCATCCCATTGGGGGATTGGTGTTGAATTGATGTGGAATTCCATCCCTTTCCTAATCCTTTGGTTGAAACAAGGTTGAAGATGGATTTTGTTGATGAAAGATTAGCTAAAATGGATGTAAAAGCTTACTAAAATGGATGCTAAATGCCAAATGCTTATGAAGAATGCTCTAAAATTCAAGATAGTATAGTTACTCTAAATTAAATGGATCCTTTTCTCATAGAAATGAGGAATATTTATAGGAAAAATAGCTAAATCAATGGCCAAGGTTGATTTGATCAATCAATGGATGAAAATCAATAAGAGGTGTTGGCATGGATCAAGGATTCCCATCAATGGATGAGAATGCAAGTTGACAAGGATCAAGGATTTAAATCCAACACATCATTGATTTAAATACAGGGCACACCTCCCAAAAAATTTGGAAGGCCAAATATCCCATTTTGGAGGAGTGGAAATGGAGGAATATTCCTTTGCATGTGGGAGGGGCGAGAGAAATAAGCTAAATTAATTAATTGTGCATGATGCATGAAATTAGGATTTTCATTAAATAATTAACTTATTTAATGAAAGGGGGTTAATGACATTTAATTAGATAATTAGGATTATTTAATCAAATGAGAAGACTTAAGGGGTTCAATTTAAATAATTCACATTATCAAATTAAACAAGATGAAAATTAGCATGAAAGGGGATGAATTAACCTAATAAAATTGACTATCTGATTAATAGATGAAAGTGATGAATTTATTTAAGCAATGAAGATTATTTAATTAAGCAGTCGAAAAGAGGTGATTCAGGATGAAATAGTGTTAGTAATCAAATTCAAATGTGTAATATCAATCAGGACAATTTTAAGTGTCTGCATTTTACCCCTTTGAAGCAAGGTACCTATTACATTGGTTCAAAGACTAACGGTTTTCATATCAATGATATTGCTTAGATCAAAAATTTAAAAATTCTTGATTTTTTAGATGCCCCATTATTTCCCTAGCAGAAATTTATGCTGGTACCTTGCCCCCTCGAGAAATCAAGTGAAAACTTTAAATTTCAAGTTGAGATCGTGAAAAAAATGTAACATAGGTTCAATTGCAGAAAATAAGCTCAAGGACACTAAAATAGGCTAAGAAAGCTAAAAAATGCCTCAAAATAGGCCTCATAGCTCAAAATTGAATAAAAATATTGAAAATCCCACTTTTCTACCCTATGTTTTAGGCTTAAATATGAGTTAGAGGGTCATTTTCAATTCATTTGCACATTTTACTTTTAAAACTGAGTGAGATTTTGCTTTGAGTACCCAATGCTATGGCTAATTGTGAGCTCCCTCAGTACCTCGTAGATCAAGTCAAGAAATTGCACTTCAAAAAAAATTCTATTTCTACATTTTTTATGTTTTAAAACTTAGGTTAATTAGGTCAAGAAATTTCACTTCAATATAGAAGCACGATTGTTTCAATTGGTGGCACAATTATCGTATTACTACACAATTGTATAGAAAGTTATGCAATTTCCAAGTTAGGGTTAGAGTCACTATTGTAGGATTGGCTCACAATTGGAAAATTGTAGCACGATGGTTTATTAGGCTATAGAAGTACAATTGAAATTTTTCCTCACCATTGCATATAGGCACACAATTTCCTAGTTGGTCCTAGAAGCACAAATGAAATTCCTACTCTCTATTGTGTGTAGGCACACAATTGAAAAATTGCAACACAATTGATAAATGATAGTTTAGCACAATTGCTAAACAGAGGGACTTTTGCAAATTTAGGGTTTTTACCTTAGAATTTTAGTGTTTTTTAGCAATTTTTGACATGGTGCACTTTGTTCTTGTAGGGGACTATACAACCGCTCCAGTCTAGAGAGCATTGACCCAGCATTCTGTCTCACTTTCGCCATTTTGCGGATGACAAGAAATTTTTTGTTAGAGTGATCGGATTAGGTTTCATCTAGCACACACATTCAAAGATTCGCAGGCACCTAGCTATGATGACAACCTTGGTGGAGAGATGGCACAACGAGACATCCTATTTTCACCTTCCCATTGATGAGGTGACAATTACTTTAGAGGATGTCTAGTGCATACTGTGAGTTCCTATTCATGGCGAGAGAGTTATCTATGATATGAACTTTGATCTAGATGCTTGCTTTGGCATTCTCGGGATAGATATTGTCTAGATTGATAACCATCATCTTGACTTGTTATTGCATAAAGGTCAAGTGCCATATTTAGTATTAGTCATAGCAACATTGATCCATGTTATGCTTGGGCCAGACATGTTACATTGGTGGTTGTCGTTGCACCAAAAGATTGACCTATTAATGCTCGATAAAACTGCCAAATTTATACAAGATCCATAGGAGGTGGTTAAACCATATCATGAACCCAAGCAATGCACTATACAAGGAGACCAAGCGACACACCATCTTGTAACAATCCCCCCAACACAAGTGATGGATTTGAAACTATGACCTCGACTCTAATACCAAGTGTTACATCGACGGTTGTTGTTGCACCAAAAGATCGACCTATTAATGCTTGATACAACCATCATATTTATACAAGATGATCCATAGGAGGTGGTTAAACCATGTCATGAACCCAAGAGTTGTGTTACACAAGGAAGATCAAGGGACATGCCATCTTGTAACAAGATAGACAAGCTTGAGGCTTTAACTTCAGTTGGGAAGTAGCTTGGGTGTGAATGGTGCAGGATATGACTACATTTCCTTGTATCCTTGTGATTCTCGCCTCCCTTTACCACGACATGCATTAGGTCATCTATATGTGGGGTTAGATTTTATTAGTAAGGGTTACATTACTTCATATTTTGGCATGGGAGCACATTGTTGAGCTAAGATCAATCATTGTCTTAGTTGATATAGATGTGGATCAACCAATAGTGTATAGATACAAGCCATTACTACACTGCACCACATGGGTACCTCAGGGATCGCATATTGGAGATAGTTCATAAATGATATGGCAGTATTCATATGGAAACCCTAAATTCAGGTGCACCCATGAAATGATTATCAAGATCAATTATTTTATACATGATAGACTCGATGGTTGATGGGCTGAGAGGACCATATGATCAAGAGATATCTTCCAAATTAGGTTGTCAAACAGTTTAGAGAGATTCAAGATGTCATCCCCCATTAATACAGAGTAGTGTCTGCACAGATGACCAGAGAGATAGACTAGGGTCAACAAGTTGACCCACAAGATGTGATTGCTAATTTTAGACAATTAGCTACTTTAGCTTGGGCTTATGCATGAGTACTACTTGATGTAGGTACTATGATTGCATATGTTGCATGCTTTAGACAACATGCCCTTGTGTGACTCATAGATCCCATTAGAGGATAGGTCAGGGGGAGAGCATGAGGATTGGGTAGGCTTCCTCCGTAGCCCCCACACCATGATGGGCATCATGGTCAAGTACTTGGAGATGGGCATCAGGAACCTCCATTAGTTCCTCCCATAGGACAGGCACCACCACACCAGCAACAATAGGTCACATCCATTAGATATAGAGGGGAGCATGACCAAGAGTGCCAGCTAAGAAAATAGTCTAACATGTAGTTAGCACAAGAGATAGGTCATCGATAGTAGCTAGAGGTTGCTAGCAAGCCATAGTAAAGGCTACATATTATAGGACCCTTTATTACCAAGATGTTCCACCTCATCGATGACAGTCATATTTTTCATAGAGGAACAGAGTTACACCAAGTGGCTCGGAAGGAACTTGCGTTAGGTAACCATTAGGGGGACAACAGGATCAATCCCATCATGATGACTAATAGAGAGAGGATCGATCTTATGCCTACATAGACACTTTTTTTATGTATAGCCCTAATATTGATATGTATATACATTCATCAATTTATTTTGATAGCCTCTTGTATATCCATTTTTTGACAGTTTTACACATTGATTTAAACTTTTATATCATGACACTCATATCTTGATGATATACATCGGATGGTTTGATGTGATTATGATATGTTGTTCTTTTATTTTATTTTTATACTCATGTATGGATTTTTATGTTATGGATAAGTACCTTTTTTATACATACATATGATGTGATGCTTATGATTCATGATGCGGTGTTAGATGGATGTATGCGATGGATGATTTACTTTTTTGTATCTTTTCTATATGATTTGTTATGATGATGCAGAATGTTCATGCTATGAGATGGATTGATTTCTTGTTGTGTATTTTTTATGTGATATGGCATGATGTGATTATGATATGATGATATAGGATTTATGTATGTTGATGGTTTGAGGATGGAAGATGGATGAATTATTATTTTGGCTGATTGCAATGATACCATGTTAGCACAAGAAGAAGATAGAAGAATAGCATGAATGAATTGACCATTGACTTTGAGATTTATTCAAAATTCCAACAAGTCAATGATTCTTTGATACTTTATTAGATATGATACAAGAGTGATGATTTTCTTGTTTCAAGGATTGGGATACTTCATCATATCATTCCTTATTTTGATATAACACATAGACATGATGCATTAAGGTATTAATAACTAGGATGGTGTTTGTATCTAATGCGATGGAATTTGACTCTGCAAATAGATAGGATAATCCTTGCTCACACCTAACATATGGAAACCTCTTTGGAATGTAGTTTAGAAGTTTAGAAAATTTTAGACCAAAGCACATGCAATAGCTAACAATTTATTCAAAACAACCTCCCTACACACAACAAAGAAAGTATTTGCCAAGTCTATATTATAAGAACATCCCACAAGCACACCAAATGAAAAATAATGATCAATACCCCTTCCTTTCTCTCTCTAAATCATTTTGATAGACATCATTAGGAGGTCCTCGGAATGGGTCAATAAGATAAATCATAAGAAAAAGATCAAAATGAGCAAACAATCAATGTTATTTGTATCTCTTGCCAAAGTAACATAACTAAGGTGATTTATGGTGATGATGCCCATTATAGGAAGGATGCATCCTAGGACATGTTTATCAAATGTTTTGACTAAGACTAATTGTTTGAAAAGTCGTTGAAACAAATATTACCAACTTGTTTACTCATGATCTAGATTTTAGATTTTCAAATTCAAGTTTAGGGTGAAGCCACAATAGTGGTTTACAATTTGATGGAGTAAGGAAAACTGAGAAAAAATGACCCCATGGCAAAAAAAATGGATTTAGCAGTTCAAATGAACCTACAGGTTTGACTGAACCCAAAAGCGTTTTGCTTGAACTAGGGTTCGAGCGAACCCATTAATTACTAGGCCCACATTTCCGTCCCAAAATAACAAAAGGAAATGCATATTGAGGGAGGTTTGCTTGAACCAGGGTTCAAGCGAACCCCCCTTATTCCTCATTCTCCCCCTGAAACACAAGAAAACCTATTTTTTTACGCTTTCAAGCTTAGGTTGAGGATGAAAATGGAAGAATCTTCACAAACCCAACTGGAATCAAGTAGTCCTCAAAACAAGATATCCAGCAAATATAATTTTAGTATGTTTTGGTTTTATTAAACATAAGTTTTTCATCGAAAAATGAAGGTCTTTGTTCTGCACATATGAAAAAATAGCAGATTATAAAAAAAAAAATTGAAAAATATGGGTGCACTAGAAATTGAAGTCCTTGATCCAACCAAAATAAAATTGAATTTTGATATATACAAAAAAATTTACTCGTTATACCATTGCACTATGTCTAAATTTTAATTGGTTTGACTTTTAAACTTTATTAAAGAAAAAAATTCAATAAAAAACTACCTAACCAAGTGGAAGCACTAGATATCAGAGTTACAAATCTAAATTCAAAAGAATTAGAATTATATCCTTCATGGAAAAAAAGTTATATGCTATACGGTGTGCGTCACTTTTTAAAAATATTGTTTTCTGACAAAAAACTAGTTTTCCTAGGAGATGGAAAAAGAACTGCAATCTAATTCCAAAATTTTTGAAAAAAAATATTTTTAGAATCTACAGACAAAATGTGATGAGACTCTAGTTTGCATCATCTTCATATTCCTCATGGTTTAGACGCTATAGGTTCCCGAATGTGAAGATTTAGTTAAATAATAATAATTTCAGTGTCTAGTTTGGCCAAAATTTGTAAAACACTATTGTGGGATCACCCTTTATACTTCATGAATTTTCCACACCTATTTCCACTTATTCTACCAAATTTTGAATGTGATGATCGATTTATTATGAATGGAAGTTTATTGTGGGTGAAAGCAAAATGGGATGGGTGGTTTTGGACTTTTTGGAATATTTCAATGTTTTTGATGTTTTTTCCATATTTTTAGGTTGTTTTTTATCTTTTTTCATTTATTTTAATTTTTAGGTTTTCAAGTTATTTGAGATTGTTTAGGGTTTTTTGAATGTTTTATGAATGTTTTGTGTTTTTCAAGTTTTTCAAATGTTTTTTGTGTTTTCTGAGTATTTTGAACATTTTTTTATTTTATGAGTTCAGACCAAGACCTAAGGGGAAACTAACCTAGCACCTTGGGGGCTCATCAATGATGACCTTTCCTATGTTATACACATAGAGATAATGTAGTTCAAATGAATCTGACCAGTAACCATTTATTTAATGAGATATGAACGTTGATGGATTGTCAATTTATTGTGACGGACTCCTCAAGATTGACCTAATGCCTTGGGGACTCATCAATTATGGCCTTAGCTACGTTGAATCTCGTAGAAAACATGGTTTGATTACCATTTTTTTATTTTTTGACCTTTTGATGTTTTAGACTTGTTTAGGTAATTTGATGTGATTTGGATGTTTTTGGTGTTTTGAGAATGTTTTGGATTTTTACATTTTTGGCTATACAAGATTTTGATGTTTTTGGATTTTGAGATATTTTGCAAGTGTTTTTGGGTTTTGGTGATTTTCAAATGTTTTGGGATTTTTAGATTTTACAAATTTTTGGGGATTTTTTGAAATAACCTTCAAGGGATATACATGAACCGGGTCCGATGCAAGTATAAACAAATTTCCCCTAATGTGATCCAATAGACTACATTGGGTTTTCACTAGAGGACAATTTTTTTCATTAATATTTGAAAAGGTGAAAATTGTGGGCTCTCTTTCATATTTAGGGTTTTGGACCTAAAAGGACAGAGGCAATTCTCGCACTCTTCACTCAAGAACAAACCCTTGAGATTTCAATGCAAAGGAGATTGAAATATTGCAAAGGGATTGTCCTAAAGGCTGAATGAAATCTAATGAGGGGTTCACCACCAAGTTTAGACTTGGAAAAAACAATGCAATGCAATATGAAATACCAAACCCTAATTGAATCCAAACTAACCATAAATAGCCTAGAAATATAAACAAACTGTAATAAAAAAGTTATGAAATAGAAAGTGTGCACCTAGGAAACTAAAGAAGGTAGAAGGTAGGTTTGGAATTTTCAAAAAATTGTTGTTAATGTTGATTGGGACTCATTCATCAAGTTGGGAAAATCAGTCAAGTTTCTAGAAAAATGTGTAGATACATGTTTCAACCAAAAGGGTATCCGGAACTGTGAAAATCTCTATCAAGCCTATACAATGGGACTCATTTTCCAATAGTGGTGAATCAGACCATTTCTACTTTTCTAAAAGTTTTGAATTGTAGTTTGTTCCTCTCAGTCTGCTCTGCTTTTCCTAACTAATTTCCAGATCTGAAACTGCAAATTGCCACTTGTAGGTCTTCTCCAAGCTTCCAAGGCTTCATGAAAACTCTAAGGATTTGACAACTTTTCTCCAACTTTTCCTCTTGAAAAATATGCAACCTAGCCCTGCAAATCACACAAAAGAAGAGGGGAAAATGTTGTGGGAGTTAATGAATAGGGGTTTTCCTTGGTCAAACCTCTTGTTGGTAATTAAACCTTAAAATGAAAGAAAATATGAATGGAGAATGATGAATGAAAAAAAGGTAATGTTGTAACTCACCAAACCCTAGCAATAATGTGTTGAAAGTATGCTTGAAATGGCTGCAATGGATGTGGTTCTTGACTATAGCTTGAATGAAGCTGATATTGAATGCAATGCTTGCTTGAATCATAAACTCTACATCACAATTATTAGCACAATAATAAACATGAAGAATTCAATCTTTGACATGATTATTGGAACTTGAAGAATGCTCTAAATTGCTTGATAATCTATCCTTGAAAGCCTTTGAATGGTCTTGTGAACTCTCTTGAATGCTAGGTGTTGAATATGAGTGAAATAACCTTGTATTTATACTTAATTATGCAATAATTCCCGAGATTACAACACTACAAGCCAACATCAAATCTAGGAGAATAAAATTCCACTAGAATTTTGAATTAAATTTGAATTTTCGTCACACAGGACTCATTCACCCAAGGTAGCGAATGAGTCCCACCAGACAATGTATGGGACCAAAAATGAAAAGTGCTTAGAAATGTGTGAAACCTACATCAGGGCCAAAATGACCTAGGTGGGACTCATTTGCCCAAGGTGGTGAATGAGTCCTAGACACTAAATTTGGGCCACACAAACCAAGAACACCTAAATTATGATTGGTCAATTATTGGTGTCAGGATTATCCTTGAAAAGATGCAATAAATGAGGCTTGTGGATGCAAAATAGGGCCAATTAAAGCATAAGAAAGCCCAATTATTAATGAAAAGCCTAGAGAAATGTGAAAGTGTGTTACAACAATCCAAATAAGGCAAGATTAAGGTTGATTTTGATTAAATTTATGTTCATTATAACTTAGTTAATTGATAAAACCCTAGAAAAATGTGAAAGTGTGTTACAACACTTCACAATACTTTAGCAAGGCAGCTTTAAATTTCATTACTTCACAAGGGCCCAAGACCTAATGTGAATGTTTTATCCACATTATAGCACTGAATCAATGCAAAATTAAGCAAAAATCCACAAGGAGGACCCAAATGAGTGTGAAAATGTCAAGGGATCCATTTTACTACACTACATTTAGCCCCCACTTTAGTGAGAGGACGAACTTGATTCAAACTCACACTAAAGTAGACAAACATGCACCAAGAGGGGTTCTCGTGAACCAGTGCTAGAAAGATGAGACGACAATGATCAAGAGGGTTGATCAAGCCCCCATGATCAAGAACTCATGACAAACCAACAAAAGCAAAAAGGAACACATTGAGAATGATACAAAGAACAACGACAAGCAACAAGTGTACACTACCAAAGATGAAAAAGGGAAAAGGGGAAATAAAAGAATCAAATCATGCTTGGACTGTTTCTCCATCACGATGTGGATCAGATCTAGGCAGTTTGTCCGAAAAATGCATACTCACTCTAAGGCAATGGAACTCCTGGCTGTCTATCAGGTGAGAAACATACACTCATGGATGGTTGCACTCACACACACACAAGTGGCTATGGGGAAATTCATGCCTCAGATTGGGATTTTCACTCAAACAATACCAAAGTTATACCTCTTGGTAACTTTAATAAGGCACTACAAAAAAATGATTTTCAAGCTTCATGACGTAAGCAAAAATTTGTATGCTTGGAACTCATGAACAAATAGGATAGAACTACAAGCATGCAAGTTGTTCTATGTAAGGTGGCTATATATCAACAAATGAAAAATGCAAAATAGGAAAAGTTCAAAGGAATCTTTCTTAGTTCATGCGAGATCTTTAACTTAGGGAACATTGTACCTAATGTCTCCAAGAGAGGACCAATCAAAGAATAGAGAATTCACAACTTAGGGGATGCAGTGTGTCGCATCAAGCCACTAAGAGGAATCCACAAAGTGACAAACTCATCATATGAAGTAAGAAGGCTTCACTAAGAACCATGAAAAAGAAAAATGCGAAAGAATAATACCAATGTATGCCCCCACTTTAAAGAAATTGATAAAAACCATGCTATGAGCAATTAATTTAAAGTAGAAAATGAAAAATGCAACAAGAAAGGAAGTGATGAGAGCCAACTTGGAAATCCCTAAGTCAATTATTATGTTTCCAAGTAAAGCTGCATCATGCAAGAGAAAAATAAAAGAGAGGGGTTGCCCCCAAAATGAAAACACCAAACACATGTAAGGGATATATGGATTTGGGATCAGTATTTTCTTTGCTACATTATTTTTAGAGATCTCAGAACTATCATCATCCCCAAAATAGACAGAGAACTAGAAGAATGACACAAAGAGTGCGAAAACAAAGAAA
Source organism: Sequoia sempervirens (assembly GCA_007258455.2). NCBI lineage: Eukaryota > Viridiplantae > Streptophyta > Pinopsida > Cupressales > Cupressaceae > Sequoia > Sequoia sempervirens. The sequence goes on from VDFB02058242.1 coordinate 124,335,923, forward strand.
AACCTTTTGAGTCAACATGGAAGAGACATGAATGTTTCAACACCTTGCGTCATCCCCAAAAGGAAAACACAATACAAATGAAAAAGAGAAACTTAAAAGGAAAAAGGAAAAAGAAAGCCTTTTGGGTCAACATGCAAGATACATACCGGTGTCTCGACACCTTGCATCATCCCCAAAAGAAAAACACAAGACAAATGAAAAAGATATAAAAAAAAGGAAAAGGAAAAAGAAAATCCTTTTGGGTCAACATGGAAGAGACATAGGGAGTCTTGATGCCTTGCACATCATCCCCAAAAGGAAAACACAAAAAAAAAAAAAAAAAAAGAGATAAAAAAGCATGAAGAGATATATGACATAGAGAAGAATGAAGGTACAAATAGAGGAATTTCACAAAGAGAGAGAGAGAGAGAGAGAGAGAGAGAGAGAGAACATCAAACAAAACATCACGGGGGATCACATTACGCACACAATCACAAAAAATAAAATGAAATAGAAAAGATGCAAGAGACTAGTAAAGAAAATGCGAGTTAACAAATGAGAAAGTCATCCACCTCCCAATCATGATTTGTGTATATTGAAGGCGGGAAAATATCCAAAGGGACAAGAGAAAGTGTTGAACTAGGAGAAGCACTAGGTTCAACACTCTTTATAGGATATTTTTCATTTAAGCTCATGGAAGAGGAAAATAATGTATTCAGTTCATTATGCACCTCTTCATCAATTTTAGAAACCTCATCATCATCATCTAAGTTGATCACAATAGGAGGTTGAAGGATAATGTCCATGGAAGATTTCAACTCTTGTTGTGGAGGTTGCATTGAATTTTCTTGGTTTGGGGTAGATTCATCATGCATTGCTTCAATCAAGTTTGAATTTTCATTTTCTTTGTTTAATTCTTCATGTAACTTGTGAGCAAGGGCACAACATCTATGCCTATGCTCTCTAGTACATCTATTTCTTTTGGTTTTTTTTTTCAAGTTTTATTTATGTAGGAGTGGGTTGATCAATCATAGTTTTGTCTTCTTCCCTAAGTGGAGGAAAAAAATGAACCATAGGAGGTTGTTCAACCACTTTCTCTTTGACTTTGTAACTTTTTTTATATTCTAGGAGGTATGACAGGGTTGGTTTCATTTTCTCTTGGTTGTTTGTAAGATGTAGGTGAATTTTTTGTCTTAGGTTGGTCTTTGTTGTTTAGGTATTCTTTAGGTTCAAGCATGGTTTTATCAAGGATGGTAGATTGAAAGGTTGATGGGGACATGTTGCGGAGAGAGTTTGGCGATTTTCTTTACTTTGAATTTTTGGTAGGTGTAGACATGCAAAATTAACATTATGCACTTAGTTCACATCCATCCACTCATCAAATTAATCAAGTTTACCTTCATCCATTCATCAGGTAAACTCATTAAGTTCATTCCTAAGGTTGTTCATTTAAATTAAATAAATAAAAAATCAACCTTTTAATTAAATAAATCAAACATTCATTAAATTGAAATCCAAATGCATATTCCATCCTTTTCTGAATTAAATAAATCAAATATTTAAGTCATAAAGCTCAAACTCATCCTAATCATCATTAAGCTAATCTAATCATGATTAAACTAACCTAACCACCCATCACATCCTCTAGATATTCCCACTTGCACAAATAAATCAATTTATTGATTTATTAAATCCAACATTTTCACTCAACATGGCATCTTTGAGGAATATTCCCTCAAGTTTGAATTCAAAATCAAGTGGACATGTACATCCAACAAAGCAATTAATGAGCTCTTACATGTCCCTTGCACAAGTCAAACTCAACATTAACTATCAAATTCAAATTTGAATCTCCCCCTCTTTGGCACATTGACCAAAATGTGCTCATCCTCAAACCTATCACATGATGACAAGTGGCCTCTTTTCATTGGCTTGTTCTTTGTCCCACATTCATCCATTTGACCATTCTCTCATCAAAATAATCTATAAATGAAAGCTAATCTTTTATCAAATCCTCCACAATCTCTGTATCTCATCTACAGAGCTTATGCAAAGTCACTCTATTCGTTTGAGAACCGATTTTGTCCATCATCATCATTTGCATTATCAAGGGTTGGGAAAGGGCTATTTTCCACAATAGCACCAATCCACTATGAGATAAGCATACTTCATGTTTTTCATATGTTTATTAAGCTTTCTTTTGTCATTTGTTTGCATTTGCAAAGCATTGATGTATTATTTTGTAGAGATGATGTTATTTTCTTTGTTTTAAACTAACCATGCTAATGTATTGGAGGTTTTAACAAGTTGCAGATTTCACCATCATAAAAATGGCGCTAGAAGGAGGGAAGATTGGTTTCATGTTTGAAGATGTTTTCTCTAGATTATTTTTCTAAAGATATTTTCTCATTAAGCATTCCTGTTGTTGGCAAACAAAATAAACTTGCAGTAGATTAGTCTTTAGCTCTTTTTACATATGGTTATAATGCACATCTTGGCTACCATTTACATGATTTTGGGAGTCTAGTTTTCCCACTATTTTTTTTATTGCTTACTACATTGCACAAGTCATCTAAAGAAATTCTATATTTATGTCTATCATTACATTTAGTACAATTCATTACCTCTGATCTGTTATGGGTAGGACATGCTTTTGTAGGGAATTCATTAGAGGGAAACAAAAACTTAGTGTCAAGAAATGTTGAATACTGTGTAATCTTTGCTTGTCCATTTGCAACACAAACTGTGAGATCACCTTTTTGCAAACTTTTCCTCTTCAGAACACTAAATTTCACCTTCCCACTCCCTCACACACTTGAACATTGCTTTAGTCTTTATTTATACTGGTAAACTAGCATTAAAATTTAAATCTTGGTGAGTGATTTGTGTGGAATTAATATCAGAACTCCAAGGAGGCGTATTAGCCGACATAGAAGTATGCAAAGGGAAATGCTTTTATTGAAACGCATGTCTAGACCAACCTTATCTTTGCTTCCCCATTATGCGTACATATTTTCCAAAACATTTCCAACTTATAACATCTGAAAAAATGTCATAATTCTTTATGCTTTTGATGGATGTCCATACATAGTTCTAAAGCTCCCATCTACGTGCAGCCAAGTAGGATGTTGGAATGGCTATAGAGTTTTGATTTACACCTGACAGTTCAATTTGCTTAAAATATCCAAAAGTTTTTCAAACAAATCCATTCGGCGTGTATCCTACAAATGAGATAAAATTTCTTCTAGGAATTATGTCACTGAGTTCATGTGCTTTATCTATGCTTCCCCATCTTGCATACATATCTTCTACCCGTGCCTTTCCAACTATAAGATCTGACAAAATTTCTCCAATTTTATGAGTTGTAGCAGATACAAGCCCAGTCAAAGCTTCTACGTGAACAATAGGTGAAGAGCTTTTGACAAGCTGTTCAAATAAATCACCTGTTTCTTTCACCTTCTTTTGTTTGAATTTGAAGGAAGTCGCTTCATCCATTATCAAATCCAAAGTTTGTTTATACATCTCTTGGCGAATCTTGCGTGCAAGAAGCAAAAGCTCTTCAGCTTCTGCAAAGTTGTTTTTCTCAATAAGAGCACAAGCTACATTATAGGACAGCTCAAAGCTACTATTAGGGTTTACTTTCATTATCCCCATTAGGGAAGAGACTTCTGGAGACCTTCCACCAGAAATGAATGTAGTGATAATATTTTTCTTCAGCTCAATGGAATCAATCTTGAACTTCTGAATAAGCTTCTAATGCTTACTTATGCATAAATTCATTGTACCTTGACGATAATGTATATGTGCCTCTAACTGCAAAACATTGGAGTCAAATTCAAGACTTTTTAAGGCTATCAAAACTTCACCCAATTGATTCAGTCGATACAAGCAATATGCCTTGTGAAAGGTGAGATCAATGGGTAGATGGAAGGAAGCCTGAATGAGGGCGAGAGCCTCATCAAGATAGTTGGATTGAATGAGGGCCACAACCTTTCAATGCAATGCATCCTAGTCCGCAGGAGCCGCACCCAGAATTTCATTTGCTATTTTTATTTTTTGCTTCCATCCTCTGGTAAACACCAGGTTGTGATAAATTATAATTATGGTTATTCACATGGACGATAATTTTTTGAAGACCCATCAAAGCTTGTGGCCTACCTTGGTTGGTTTTTCTCTGTGTCCATTGATTTGGAAACACTCTTCACTTCCTGGGAAGCTGGTTCTTGTAAATTACCTGTCTGGCAAAATATTTGCTATTGAGAAATCTTAGCCATTTTGGTTGTTCCTGCATAAAGCGAATTTCATTGTTGCAAAATCTTAGGCATTCTTTCCTAATATTTTAGCATCCTTGTTGTTTCTTGTTGTTGTGCAATCTTTGCCATATGCATTATTGTGTTTGGTAGGCTGATCTCTCTTTATTATGGATCAAAGTTGGGATGGGTAGGGCTCATGTTAGATTTAAAATTTCTTGCAATACAACTACCAATGGTCTTTATTTACAGCATATCATTTTGACTACAAAAAAACTCTTAGATCTTGTGCAGCTAGCAATTCTATAAAATCTGTACTCATGCTCGGTTGGTGTTTGGGTTTTATCTCTATTATTATTCACTTGATAAGTCTCGCCATTGTCCAAAGTATGCACACTTATCAGTTATTGCCTGGATTAAAGTCTACATCTATCACCTTGCTTGAAATTTTGCACACACTTATTGCTTGGAGTTTGTGTTTATCAATTGTGGTTTGAAGTCTTTGTTCAATGAATAACACTGCCAAATTACGTATCATCTCAAAAAAAAATCTTTGGAGATTCACCAATCACATTAACTGGAAAGAATACTCTATTGTGGTCCCTCTTACCTGCTTGGTTTATTAATTGGTTTGAAAGGATGCCTAAATATACCATCCTTTGGCATTTGATAGGTAGTGAATGATAGGTTTTTCCTTATAGCCAATTTGAATCTTACACTGTCTTTAAAACTATCATCTGTCTTTGATATTGAAGTAGGTATTAGTGTGTCAAAAGTTGTTACAAATCATAAGTTGTTGAGAAGTGAAAGTCACGCTGCCTTTATGATTTTGGTCATGAGAATTATCATGGTTCCACTTTGTCAACCTTGGCATTAATTGCTCAAGATTTCTTCAAAATCTACTTGTGCAATATCAATCTTGAGTAGCGTATTCTTAATGAGAGGTAGTTGAATAATTTTAAACTACTATCTATTAGAAGTGTAGCATTAACATCTCGTAATTGTATCTATAATGATCATTGTTAGATTGTTATAAGTGTTTTGGTTATAACATTTCTTTCTCTTAATTTAAACTTTCCTTATATATTGAAGTGTAGATATTGTTTATTTGTGACATCAAATGACTGACTTTTCTATAGATTTCAAATAGCAGTTGAATGGGGGCAGAGAGTTGGAATACCAAATATACCACCTTCACACATAGCTCTTGGAATCAAAGATATGAGCTTGCTAATGATGCACTTACCTTCAGAAGTCTTTGTGTCTTGGTGTAGGCATATACTATGAATTTTGACAAATTTGGACTTACTATTATTGAATAATATTAAGTAGAGATGTCGAATTGGTGTAAAAAAAAATCATAGTCATTGACTATTATTTTTTGTAATTTGGAGTCAAATCCTAGATTTCAGTGTTTGAATATCTTTTAGCTCTATGTGCAAGTGACACTTGAATTGAAGAAGTTGTGGGTTGCTTTTCTCAACTTATGTTTAATTACATTGATGTATAAGAGATTTTGTGGGTTATCTTACTTATGATAACTTTGTACTGTTTATAGGTTTACATCCATGTGCATAAAGAGGTTGAAATTGGAATCAAACATTGCAATTGAGCGAAAGCAAGCGAGATTGGAGGGTGGAGAAAATCATACATTGAAATTTAAAATTCACAAAAGCATTTTTTAAATGCTTATTGAAATAGCCTAGAGCCTCCATTTACTGGTTTAATTTTCTATTTTAGGCCAACTAGATCATTGATTTTTTTTTTTTTAAGTTGGGCTAAAATTGAACCTTAGAAACTCATTAGACTCTGATTTTGGGCTAAAATTGAACAAGAAACTTCACACTTCATTTTTTGATGCTTAAAAATGAATTCATCATTGCTTTGAGACTTAAAATGAACATGTATTTTTTTTGTTTCGTAATCTCTTATTCAAAGTAATCTCATCTAAAAAGGCGTATGCACTTCTCTCGTGCTTCACGGTGATCTTGAGAACCAAAAGTATTTTTGATGACATTAAGTTGCATAAAATATTGCCTCCACACTTTGATTTGGGTTTAAAAATTGAACAAAATCTTGTGTGAGTGTGAGTGGGGGCATTATCGCGTGTATTCTCTCTCTTTGTTGCCATCAAAGATTGATCGAGTTATGGATTTTGTCTTTACTTGCTTTTGTTTATCCTAGAGGGCCTACCTTGGGGAAAAAGTACTCACCCAAGGGAACGACTCAACTGGTAACACTCTAAAGCCAAGAGTATTTCCAACCAGGATATAAATGTGGGTATTGGAGTAAACACCAGTATCAGGCGGTTGATTCTGACAAGATGGATCTGAAAGGGGACTCTTGCCATATGGGTCAATCTCCATGAATGGAAAGTCTGAAATAGAACCCTTGTTTTGTAGTGACCAATTGATCCATTGAGCGAGTTTATAAAAGTGGTGCATTGGAACTTAGATTCCAATAAGTTACTTGCCATGGATGTCCGATCTTGGTTGAAGTATAGAGGTTAAGACTTCATTTTTAACATAATTTTATACTCTTTCCTTGTTTGCATGTAAAATCATCTCTTCTACGAAGGGCATGAGGCAAGCCCACTAAGAAAAATGTACTAATTGAGCTAGGATGTTATATTGCTTATGGTTTGAAAACACAATGCTTTAATCAAAAACATTGGAAAAAACAAGATTCAACATAAGCATCAAATCTCAAACCCTTTAGGAGAAGCAAATATCTTTGAACGAATTATCATGCCCTTGCTTGCCCTTGGGATTCATGTCCTTAGAGGTTTCTAGGTATTTGGATTTCATCTCAATTTTCTCCTACTAAAGTCAACACTAGGAAACCTTTGCCTTGATTTTCTCAATTTTCGCATAATTCCTTTTGTGGGATGAAAGAGAATTAGCACATTGGACATCTAGATTCAAAATCTAATCAAGAGTGTGTTTGTGGTAAAAAGAATCCATTAAGAAAAGATTGAATCAATTGGACACCACACATGTGTTTGGCATCTTTCGGTCATATGGTTTTCATGCAAACATTGGTCTTTTGATTTTGAATTACTCTTAGAGAAAAGCATGTTCTTCACTATCTTGGTCTTGTAAACAAGTCCTTCCTAGATTCATTTAGGATCAAAATCAAACACTTCATCCATCTAGACATCTATCAAAATCAATCTCATAAACAACTTTAGAGCTTTTGGAAACATCATTCTAGACTTGGGTAAATCATCAAAATCAAAATCGCCTTGTTTAGTTAGGTGTATGAGAATGCATCCTTTCTCATACATTTAATTAGCAATCCTTTTTGGAAAAAATTCATCCTAAAATCACATCCAATATCTTAGGGTTTACAAGTTCATTATCCAAATCAAACCAATCAAAATCAAACCCTAAGTCTAGCATTAATCAAAAATCCCTAAAGGTTCAACACTCATATCGTTTCCCCTTTTCATCCTTCATCTCGTCATTGGTCTTAAGAACCTTAGCGGTAACTTTTGCAACAAGGTCAAAACACAAGGAGAACATGGAATACAAATTTGATCCATACATAATAAGTAATCCAAGTCAACTGAACTTTCAAAGCCTTACAATGCCGATTGATTATCATTCGCACATGGGATCATTACCTCCTAAAATTTTCAATAGCACAAAAAGTGTGATTATTCCCAAATCAAAGATTGGAACACATTTCCCGATGATAGATCTAAATCCAAACCTAGAGGTCTATCAACCGAACAATCAATTCATGAGCCTTCAAACGAACATCGTAATCCCACCAAATCCCTACATACAAAATGAGAATGTACCAAGTAGAATTTTTCCAAACATGAATCTGGAAAACTTTGGGATGTATACATTTACAAATCATATGAATATTCCAAACATGAACAATGGTCAATTTCAACCTATCATGCCAAATCTGAGTGTCATCCCAAACCAGAGCATTGTCCAAAATCAAACACAAGTACACACTCCAAATCTGCTTAAACAAAATCCAAATCAACTATATCAAGGGATTCAAGATCGAAATCAAGAAAAAATTTGGTGAGATCAAATTGCTACACTTACCAAGATAGTTGAGTCATTACGCCAAGAAACACCTCCACCACCATTACCCATATCAACATCATTCCTTGGTTTAGGACTTCCCCCTTTACCTAGCACCAATCACTCCATCCAAATCAATCCACCTAACACCAATCAATTTGTCACATCAGAACCTTTTAATATACCATTGACATCACACCAACAAATGGTATCCAATCAAATGGCAACATCAATCCTGAAAAATAAAAACATGGTCTCCGAAGGAAAAATCACCTTGGTCATTCCGACCATTCCTATCACCTTGATCACTCCATCCACCCCTCACTACCATGATCGCTCCAAGCGTATCTCAACAACTTGGCACTACATCCAACATGATTCCAAATCCGCCACCACTACCACCAAAACCAAATGTAGCAAGACAATATAACATCGTGCTAAAAGCTCACCAGGCCTACCAAAATTCCATCCAACAATATCTAGCCATGCAACAAGCAACACAAGCTCAACAAGTGCAACAAGCCTCTCAAGCTGCCCAAGCCTCTCAAGCTACCCAACGAACACAAGCAGAAACATGAAAAAATGATAACTATTGGGGATGATGATGAACATTCAACCACTAGTGATAGCATTGACAATCTCCCCACCACAATTGTTGAAAGCAATGATCAAGATCTATCCATCAAAGATCACATTGAAGATGTTTCTAATCAATCCAATGATCAAATCAACATATGTCAAAAGTCACTTTTCAATCATGATCAAAATCCACCAACAATACCCAACAATGATCCAATTAAAGAAATTTCAACATCATTTGACCCTATGGTTGAGGACATCGAAAATCCCTCCACCGCAATTTTTGAAAAAAATGATCAAGATCTCTCCATCGATGAGCACTTTGAAGATGTTTCCACTCCATTTGATGATCAACTCACCATAAATCAAGAGCCACTTTTTAGTGATCTATTTCAAGGAGTGTTAGGATTATTTGATCATATTGACATAATGCACGATCCGTTCAGCTATGATCATATTGAAAATGTCTCTACATTGCCTTATGAGTTAGAGGACATATCTCAAAAATTTAGTCCAAAGCATGATCAAAATCTTTCACCAAGGTCTAGCGATGGTCCCTTCCAAGACATGTTGACCCCCTTTGACCTCATGGTTATAGATACTGAGGGAATCCTCAACTTGAAATTTGATCCAAGTCCACTCAAAGACCAAGAGGATATTGAACCACTTACCATATCTATTGACGACATCCAAGAACCCTTTGTAAGCAATCCATCATTTGAAACTGATCCATGTCAAGAACTTGATCCAAATCATGTTGAAAGCAACCCTAAAATCATTCAAGATCAAGAATTTGTATCTTCAAGATATTACAATAATCTAATGGACACTCTCCTATCTATGCAAGATGATCATATCCACATAGCACATACTCCTCCATCTACCCATGAGATGCTTTTTGTGGATGGAAAGATAGATGGTCTTCATTCAGAATAGGATCCCTTTATTCCTAACATTGTTACACAAAAAGAGTAGGTTATTAAGGTACGTGCAAGATCATCATGGAAAAAATAGGCCCTTAAGGGGCAAAAAATTCAGAAAAATCAGTGTTAGGAAACTTGACATAAAAATTTGAATAAGTTATCTATATTATTTCAAAAATATGTAAGAATAGAATCTGTAGAAAATTGAATTTAGTTTCTAACCTACTAGATTTATTTAAAAATAAATAAAATCTATTTGGTGAAAATTTGAAATTTCAATGCAGTAGTACTTAAATTTCAACGAAAAAATAAGAAGTAGGTGTCTGTCTGACCACCCTAACCATAATAAAATGATAATATCTTTTTATAAGATTTTATATATAAGTAGAGGACTCATGTCCAGATGTGATGCATATTTTTTTGTAATTTTTTTCCAAGTAAATAATTAATTATGATTTTTTATTACAAATTTTAAAAAATATAAAAACTCGTATGTTTGACCACCTTAACTTGGTCAAAACTTCATGAAATTTATTTTTTATTTTTTTAATACTATAGTATGTGAAGCATATAATGTGACTCATATTTTGGATTCAAAAAATGTGATACTGTTAGATGTTTTTCAATCAACCTATCGATCAGGACTTTAGTCATAATTCTAATAGAAAATTAATAATAATTATTTATTAAATTCAAATTAAAGCATAATTTATATTGGTGGAAAGCTAAGAATCTCCTCTAAAAACCCTTTTCGTTTCATCAATTTTGGGTGAAAAAAAGTCGTCAACCACATACCCTACAAATACCCATAATATTGCCACTTTTTGGCCCATCACAATCCTGCACATACCCATTAATTCCTATAGTCAAATAGAGTTGTCAACAATAAAATCAGATATATCCCAAATTCAGACTAAGGACATCATGAATAAAGATATTCAGTATTATCCCCTCAAGAAAACAAGTCAGATAGAATAGTATATTCCAAAGTCAGGAGAGCATCCAAACGAAATAACATCATCTACAGTGGTCATTTGTCAGAGCATGCTTATTGAACAAGACATCTTAGAACAGGCAGAATCAAAGCATGAAGGCACTACTACCACTATACTAGGGGAAACTTTGTCTCAAGAAAGTGTCAACATAGGGAGCATGAAGAGTCCTTATGAAGAAACTAGTGTCAATACTACAACCCGCCACGTCACGAATCTTCATCCACCCATCACCCCATCCATGAATTGGGACCAACTTTGAAAGAAAGATTTGAATCAAAGTACGAAGAATGTTATCAAAGAAAAATAAGCTAATAAGCATAATGGACAAATCAAATACAAATGGATACCAAAGAATACAAAGAAAGATCATCCCTATCAAACTCCATCAGTTAAAGAAACTATGGGGAAAAATAAAAAGGGAAAAATATCCATCAAAGATGTTCACAAAAGCAAAAGCAGGTTTTTCAAGTGACGTACAAAGTGTATCAAGCAGTTGGTCCTGTGTACCTTGGAATTTTACCCCATTCTAATGTGCAAAATAACTAAAAAAGCAAGTGAAAAAATACTAAGAACACTTCAAATATTAGCCTAAAGAGTGAGAAAACAAGGAAAATAGATGAAACGAGATGCAAATGATTATACCTTCCTTGCTCTTGAAGACTCCTTGGTTGGCCCTTGATTTGGATGATTTTTTGTGCTCCTTAGATGGCTTCTTGAGTGACTAAATGCAAGATCAACTTATACAAAATGATTAAAATGGATGATTAAATGATAGCAAATGCAAATTGGCAGCATAAGGTTGTTCAAAGTGAAAGTGTTGAAAATGCCCTTGAGGAGGGAGTATTTATAAGAGAATTTGAATTCTCTAGAGAATTCAACGGTTGAGATTCATCCAACAAGGTCAAGATGAAGGGCTATGGTGAGTTGAGAACTCACAAGCCCTCACATCTTGATATGTGGATGGTGAAGTGGCTAAACGGAGATGAGGTGTATGTGAGGTGGCCAAAAGGTACATGAGGTGGAGGAAAAAAAGTACCTTCCAAGCACCTTGGGGAGTGAGAAGATTTCCTCAAAAAGGGATTTCTTGTCCCCAAGTGAAAGGGACATTTGAAGAATTTTGGAATTCCTCAAAAATCCCCATGGGAAAAAGAGAGATGGTTAAAAATAAAAATGTGAATTAAAAATTCACATTCTTAGGAGGGTCTAAAGGATAAAAGGTGAGCTCCAAAAAGGTGGGACTTGGTCACATGTGGATGATGTGACAAGTCCAAGGTTCTAGAAACCTTAGGATCTAGGATAAATAAATGTGAATTAAAAATTCACATGGGAAAGAGGGTCAATGCTAAAAAGAGGTAAATGCAAAGGTTGACTAAAAAGGTGGTGCTAAATATGGCTAATGACCTTGGTTAAGGTTGTGCAAATATTGGATTAGAATAATTAATAGAAGATTGAGACAAGTAGCAAATGTAGGAGAATGTGACATAATCTTTGATTAAGAGGATGCACATCATAATAATGAATTAATTAAATTAATTTAGATTAGAGCAAGATCATGGAGGATGTGACAATGAGAGAAAATGAAGAATTTTAAATTGATTTTAAATCAAAAGGGTAAAAATGAATAAATTAAATAAATTGGTGTATTTATTTAATTTAGAGAGGATGAAGGTGAAAGATAAAGTATTTAATTATTAAATTAAATACTTTACAGATATGAGATAAAAGGTGTAATATTAATTTAATAAATTAATATTTAATATGATAGACGAAAAGGGAGTAAATTTAATCATATGAGAGTGATTAAATTTAGATATCTACATTTTTCCCCTCTTCAAAATATTGTTAGGATAATAGTGTTTCGAAGAAAAATAAAATGCAATTGAGGGAGGAAATGATAGATGGTGATGCCCCTAGCATAGAAAAGGTTAATGATGCCCCAATGACCAAGCTGAAGGAATGAAGGAATGGTAGGAGGGTATGCCCCCTCGAGAGGGCGGTTGGGGGAGGAAAAAGGGGGGTCCTCAGATGACGTCTCGATAGGAAGAAAAGAAGGGCACCATTGGATAGAGCTCAAAAAAAAAGCAATTTTGGTTTTTGAACGGAGGTGATCCGACGCATGGTTTGCAAATGGAAGCCTTGGGAAGCTAGGGATTAGTTGGATGAAGAAAAAGTTAAATGAAAGGTAAAAAATACCTTTGTGGAAGAAGGGGTTAAAAAGGTAATTTTTAAAAATTACCTTAGTCATTTTCACTATAGCAGTTGAGAGGAGGAGAGTAGAGGATAGAAAGCGAACGAGGAGGAATGATGCTGACAGACAACGACACGAAGATTGTGCACTGGGCGGACGAGGTGCGTGGAGTATACAGCGGGCGCACAGGCGAACAGCATGTGAGTGATAACAAAACCCGTTAATTTAATTTATGCAATTTTCACATCTTATTTGATAGATTTTAGAAATTTGAAAACATGGGTTTTGTTAATTGATAAAATTAAAAAACTGGGTCGGGGTTAGATTGTTTAAAAAAATGCCAAAAATAGTGGAAAATCGAGGGGGGGGAAAAACAGGGTGGGGCGTAGCCACCCCTACCTAGGGCGCCGCCGCCATAGCCGAGGGCAGAGCTGCCCCATTAAGGTTGGAGCTGCCCTAGGCGCGGTGGAGGCACCCCGGCCATGGAGGCACCCCGACCACGGGCAAGGGCGCCCCGGCCGAGGGCGGAGCCACCCAGCTGCGGACGGGCCGTGCCGCCCCAGCCAGGGGCGGTGCCGCCTGGCAGGGGCAGACCCACCCGCGGCAGGGGCCGCCCATAGTGGGCAGAGCCGCCCGAGGCAGAGCCTGCCCTGACAGCAAGCGGAGCCGCCCAAGGTGGAACCGCCCTGACAGCGGGTAGACTTGCCCGGGGCGGGAGCGCCCGGCCAGAGGGTAGAGCTGCCCCGTCAGTGGGCGGAGCTAACCCAACTGGGGGGCAAGGAAAGAAGGATTCAAGGGGGAAGAGAAAGGGCAAAAAGTGAAAAAAAGGAAATAGAAAGAAAAGAAAGATGAGAAATGAAATAATGAGAAAGTTTTGTGCGTGCAGAGTTTCGAGCGGATACGAGTACATGAGCGATGATCAGAGGTGATGGCTGTATCGATAGTAGCGATGAATGGGGAGGATCAGGTAGTGTTGGATCACACAAGTTTGGGTCATTGTCTTCAATTTCCAGTGGTCAGAGTGCATCCGGCGATGCTGACAGCATTGATAAAGAGATGAAGCTCAGAGACATCCACATTTCATCTCCCTACAGGAGAGATGACCATGACGTTGGAGGATGTGTGGCACATCCTGATGTTGTCGATAGTTGATCGGTGAGTGAGGTGGTGTCCACAAGGGTGGAGTTACAGGAAACTATGAGAGTATTGTTTGGTCGCGAGGAGCTGCCCCTAGTGAAGGGGCAGTTGGATTTGGACCAGTGTTTGGCAGTGGGGGTGCCAGCCTTACCATTGTTCCTATGTGGCCTGATTAGTGGAATACTGTTGCCAGATTAGAGCAGAAATACATGTAGTCTGCGTTATATGGAGGTGATCCAACACATTGTCGAGTGGCGATGGGGGTTGTTTTTATGGGGGTCCTCTATATTGGCTCATCTATACAGAGATATGCACGGGATCTATTACCGTAGGATAGCGAGTTTGACACATATGACGCTGTTGCAGATTTGGGCATGGGAGCATATTGTAGTGACGAGGCTGAGAGTGGTGAGGGCGGGGGCAGTGGATGATCACAATCCCATGGCGTGGGAGTACGGAGAGGCAAGAGGTTGGATTTTGCGCTATGAGATGCAGGGAGAGATGGAGGGGTGGAGGAGAGCATTTGATGATCTGCATCTGAGGGACATAGAGTGGTGGCCATATAGGTTGCGTCAGTTTAGGGGATGGACGGATACGAGGAGACAGGAGGGTTACTTCCTAAGCAGGTGTTTTATTATTGGGACGTTGCCGTGCATAGTAGAGTCACATCGATCAGACAGAGTGTTGAGGTAGTTTGGAGTGATACAGAATATCCCGACAACACCTATCATGTTCTGGCGGTATAGTAAAGAGATACCATGGGGAGGCTGCATAGCACCAGGTACAGCCAGGGTATCATTGAGGGCAGCAAGATAGGTGCCTTATCTAGGGAGAGTTGGAAGAGAGCAGGTGTCGGTGGTGACTGAGCGATACCGAAAGTGGTTCTAAAATAGGTTATGGGAGAGGATTACTCATGTGCAGCCAATTTTGAGGGTAGTGGGTGTCAGACCAGAGGATGAGCTGAGACTACGGAGAGAGAGGAGAGGAGGGGTGCAGCAGCAATGAGAGGCGGTGGCAGTGGTAGATCAGGGGGGACAGGAGGAGCCCGAGGGGGATGAGATAGAGCAGGTGGGCAGAGTAGGGAGGAGGAGGAGGAGACATCAGAGGCAAGGTTGGAGAGAGGGTCAGCAGCGGGGGAGGGGGCTGCCATAGAGAGCCTAGGGGGGGCAGCGGGTGGAGGAGGTGATGGATGTAGATGATGTGGAGGATGTGGAGGTGGTAGGGGTGAGGGATGCATAAGAGGAGGGGAGGAGATAGTTTGTGGTAGGACGACATGGTCAGCCACGATGGTTGTGGATTCGACCGATTGCAGAGAGTCATGAGGCTCGACAGGAGTAGAAGGGTGGAGAGGATGAGGATGTTAGAGCAGCACCAGAGGAGAAGGGGAGGTCGACACGACGTCGATTCATGGTTGAGAGATAGGGACAGGCAGGACGATTCTGGGTTTGCTGGATTATGGAGGACTGTGAGGGGTGACAGGAGCAGGGGGTAGGGAGGAGCAAGTGAAGTAGGTGGATGAGGAGGATGAGATAGAGCAGTTGGTTGGGGAGGATGATGCGATGGAGGTAGACAGGGATGTGGTGGAGGGGTCTATTATGGTGGCAAGGTCATTAGCTATGGTTCCTTATGTGGTACCAGAGGATCCCATTGTTCAGGCGAGAGGAGTGGAGGCGAGATTACAGATTGCAGAGCAGAGAGTGAGGGCTCTTGAGGCTAAGCTAGCCAGAGTACAACGAGAGGCATTTAGAGATTATGATGCCATTGCTTTTGAGCTAGGGGGAGCAGTGAGGGAGAGAGACAGCGTATAGTCAGAGCTATAGAGGATGCAGGGTGAGCTGACCAGTGTGACATGGGACCGCGACAGATTTCTGGCAAAGGTCATGGTTTTTCAGGCCAGGGGGAGCCAGAGGGGAGGACAGAGCAGGGGGTAGATCAGGGGAGAGGATGTACTGGTCAACAATCAGGAGATCTCTAGTGAGACTGGGATGAGTTTTAGGATAGAGTTCATTGCCTTAAGCAGGTAGTTGGAGAGATGGGGCTGATGCAGGAGAGGGAGGAGGAGGCCAGGGAGCATGCACGAATTATGCAGGCTGAGAGGGATGTAACACAGGCGTAGGTGCAGGCGATAGAGGTAGAGAGGGATGTGGCGCAGGCACACATTCAGAGTGAGAGAGCCTTGGTAGAGGTAGAGATATAGTCACTAAAGAGAGGGAGAGATGAGGTAGTAGCAGAGGTAGCGACTCTCCGAAGAGAGCGGGATTCAGCAGAGCTAAGAGCACAGGCTCTTTAGAGGGATAGGGATGCAGCAATGACTCAGGCACAAGCGACTCAAAGGGAGAGAGATGTAGTAGAGATACGGATACAGACTCTACAGGTGAAGAGGGATGTTGTGATGGCTCATGCAGCGGCAGGTCAGGGTGGTGGTGGGATGTCAGGAGTAGATATACAGGTTGTGGAGAGAGAGAGATGCAGTGGTGGCATAGGCAGTGACTACATAGGAAATGAGGGGCCGATTACAGGCAGAGCTAGCACAGAGCCAGTTGGCTCAAGAGGCATGGGAGCAGGAGAGGAGAGTCATTACCAGGGACTGAGACAGGTATTGTCAGGAGCGAAATTCTGCTCAGGTCCAGGTTGCAGAGCGAGAGGAGAACATAAGAGAGGTGGGATTTTGGATGGCTGCATATTACCATGTGGTTCCTGATCTGGCACAACGAACATTCCATTACACTCGGTAGACACCTCAAAGGCCAGCACCATCCCATTCATTGGGGACACGGACCCATAGTTACAATGATTCACCAAGGGTTTCACTAGGTAGGGGAGCAGTACCTGATTCTCCACAGAGATCAAATGTGGGGAGTTCATTTGGTAGATGACAAGATACTATGTTTTTGATAGGTGCAGGGTAGATGGATAGTGCAGAGGTGCAGTGGATATTTGTAGGACCTTGTGCTGGTGTTTTGATTGGATATTTTTGTATACGATGGTCACAGATTGTGATGACATTGACGACATTATTATATGTTAGTCTTGACTATGAGATGTACTGTGGACTTGTATATTTATATATATGATAGCTCTTATTGACCTCATGTTTTATGTGTGTGATGGATTTGAGATCTATAGATGATTGTGTTGATGCACATGTGGATGGTCATATGATGGAATTTATCTATGATGACTTTTGTGGATGTTACATGTATGGATGTCTTTATATACATATATTTTATTTTTATGTATGATGGTGATGCAAGATGTAATGTATGACGATTTTTGTTTTCATGGATGATGAATGCACATGTTTGAGATAGATGTGGATATGCTTATGATGACACAGAAAATTCTTATGTTTTATATGTTTATGATGGTTATGTGCATGTGCGACTAATATGCAGGGTGTAATGGATGGTGATTTTTGTTCCCATGTATGATGAATACCTATGTTATATGATGTACATGTGTAAGATAGATGGGAATATGCTTATGATGATATGACAAATGTTTCTGTTTTATATGCTTATGATGGTTATATCTATGTTCGACTAATATGTGTGATGTAGGATGTAATGGATGTATTATGACAGTATTGATGGTGCACCTAACACTTGACATTGCAGGTGATGATATTATGGATGAACCTAAGATAGTATGTAAATGTATGGATCTAAAATGCAATTATTTCATTATAAGTGTCCATAGGGTCGTAGGTGATAGTGGAAGATGCATGCGGACATGGTGTGAGTGTGCACCTGTCAAAACATTTTAGTATCCTGAGAAGAATAAGGGATGGAGGAGAAATATTTGCACAACCAAAATCATAGGATGAATGTAATGCAATGGTGATGATTATGAAATGCAATCCTAATATTATTTTCCATCTTTAGAGCACTAATTTTTGCTATAGCATAAGACATTCAACACCAGGGTATGTGGAACCAAGACGTATTAGTGTCTAATGCATGAAACAAACACAACAGTCAAGAAGGCTATCCCAACACCCCAAAGTCACAAAGAAAGACTTTGGTCAAGCTAGGTATTGAGATAACCACAAGCAAAAATGATGTCCCAACATAACACAAGACCTCGGGGATCTTGGTGGGTACTATGTGGGACAACCAAGAAGACACAATCAAACAAAAGATCAAGATATGCCCCTATGTGGACCAATCAAGACACACCATAATATGATGGATTATGGTGGCCTTGACGAGTGATGATAGGGAGCTCAAATGATAAACAAAAGCCAAAAGCACCAATAGATCATAATCAATTTCAAATGTTCATTGCCATAGGGTCAAGGTAATAGATGGGATTGATGAGGTCTGTTAGGAAGGATGCATCCTATTGAGACCTATGATGAATACTAAGCGAAAAGATCAATATGATGTAGGATATTCAAAACTGATTGGATTTCATGATACAAGTGGATCTTGTTTGTGAAGAACCGGCTAGATAAGGGCATAGCTTGATGACATGACACAAGAGAGACAACCTAAAGACCTAAGGGCTCAGGGGCCGATCAGAGATTAGCCTTGCCTACGTGAAAGCGCAGAGCCCTTGTAGTTCATGGAAAAATACCATGGACAAAATGAAAATAAGACAATGGTGACCGATGATGAAGGACACAAAACATGACACACAAATGCCCCGGGGGAGGATCAAATGACCAACCTTGCCTATGTGAAAGTGCAGGGGCAACATACTTCAATGAAAAGACCATGGATAAAAGCAAAGAGGGACTGGTGAAGATGAAGTGATGGAGGACCAAAACAAGTTGATCCAAAATGCCCCGGGGGCAGATCGAATGATCAGCCTTGCCTACGTGACAGCGCAGGGGCAACGTAGTTCAACGAAGGACCAAAGTGACGCAGGAGGATGAGATCTAGGTGGAGACTGACATGATGGATGATCCTACATGATGACACAGACCGACTGACAAAGAAATAAGCTCAAAGTGGGATATTAAAATGCTCAGGATGAGGGATAGGCAAGCTGGGTCGTCCAATGCTCCATCAAAAAATACCAAACGACCTAGAATGAGGTGGGTAAGGACGATAGTGCAGCTGAAAGCATAAAATAACTAGGATATCAGGTAGATAATGATTAAGCCCTCTACGGATGACGCTTGTCACTAGGTTTTCACCATCCATACTTATCCAAGGCACCACCAAGAGGTGGTTTTCACCATAGGACAAATTTATTTTTCTTTACTATTTTTTGGATTTTTATTACTTTTTTTATTTATTTATTTTATTTTCTGATTTGGGTGGGTTTACCAAACGGACTTAGGCATAAAACCTCTTCAGATGGAGGATATTGATGGGTTCGTCAAAGGGATCTCCTTCAAGAGTAGTCAACCTGTAGGCCCCAGATCCATATTTGGCGGCTATGATATAAGGCCCTAACTAGTTTGCCTCAAATTTTCCCTTTTTATCACGATCTGGTTGAGTGCATTGGTTTTCTTTGAGAACAAGCTCAACAATTGCATTTGAGGTGATTTTGGTATGCTTGCAGGTGATCATAGGCTTTTATTCTTCGTTCGTCCAGTAACTTCAGCTATGCGAGTCGCGCAACACGAGCATCTACTTCATTGATAAGATTCTTCAGAGAAATCCTCAGTGATGGAAGCTCAACTTCGATTGGCAAGATGACTTCAACACCATATACTAAATAATAGGGGGTGGCACCTGTTGGGGTGCAGATGGATGTATAGTATGCCCAGAGGGCAAGATGAATATGGAGGTACCAATCTTGGCCAGTGTTATTGACAACCTTTTTGAGGATGCGGATGAGGGTCTTGTTGGTTGCTTCTGCCTGACCATTGCCCTGAGGGTAATAAGGTGTTGACCAATGATGTAGATATGGAAGGTGTCACAGAGGTGTTTTATGGCTTAGTTTTTGAAGGGTTTTCCGTTATCAGGGAGGATGGTAGATGGGATACCATATCTGCAGAGAATATGGTAAAGGATAAATTTAGAGATTTGGACACCAGTGATTTGTGAGAGTGGCATTGCTTCCACCCACTTAGTGAAGTATTCAATGGTGGTAATTATGAATGTATGACCATCAGATGACGGTGGGTAAATCTTTCCAATCAAGTCGAAACCCCATTGAGAAAAGGGCCACGGTGCTAGGAGGGGTTGAAGATCTTGTGCTGGGGTGTGAATCAAATCTGCATGTTGTTGGCATGGAAGGCACTTCTTCACAAATTTGCAAGCATCATGTTCCAATGTAGGCCAATAATATCCAGCCCGTAGGATCCTTTTGGCCAGAGCCATACCATTTGAGTGAGCTCCACAAATACCACCATGTACTTCCATTAGTGTCACGCAGGCCTCAGTCTCATTTAGACATCTAAGGAGGATTCCATCATACCCACGACGATAAACCGTATCACCAACAATGATGTATCGAGAAGAGCAATGGATAAAGTATTTGTGTTGGTTGCGTGTAAGTTCTGGGGGTATGATATTATCATGGAGATAAGTGTATATGTCTTGATACCAAGGTGAGGCGGGACCTACAATATTGCACACCATATCAGCCTCAAGAACATCATATGCAGGGATTCAAAGTTGTTCAACAAGAAACTCACATTATGTTCGGTCTTTAGGCATGTCAATCAGGGAACCAATAGTGGCCATTGCGTCTGCCGCTTTATTCTGTACCCGAGGGATTTGGTCAAACTGTATGAAGGTGAAATATTTCTTGAAATCATCCACCATGCATTTATAGGGTAACAGTTTATCATCTTTCATGAGGAATTCATCATTAACTTGTCTAATGACTAGCAAAGAATCACCAAAGACTTTCAAATGAGTTATGTGCCACTGCTTTGCAATTCTGAGGCCGGTGAGGAGAGCTTCATACTCTGCCATATTGTTGGTACATGGGAATGCTATCCTGAATGATTTTGGGATGTAGTCACCTTGAGAGGTAACTAATAAAATTCCTGCCCCAGATCCACTATGAGTGTATGAGCCATCGAAATATAGTGTCCAAGCTGGTGCTTCTGTAACTGTGTAGATTTCTTCATCTGGGAATTCAGTGTCTAGCGCGTAGGAATCTACTAATGGTGCCTCAGCCAATTGATCAGCTATGACCTATCCTTTTATGGCTTTTCGCTCTACATATTCTATGTCAAATTCACTTAGGAGCATGACCCATTTGGCCATGTGGCCAGTCTGAGTGGTTCTAGATAACAAATACTTCAGGGGATCAATTTTAGCAATTAGTTTTACTAGATGGCTGAGCATATAATGACGGAGTTTCTATGTACTGAAGACTAGTGCAAGGCAAGTTTTTTCCATGGGGGAGTAATTTAACTCATAGCCAACTAATGTTCGACTGATATAGTAGATTGCCCTCTCTTTGAATGACTGATCATGTTGTGCCAACAATGCCCCCAGTGTGACTGAAGTAGTAGAGATGTAAAGCAGGAGGTGTTTTCCTAGAATAGGTGGCATCAAGATTGGTGGATGAGCTAAATATTCCTTAATTTTATCGAAACCCATCTGACATTGCGGGGTCCATCGGAAGGTGGAATCTTTCTTCAAAATATGGGTGAATGGCTAACATTTATCTACTAACTGGGCTATGAACCGGCGAATGGACTGCATCTTCCCCTGGAGGCTTCTTAACTGCTTCAGATTGTGTGGAGGTGGCATGTCCAGAATAGCCTTTACCTTGGCAGGATCAACTTCAATACCCCTTCGGGAGACTATAAAACCCAACAATTTTCCTAATGTGACCCCAAAGACACACTTTTTTGGATTTAGCCACAACTTGTAATGTTCTAACCGTTCAAAGATCTGCTTCAGGACAGTAGGATGTTCTACTCGTGTTTTTGATTTTCCTAGCAAGTCATCAACATAATCCTCCATGATGATATGGATGAGGTCATGGAAGATGACCGTCATCGCTCTCTAATACGTTGCCCCTGCATTTTTGAGACCAAAGGGCATAACATTGTAAAAGAAAGTACCCCAAGGTGTTGTGAAGGCAGTCTTATGTTGGTCTTCAGGTGCGATTCGAATCTGATTATAACCAGAGAAGCCATCCATAAGGGAGAGCATCTCATGTCCTTCTGTGAGGTCAACCAACATGTCAATGTTAGGCAAAGGGAATTCATCTTTTGGGCAGGCCTTGTTAAGGTCCCTGAAGTCTGTGCAGACCCGAATGTCTCCATTTGGTTTGGCAACTGGTACTATATTGGAGATCCACTCAGAGTAATCAATTGGTCTAATAAAGCCTGCCTCTAGTAACTTTTCCAATTCCTTTTTGACTAGCAATGCGACCTGCGGATGCATCTTGCAGAGTTTTTGTTTGACAGGCTTGGCATCTGGGCGAACGTCTAGATGATGAACTACTAAGGCAGGGTCTAAACCTGGCATGTCTGAATATGACCAAGCAAAGTTGATGATTCCTTCTCGAAGTAGCTGCATGATGACTAGATACTCCTGTTCTGAGAGTGACTTAGCCACATAGGTGATTTTAGGATTTTCAGTAGTACCCAGGTTAACTTCTTGAGTCTCTTCAATTAGAATGGATGATTGGGCGGATAACTGCGTTCCTACAAGGGGAAGATGAACATCTCCATCTTTCGGTGCCTCTTCAAGGTTTTCTCCATTGGATGCGTCCTTTATTTTTACTTTTTCAAGGTCAGGAAGCGCCTTAGGGAGGTTTTCACTAGATGACCATTTTTTACTTTTCTTATTCTTATTTTTGCAACTGGAGTGTTCATCCTCCCCCAATCCCATAAGGTTGACATATGTATCCGTAGACATATTGACAAGTGTGGTATTACATAGGTCCTAATCAATAAGCTCAGGGTGACAAAGGGATAGGTTAATGGTGCAGACGGATAGGCATTCGAACATGGATGATAAGTCGGTGTGATTGACATCATCGTATGCACGTATGATGGATTCCTCCTCAGGTATGTCTTCCAATGAGCCATCATCCACGGTGATACTATTGGAAGTATTAGATGATGTTGCAGAGCTTTTCTATTTTCTGTCATATCCAATGCCTATGTTTTCTGGTAGCTTTGGTGTATCAATAGGTTGCAACCGCCCTTGTTTTTCTTTACCTAGGCCCCTGCCTTGGTAGTTATATTTTTCTACAAACTTAGCTAACCACGGATATGCTTCCTGAAAATATTTCTTTAGAGGAGAGTCTGGCTGGGGTTCTTCTCAGTAGACCCATTGGCTTATGTCCTCTTCTGGTGCATCTATCTTGACACTTAGGGATCTAAAAGTGGTGGTAGGGATGTCTTTACCACTGAAGGTGATAGTCTTGTCTTCCTTTTGTGTAGCATGCAAAGGTTGACCATACTCGTGTGGTGACAGTGGCATGGTAGCTACATTGAGAGCCGTATGCATTTCATATTCACCACACCCCTTGTCAATGATCTGGAGTTTGGTGACCTTAGGATCAATGGTGGAGGATGGAGTGGTTATCACGGTGGAGGGTGGATTAGCGAATGATGAGTGGGATGCCCCCATTTCAACCCCAGGGCAATAATGTAAATGGGGAAATGACGCTTCTAAAGCACGACAATATTCAAATGGTTGGGGGTCAGCGTAGCTGGTGACTTCTTGTCCGTTGATGGAGAATTTTAGGCACTGATGGTATGTGGAGGGGATGGCTTGCATAGCATAGAGCCACGGGCAGCCTAGGAGGAGATTATATGGTAAGTCCAGATCAAGGACATGATAGGTAGTATATTGAAGCACAGGTCCCACTTGGATAGAAGACTAATAATTCCTTCTGAATTTCTTTCTGGATTATCATAGGCTTTGATTGTGATGATCTGATTACTTAAATCCACTTGAGTATACCCCACCTGTTTTATGAATTTCAAAGTACACAAATTGAGGCCAGAGCCATTATCTACCAAGACTCTTTTTATTTTATGGCGAGCAACCACGACTTCGATATGTAGGGGGCGATTATGATTAACATCGATGTTTGGCATATTGTTTTGGCTGAAGTGCAGGTGATGAGACAAAGCCAAGTGTCCCACCAAAGCTTGGAATTGCATGGGGTCGATGTCATTTGGCACATGGGTTTCCTGCAGGGCTCTATTGAGGATTTCTTGATGTACCGGGGAAGACTTAAGAAAATCCAAAATGGATATATGAGCAGGGGTCTTTCTTAGGTGATCAAGGATGTTGTACTGAGAGCTTACAGGAGTTGATTGGGTGGGTGTAGAGGCTACAAGAACATTGAT
Organism: Sequoia sempervirens; assembly: GCA_007258455.2. NCBI lineage: Eukaryota > Viridiplantae > Streptophyta > Pinopsida > Cupressales > Cupressaceae > Sequoia > Sequoia sempervirens. The sequence continues at coordinate 124,360,254 of VDFB02058242.1, forward strand.
GCGGGCTCGTCATGTAGTAACAATACATTGAGGGCCTTTGGCTTTAACGTGTATCATGGATACTCAGGGTTCCACTTGCTCAATGTAATGAATAACACCTTCATAATTGAAGGGCACATTCTTGTAACTTACATTATTTGTGTTGTTTCCTTGGGGGTTATTGCCAGATGTGCTTAGGCTTTGATTATGATTCGGAAAGGCATTTTGATATATCTGTAATTAAGCATTGGACGATGAAGCTTGACTAGGATCAACCTTGATATCACCTCGATCAATGAGATCTTGAACATAGTTTTTCAAACCCTGACACTTGTTTAAAGAGTTTCCTTTGATTTTATGGAACTCACAATATTCATTATCCTTAAACCATGCTAGCTTGGTGACAAGGTATGTGATGGGGTAATTGATTTGTAACAACTTATTAAAAACAACACTCAGAGGTTCTCCTAATTGGGCATATTGACGTTTGGTGTTCCCCTAATTGTTTTGGTTTGACTATTGAGGAGGACGAGGTGCCCCCTGTGGTACATATATGGCATTGGCTATAGATGGTTGTTGTTTTTGGGATGTATTAGCCACTTGGACATGTTTAGTGTTTGTCACGTTGTCATTCACTACATTCTTGTTCTTGTTCCAAAATCGTGGTTTATCTCCAAATGACCTCTCTTTATCATGACTGTGTATTTTGATGTGTCCTTTGGCAATAAGGGCACGTCCAAGGATGGGTCCCTTTTCTACTATCTCCATGAAGGTGGTGACACAAAGTAATCTAAAATTATGGGCCATGTCAGGATGATAGTTTTCCATGAAAAGAGTGACCATGTCTTTTTCTTTCAAAGGGGCCTTCATTCGGCTTGCTAATGCATGCCACCATTGTAGGTAGCTGGTAAAGGTTTCTCCATCACGTTGTTTCTCTTTGAGGAGATCTAGGGTGTCTGTATCCTTATCCAAATTGAACGAGAAGTAGGATACAAACTTTTTTGACAGGTCTGCAAAAGTTTTTATGGATCATTTTTTGAGGGTCATGAACCAATCTAGGGCATGGCTTGTCAGGATTCGTGGGAATAGGAATAAGAGATAGTTGTCATTGTACATAACTTCTTGGTACTGAGAGTAAAAATCCTGCAAGTGAGCCTTAGGGTCTTTGTTCCCCTTGTATTTGTCAAATTTTGGTATCTCAAAATGTTTAGGAAATGGGATTAATGAGATGGAGGGATCAAATGGGTATGGGCATATCTCTTCAAATTTGAATGATTGTTTGGTAGCCCTAGATTGAAGGTCTTTCAATGCCGCTTTGATTTCCAATAGATCCGAGTTGACCGGTGGCGAGTTGGGGGGATATTGATGATAGGATGATAAAGGATCTTGGTGAGAGAGTGTCAGATTGTTGAAATACAGATTTGGATGGTTGGATGATGATATTCCTTGCTGGTAAGATGGGGGATTTTGTTGATACGGGGGTTGTTGTGGAGTATAGTACAGATTTGTTTGATAAAAGTGTGGGGTAGGTTGTTGAGGAGCTTGGATGGGTTGTTGTGTATTGGTTTGTTGGTGTTGAAGGTATTGTTGTGATTGCTGGGGGGTCGCATAAAGTGGTTGTTGGTGAAATTGTTGTTGATTGTGATAGTAGTAGTGTTGGGGGGGTTGTTGTTGTGATGTCAAATGTTGTATGGGCCGAGATGGGATATTGTGTTGTGGTTGAGCCTGCGGAAGCAAAATGGATGCGAGAAAGGGGAATATGGTCTGAGCAATAGGTTGAGATGAATTGCCTTGTGGTTGGTAGGGTGGTTGTTGTGAAGAGGCCAAAGTATTATGTATAGGTTGTTGCAGATGAGATGGCGGAGGTAGCATAGAAGTGTTTTGTAAAGGGGGTTATTGGGTACCACCTGAAACATTCAGCTGGGGTGTGCCTTATGGAGGTAATTAAGACGGAATGTTGGATTGGTGAAGCTATTGAGATGGTAGATTTGTGGTCCCAGGAGGTGGAAGCGATGTGGTAAAGGAGGTGCCCCCAATGTTGACTGTAGGTTGATTCGAAGGAGGGGTTGTTGTTAACATTAATGGCTAGGAGGTTGTGGAACATTTTGTGGCATACCATAGGAAAAAGGATTACTAGGATCAGACACTTGAGGACCTCCCATAACTGAGGTCGAAGCATGTGGGGGATAGTTAACCTGATAAAGAACGACATTGCCAAATTCAGGTTGATGCCAACCCTCAACTGGCGGAACATTGGGGAAGTATGAACTTTTAGGTGCATTTTGTGAACCTTGGAGTACATTAGATGGGGCACCCCTATATTTGGACAAGTCAACACTTGAGGGGGGTTTGACACCCTTCTCAATTAGGTGGGCCAAGATTTCTTCCCCAATTTTTTTCAAGCAGATGGTCAGTCATTTGCACATTGGCGGGATTACTAAAATGTTTCTCAAGCGTGAGTTCAGGTTGATTAGCCATACTCTCTTCACCATGTGGTGAGTTATTCTGATTCTCGGTGTTGGAGTGTGATGAAGTACCATTATGAGGATCTTGTGGGACATTCTTAGGATCTTGGGAAATATTTGCACCATTGGTGGGATTTGTATTGTTATTAAGGTCTTGAGACATGTTTACTTGGGAATTTTGACCTTGTTGTTGTTTCATTTATCTCTTAATTTGTGACCTAGTTCGAACGGGCATGCAAATGTGCTATAGGTGGATTACAAGGATGTTTTCAAATGACTTGATTGTAGTTGGATGAGGTGTGATTTTGATAGGATTTGGATTTTGATCAAATTTTGTTTGGATATATTGGATTGGATCAGATTTTGATGGGATCAGATATTGGTTGCCTAGATCAGATTTTGATTGAATTGGATTGGATTATTAAGATCAATAGGATAGCATTGGTTGAATGGATGTGATTTGATCGATTAGACAATTTGATCAAATGATTGGTTTTGATAGATTTGGACTATTGGATGGGTATGATTGGATGATGAAAGATGTGAGAGAGACCTCAAGTTTAATCAAAGGAAGTTACCGTTGGTGACCTAGAGCTTTGATTGATTAAGAGGATGATTACGGCACCAAATCCACCCTAGGAATGGATTGATTAGGCCGAGATGATAACTTACGACACCGAATTCACCTCAAGATGGAAGCGAATTGATTGGGGTCGAAGTTAAAAACTAATAATAAAATTCAAGTGCTATGGTCAATTTGGGTAACCACTTTGTAATGCAAGGTTAAGGCAGTTTAGTTATGAGTGATGTTTGGTAATATAAATGGTAAAAATATGACGTTTGCTATTTGAGGGTATAGACTTTGAATGGATTATGAGGAAATTAGAATGAATAGGTGGATTTAAGATGATTGTGGAGAATGAGTGGGGATTTAGAATGGTTAAACAAAGATTTGGAATGATAAGATGGAGGTTTAAATAGATCAAATGGAGGTTTCAGGAGACTTAAAGTGGAAAAATGGAGGATTGGGATGATGAGATAATGGTTGGGAATGATTAAATGATGGTTTAGAGGCTAGACGGATCCAAATGGGGCAATTTCAGGTGTCCAAGAGGGCAAATCCGCCCCTCTACAGCAAAAATCAGGGGCGTTGATAGCTTTCTGTAGTAAATCAGGGGCGCTTCCACCTTTCTATAGCAAAACAGGGGGCACTTCCACCTTTCTGCAGTAAAACATGGGCGCTTCCACCATTCTACAGCAAAATAGGGGCGCTTCTACCATTCTGCAACAAAACAAAGGGCGCTTTCACCTTTCTGCAGCAAAACAGGGGGCGCTTTCGCCTTTCTGCAGCAAAACAAGGGGCGCTTCTTCCTTTCTGCAGCAAAACAGGGGGCACTTCTGCCTTTCTGCAGTAAGATAGAGCTTGGTTTTGATGGCAATGGCTATGGCAAGGACTCAAAATGATAAATTAAGGCCAAAGTATCAAATATTTCACAGGTTTTCACAAGAAAACACTTCGAGCAAGCACAATCCTATGATTAATGTTAAGGGTATGGCCAGGAAAGGTCTTAATCTAGGATGCATAAGGCTTCTAGGGAGTCCTCGATATACTCTCGGTACGTGAGGCACAACCGTGAACACCAACCCGTCACAAGTGTGAGTCGGGAACCCCAACGAGATATTGAAAGGCTTAGACCAACTCTTCATGTCTATCTAGGTATCACCCTAGCTTCAATGCTTCACCAATTATGATGTGACTAGATTGGGGTACAACTTTCATTCTCCCCCCTTTATATACCCCGCTGGTACGCGTGGTTGGAATCGTCCCTTGGGGTGATGAAATCCCCAAGTAGGTCCCACTAAAAAGAAGACACTAACTGCTTCCAACTACTCCCCAGGCTCACACAAAGTGCAAGGGGAAAGTGAAAATAAATTAATGCCCTCTTGGGTGACACAATATTAGACAAGCACAGCAAGCAATAAAGGATACTTCCCCCTAATTAGACTATGTGCAAACAACAAGGATAGTTTTTCAAAAATTTGATCAAATAGATGGCCCTACAAGCAAACGTTAGCTATCTTCTCCGTCATTCTTGGTCAATTATGCCATAATATGTTGCAGAACATTAGCAAAAGAAACACCAATATCCTTGCCAAAACAATGTTAGAGGGTTATTACTTGAAAATAGCTAAAAATGAGAGCAAAAACAATGCTAAAATGACTATTTTACCTTCCAAACTGTGTTGTTTTAGGGCGCTTCCACCTTTCTATAGCAAAACAGGGGCGCTTCTACTTTTCTGCAGCAAAATAGGGGTGTTGATAGCTTTTTGCAAGGCGCTTCCACCTTTCTGCAGCAAAATAGGGGCACTTCCACCTTTCTGCAGCAAAAGAGGGGCGTTGACAGCTTTTTGCAGGGCGCTTCGGCCTTTCTGCAGCAAAATCAGAGGGCGCTGATAGCTTTCCTTCCTGTAGAAAAAATGTTAGAGGAAAAGAGCCTTTCAAAAATAAAAGGGCGTATTTGCACCTCTGCAGGAAACTTTAACAGATTTTTGAAAAAGAAAATTTGTATGCCCTACTACTAGAAAGTGTTAGAAAATATTTTCTAAGCAAAATGACGTATACGCCTAACTACAACAAACTGTTAGTAGAAAATGAAATTGTCAGATATAGGGCACTTCCACCTTTCTGCAATAGACAAGAAGGCGCTTCTACCTTTCTGCAGTAGACAAGAGGGTGCTTCCGCCTTTCTGTAGTAAAGCAGAGGGCGCTTCTGCCTTTCTGTGGTAAAGTAGAGGGCGCTTCCACCTTTCTGCGGTAAAGCAGAGGGTGCTTCTGCCTTTTTGTGACCTTTTCCTACAAAATTCTTAGCAAAAATGAAGGTTAAATACAGGAACCTGTTTGTGGGTCCCACATGGGCATGCCAGAAATGTGTAACTTGGAATTTTACCCCATTCTAATGTGCAAAATAACTAAAAATGCAAGTGAAAAAATACTAAAAACACTTCAAAGATTAGCCTAAAGAGTGAGAAAATAAGGAAAATAGATGAAATGAGATGCAAATTATTATACCTTCCTTGTTGTTGAAGACTCCTTGGTTGGCCCTTGATTTGGATGATTTTGTGTGCTCCTTAGATGGCTTCTTGAGTGACTAAATGCAAGATCAACTTATAAAAAATGATTAAAATGGATGATTAAATGATATCAAATGCAAATTGGCAGCATAAGGTTGCTCAAAGTGAAAGTGTTGAAAATTCCCTTGAGGAGGGGGTATTTATAGGAGAATTTGAATTCTCTTGAGAATTCAATGGTTGAGATTCATCCAACAAGGTCAAGATGAAGGGCTATGGTGAGTTGAGAACTCACAAGCCCTCACATCTTGACATGTGGATGGTGAAGTGGCTAAGGGGAGATGAGGTGTATGTGAGGTGGCCAAAAGGTACATGAGGTGGAGGAAGGACAAGTACTTTCCAAGCACCTTGGGGAGTGAGAATATTTCCTCAAAAAGGGATTTCTTGTCCCCAAGTGAGAGTGAAAGGGACATTTGAGGAATTTTGGAATTCCTCAAAAATCCCCATGGGAAAAAGAGAGGTGGTTAAAACTAAAAATGTGAATTAAAAATTCACATTCTTAGGAGGGTCTAAAGGATAAAAGGTGAGCTCCAAAAAGGTGGGATTTGGTCACATGTGGATGATGTGACAATTCCAAGGTTCTAGAAGCCTTAGGATCTAGGATAAATAAATGTGAATTAAAAATTCACATGGGAAAGAGGATCAATGCTAAAAAGAGGTAAATGCAAAGGTTGACTAAAAAGGTGGTGCTAAATATGGCTAATGACCTTGGTTAAGGTTGTGCAAATATTGGATTAGAATAATTAATGGAAGATTAGAGCCAAGTAGCAAATGTAGGAGAATCTGACATAGTCTTTGATTAAGAGGATGCACATTATAATCATGAATTAATTAAATTAATTCAGATTAGAGCAAGATCATGGAGGATGTGACAATGAGAGAGAAAATGAAGAATTTTAAATTGATTTTAAATCAAAAGGGTAAAAATGGCTAAATTAAATAAATTGGTGTATTTATTTAATTTAGAGAGGATGAAGGTGAAAGATAAAGCATTTAATTATTAAATTAAATACTTTACAGATATGAGATAAAAGGTGTAATATTAATTTAATAAATTAATATTTAATATGATAGACGAAAAGGGAGTAAATTTAATCATATGAGAGTGATTAAATTTAGATGTATACAGGTCCTAATTCCCTTCACACTTTCGTATCCACCCATCATTGCTCATCTTCCAAAATTTGGAGAGTCAAAGGTTCCAAACTATCAACCAATCCATATTTTATCCCTAAACACACTCCATCAACGCCTCCATGCATGATATCCAATTCTCACATTGACCATGTATTGGCAATGACCCTTCATCATAAGGATTCAGAAGGCACTCTATTGTGATGTGCACACAAAGATAAAGTTAACTCCGGTATCAACGAAGGAGATCAAGAATCTCAAAATTTGTATTCAAGTGCACGTATCTTAGCTAAACAACTTCTTCAAAAAGGATATCGATGGTACATTATGACAGGGGAATCTACATCAGCGACACCTTGTGATTTAGCATGAGCTTAAAATCTTTCAAAAAAATCAAAAAAATCAAAAAATATGAAAATCCAAAAAAAATCAGAAAAAGGATTGAAAATAGTAAAGAAAAAAATCGTCCTCTAAGTGAAAACCACTATGGTGGTGCTTTGGGCAAGACCATGATGAAAACCTAGCAAATAGGTGTCATGTGTGGAATTGAGCATCTATGTGTGCCACTTCAAGAGAAAGCATCTCATCCCATCCATAATAAATCCGACATTCCATCCATCTTATCCATAATAAACCCAATCATCCATGAGCAATTTATCCAATCCATGTGCATATTTTTGCATCCATAGTCCAAGTTATCTTGATCTTGATGAAATTTCGGGGCACACTTTACACTTATCTATGGTAAACATCTTGACATAGGTCATTTTCATTGATCTTATCCAATCCAACATTATCGAAGCTATGAAGCATTATCCAATGAACCATTCCTTTATTTGAACTTTGTATCTTATCGCAAGATAATCCTTGGAATCCTTTGCATTCTTACCATATCCATCCATCCATACACTTATCCGAGCATCCATCCATCACATTCCATACATTGGTAGACACTGGGGTAGATATTTACATCTTGCTTTGAGAATAAATCTTGATTTGTATCCTCCTGGAACTTATGCGGTGATCTGAACATTAGAAAATTTGAAATCAAATTGGTCCACCACTTGTGAGAAAAAATTTGAATCACTAGCCAATGGCATATTTTGATGAGAAGACAGTCCTTATCACACTTCATCTTTCATCGAACATCAATCCAAATAATCAATATCAGTCACATCTAAGTTGCATGTCAAATGTCACATCAAATCATTCAAACATCTTTTGTTCCAAATCAAGCTTCATCAATCATAATCAATCATAATCAATCAAATCCAATCAATAAATCATCAGGATATCCTTGTGTTGCTTAACACTATCCTTGCATTGTTGTGCATCCTCAACAATGTTATCATCATCAGTCTTGATCAAATCATCATCAATCCATCATCATCTTGCGAATATCTTTCCCAATTCTTGTGTTGCTTAACACTATCCTTGCATTGTTGTGCATCCTCAACAATGTTATCATCATCAATCCTAATCAATCCTGGTCAATCCAATCCTTACATTGTTGTGCATCCTCAACAATGTCATCATCATCAATCCATCAATTCGATCAGTCAATCTTAACTTAGTTTTCAACAAAAATTCTAAATAGAGCACTGATATCATCACACATGTCCATATCCTAATCGTCAAAATCGTGCGAAAAATCCAAAAACACTCAAAAAATTAGAAAAATATCAAAAACAAAGGTATTTGAACTACATCATCTCTGAGCTTAAACATAGGCAAGGCTAATCTTTGATCAGCTCCTGAGACATTAAAATCCAAAAACATTTAAAAAACATCAAAATCCAAAAACATTAAAAAAAAATCAAAATTCAAAAACATTCAAAAAACATCAAAATCCAAAACATTCAAAAGCATCAAAATCCAAAAACATTCAAAAACACAAAATCCAAAAACATTCATAAAATCTCACAAAACCCAAAAACATTTAAAATTTTGGAAAATCAAAACATTTGAAAATCTCAAAAAATACCAAAAACAGCCTCAAAACATTTCAAAAAGTCAAAAACATCCAAATATTTGAAAAAATCCATCCATCCCATCTCGCTTGCACCCACAATAACATCATCCATAATAAACTGATCGTCACCTTCATCCTTTGGCAAAATAAACAAAAACAATCACAACAATCAGCAAAATCAATCTTCAATCGTAAAATCAAAATCGAAACAACAAACAATTAAAACAAAATCAAATTCTTGGTCATTTTCAAACATGTCAATCAACCTTGTATCAATAGCCTATCAATCAACTTATCAAACCATCATCATCCTATACAATGCATGTCCTAGGATATATCGTTCTGACAATGGGCATCATTTTGGATATCACTTTGGATTCTTATCCTATCAAAACAAATCCCTTTGGCTAGAGAGATGAAGAACATTGGCTTGTTTGCGTACTTGATCTTTTCATTTGATTTATCTTATTGCGCTCATTCCAAGGACCTCTCGATGATATATGAACGAAGGATTTAGGGAGATAGGGATGAGGCAACAATCATTATCTTTTTGACTATTGTGTTTCTTGGACGTTCTTGTAAAATAACCTGGCGAATACTTGCTTTGTTAGGTACATCCTAGCAAGGTTCCCGTATGTCAAGTGTGAACAAGAATACTCCTATTTGTTTATCAATTCAAAGTCCATTGCACTAGGTACAACACCATCCTGGTTCTTTATATCTTGATGCATCGTATATATGTGTGTTATCAAAGATAAGGTAAGTAGCCCTTTTAAAATCCCAATCCTTGATAAGCAAATCATCATCATCTATCATCATCATCATCATCTCTAATAAAGTCTCGTCAAATCATGGACTTGTGGTATCCTCTTGTCATCATCTCATTTCTTCTCTGTGCTAACATAACATCACCAATGCATCCATCATGCATTCATCCTGCATCCACGAACTGTCAACATACCACATATCACTCATATCATACATAATAGTAAACATCAATCATTTCACATGCATTGCATTTGCATCATCATCATAATATAGATCTGTTAGTCTAAAGCATCTACATAAATCATACATTTTCATAATCTTGGCATATCACATCATCAATCTCATCCATCTTATATCATATCATCATTTAAGTTGTTTAAGATAATATAGATTTGTTATTCTAAGCATCTTAAAATCATCTCATTTGCATCATCTCATCATAACCATCCATTTTGAACCTCTTTATCGCGAGATCGACCCTCAAATCGAATCTTTTCACTCAATCTCTCGAGGGGGCAATGTGCCAATGTACTTCTTTCCACTGGGGCGACTGAAAAAATCATAAATTTTTTGAATTTTTATTGTGGCAAGTTTATTCTTTGAACCAACACAACAAGTACATTTCTTCAAAGAGGGGAAAAATGTAGACATGCAAAATTAATATTATGCACTTAGTTCACATTCATCCACTCATCAAATTAATTAAGTTCACCTTCATCCATTCATCAGGTAAACCCATTAAGCTCATTCCTAAGGTTGTTCATTTAAATTAAATAAATCAATCATCAACCTTTTAATTAAATAAATCAAACATTCATTAGATTGAAATCCAAATGCATATTCTATCCTTTTCTAAATTAAATAAATCAAATATTTAAGTCATAAAGGTCAAACTCATCCTAATCATCATTAAGCTAATCTAGTCCTAATTAAACTAACCTAACCACCTATCACATCCTCTAGATATTCCCACTTGCACAAATAAATCAATTTATTGATTTATTAAATCCAACATTTTCACTCAACATGACATATTTGAGGAATATTCCCTCAAGTTTGAATTCAAAATCAAGTGGACATGTACATCCAACAAAGCAATTAATGAGCTCTTACATGTCCCTTGCACAAGTCAAACTCAACATTAACTATCAAATTCAAATTTGAATCTCCCCTTCTTTGGCACATTGACCAAAATGTGCTCATCCTCAAGCCTATCACATGATGACAAGTGGCCTCTTTTCATTGGCTTGTTCTTTCTCCCACATTCATCCATTTGGCCATTCTCTCATCAAAATCATCTATAAATGAAATCTTCATCTTTTATCAAATCCTCCACAATCTTTGTATCACATCTACAAAGCTTATGGAAAGTCACTCTCTTCATTTGAGAACTAATTTTGTCCATCATCATCATTTGCATTATCAAGGGTTGGGAAAGGGCTATTTTCCACAATAGCACCAATCCACTATGAGATAAGCATACATCATGTTTTCATATGTTTATTTAGCTTTCTTTTGTCATTTGTTTGCATTTGGAAAGAATTGATGTATTATTTCATAGAGATGATGTCATTTGCTTTGTTTTAAACTAACCATGCTAATGTATTGGAGGTTTTAACAAGTTGCAGATTTCACCATCATATAGTAGGATATGAAAAAGAAGTCTTCTTGTGGTTTTATAGGTTCCATCGGCTCGAGCCAAAAGGAATCTAAGGAAAAGTTTCCTTTGGATGACAAAGGGTTGAAACCACTATGGTGGACAATGAATATTTAATTGTCAAAGGGAAACTTTAAGCATTTATGCACAATCGAAGGGATGAATTTCATGGAGTGAAGCCATGGCTGACCTAGCTTCACATGAAATTGGTCGGATTGTGGGATGATGGAGAATGTGACATCTAATGCTTTTGGTCCTATCTGTAATGGTAAGGTAATCAATCCTATCATAGGGAAAGAAAAACCATTGTGTGTCTCGGTCCATTCTTTCAGTTTATCATATTCATCTCGATAGAGTTCATGCAAAAGTAAAAATTCCTCGGTGATCACATTCTCTCCATAGGCGGGGTCTATTAATATCCCATTAGTGGCTTACCATAGATACAACTAGATATGTAAAGAGGACCATCGGGAAAATTTTTAAGTATATCCTTAGAGGAGAAAGCAATGTCAAGAGAATTCTTAGGTCGGCCCTTACAAGGGATGACATCTATCGCCCCTACCATTTCCTCTATAGGATTGGTACTGATAGCATTATTTAGAATAGGATCATTGTTTTCATCATCTGTATCAACATTCATCACATCATTCTTTGTAGTTTCATTGGCTTTGACAAATGAAATATTATGTTTTAGCATGGGATTGGTGAAAATTTGCAAGTTTTGGTTTAGAGGGGAAACATACTTATTTTCTTGATCACTAACACCTCCAATGGATAGAAAGCCAGAATTAATGAGCCCTTGCACAAGATGTTTAAGATGCTTGCAATGTTCCATGTCATGTCCATTTTGTCAATGATAGTGGCAATAAGCATTTGATTTAAAGCTCAGAGGTAAAGTATTATTAGGTTCAGACGTTTTTATGGGAGTAAAGGTAATAATTTTTTGTTATAGAAGTTGGGACATGGTATTATGAAGGGTATCGGGTAGGGGAGTGAATTTTCTTTTCAGATCTCCATATTTAAAGGGCACCGTGGCTTTAATAGCAGCTACTTGTTTATTGACATTTTGAGTGGTTTGCTAAGGAGGGTTAAATTGAAGGAACCCTTTATTTCATTTTCTAAAGGGTTGGGAATTGTTTTGGTTTATGGGCTTGGATCTCTCAATTCAGCTAAAAGTGGACTTTGTATCTCGACTACTAAACAAATTTTGATAATCATGGAGGGCAGTGCACAAGTGCATGAAGGATGGGAATTTCATCATAATAATTTTATCTTGAATCTTAGTTTGCAAGTTTTCTATGAACATCTTTTGAAGGACAAGGTCATTTCAGGAGTCATATGCACTTGGAAATGGTTTACAAATGCCTCGACAAGTTCATTGAATGAACGAATTGAGTTGTTCGGTAAAGAAGAGAACCATTCCAAGGTAGTATCTTTCAAGGAACTAGGAAAAAAAAATCCAATAGTTTATCATCTACATAAGGTAATGTAGGCATTAACATGATTAGAAGGATCTCCCTTCCCTCCATGTTTCTCAAAACTAGGCACCTCTACACCTTGTGGCATCGGTGTTATTAATATCTCTAACCACAATGGGCTACTTTTGACATAATATGTAGGTGGACCATTTTTATTTTGGTTGATGGTGCAAATTTTCTTTTGAAGGGATGACATGGTTTGGAAAAGTTGAGTTATGAGAGGGTCATTGCTTACATGTTATGAGATGGAAGTGATAAAGGTGAAGGGGTGTATTTATGGCAAGTCTATTTGCAATGAAAACCTAGACATATATGACAACATTCTAATGTGACCAAGATATTTCATATGCAATGACCAATACAGAGGCTGCCTTGATAGCAATTTAATTTACTAAAAACTATGCAAATATTATAATGTAAATATCACTTCTTGACAATGATTTCCTTCCTAACATTCCAATCACCAAATGAAATGCAATGATTATAAAATTTAAGAACTTGGAAGTAATTCCTACATGAGGATGAGTCACCCAGCAATGAATAGCAGACAATACTCTCAATCTACACAATCAACCCAACTACAAAAGTTCCCAGGCAAGAGGAAAGATGTCCTCAGGAAATGGAGCCAACAATGCTAAACTAAATTTTACTTCTCCCAAATCTTCCAAATATTGAATAAAAATTACAATGCCAATGTTCTTGTAGACCTATGACCCTTGTGAAAGAAATTTAAAATTTTATTTTGCTTCTATCTTCAAAATCGAACCTGTATAGTTTGCTAGTATTACGTACCTAGAAAAGACTTGCAAAATAATTCCAATACAATTTTAATGCAAATTGAGCTTTTGGAATGACTAATGTTTCCGCTCAATGAAATTGCATCATCTATTTTTTTCTTATTGGAAATCCTTTGACTATTCTGAAGTAATTGTTTCCCTATGAAAATTCAACTTTACAAAATTAAATTCTAATGAAATATCTTTCAAATATATTATTTTCCAAGAGACAAACTGATTTGTCTTATTGCTGCCAAATTTGTCTTATCTGAGCTAGTCACTCTATTTGTCTTTTGTGAATAAATTAAATCAACTTCCTTCACAAGATAAATTTGATCCTTCTTTTGTCACTGAAGATGCCTTCCAAACTACAAAATAATGACTTCTTCAAGGCTGCAAATCTTCACAAAATTCTGTATTTATTTTCTTCATAAATCGAATCTCTATATTCTCCAAATTTTGGGTCAAAGACCATTAAAATTTGGAAACAACAAACCTATAGAAATAATCTTCCTCTTCAAATAGTAATGCAACAATACATCAACTATTTCTCTCCAATGAAATTATGATTGCAACAATACATCAGCTACTGCAATGATGATGATGCGATAATAAACCAACTATCACATCAAACTGCAATTCCTGTCAGAAGGGAAATAATACATCAGCTATTGCACCTGTCAAGTTCTCCAATGAAGCACTTATAGAAACTCTGGATGGTTTCCTCTGCAACTCCAGCTAGGGTTGATCTTTCACAACCGAACCTAGTACTCTAGATTCTTCAAACCCTCGAGCAATGCAAAGAATTCAAGCTTCTTACCAAACTAGTAATGAGAATAGAATTCAAGACATAAACATGTTGAAATGGCTTGCATTGATCTCCTTATAAAGAATCCTCATTGAATTCCAAGAAGCTTCAAGAAATAATATTATTTTATTCCTTTAAGTGACTTTATGATTTATTATTTTATTTAGTCACTTCTATTAAATTAATTAAATATAAAGTCATTATTTTGATATTAATTTATTGGAATAACTTTATAAATAATTAATTTAACACCTCCAATTCGGGGACATGACAGTCTTCCCTTCCCAAAGATTGCTTTCCCTCAAGCAATCCGCAATTGCAAATCCACTCAACTGCCACAGTATTTGATACCTGAATAACAAACCATTTGTGTTTGTCTACCAACCTCTCGGATCCCAAGTGATCTTGTAAAAAACTCCAACTAGCAACCTTTGTATATAGTTGTAACTCTTGACACTATCAAGCCCTATGAATCTATGAAGCCAACTGCCCAACAAGTAAACTCCTAGATCCCAACTCCAAAAATCATCTCTATATAAATTATGCACAAGGATCTCTACCATCTGCTAATTAGTGAGCTCTTCCATCTATGAACTTCGGTAATGAACCTCATGCATCCACACCAACCAAAATTGAGCTCTACCTAGATCCCATGAATCAATTGGAAAGTCAACGCATGTCTCTTTCTGTTGTGCCACTCTGATAACCTCTAATACCCCAATGTAGAAAGACTCTAAATCCTAATTAGCAAGAGAGAACAAAGTAGAAAACTTTCCCAACTTGAATTCATCATCCATGGTCAAAAACAAGCCATACTAGAGCAGACTAGGAAACCTTTTATTCAATCCATCTCTCTGTGATATCAAAGACATAATTGGGTATATGCTAGATCATGATGGGACAAAAAGTGGCAATATGATGGCTATATGGCTGACGATTTTTTTTTTTACCCAAAATTGATGAAACGAAAAGGGTTTTTAAAGGAGATTCTCAACTTTCCACCAATATAAATTATTCTTTACTTTCAATTTAAATAAGTAATTATTATTCATTTTCTATTCAAATTATGACTAAAATCCTAATTGATAGGCTAATTGAAAAACATCTATAGCTTTCAAATGGTATCACATTTTTTGAATCCAAAACATGTGGCACATTCTATGCTTCACATACTATAGGATTAAAAAAAGAAAAATTGAATTTCATGAAGTTTTAACCAAGTTAAGGTGGTTAGACATACAAGTTTTTTATACTTTTTAAAAGTTGTAATAAAAAAATCATAATTAATTATTTGCTTGGAAAAAAATTACAAAAAAATATGCATCACATCGCGACATAAGTCCTATACTTACATATAAAATATTATAAGAAAATATTATCATTTTATTATGGTTAGGGTGGTCAAACAGACACCTACTTCTTATTTTTTCCACTGAAATTGAAGTACTACTCAATTGAAATTTAAAATTTTCACCAAATAATTTTATTTTATTTTAAAAAAACCTAGTAGTTTAGAAACTACATTTAATTTTCTATAGATTCTATTCTTACATATTTTTGAAATAATATAGATAACTTATTCAAATTTTTACGTCAACTTGCCTAACTCTGATTTTTCTAATTTTTTTCCACTTAAGGGCCTCTTTTTTCCATGATGATCCTGCACATACCTAGCCAAATCCTATGTATGTAGGCTAAAAGTGAACTGATGAGAACACCTCATGATGCAATCAAGGAGGAATTCACCAGTTTGTGCCAAAGGAATCCCAAAGTATTCATGAATACCATATTCCTCATAAGACATGAGGTACTGTCAATCTCTAGAATAGTACAAAGATCCAACAAGTAAGACTCAAAAGAAACCAACTTCTCTTGATAAGGTTGTCCAATGTCAATCTCTACAGTACCAATGTAGAGCCTTGTTTTGAACTTCCCCATGATACCTAATCCTATACTCACACTCGATGTGTCCATGCCATCAACAATCTATTCTACACCAAGTGGTCTCCTATGGATGTGAAAAATGCCAACCATAGGTGCATAGAAGCACATGTCAATCTTCAACAAGTTGTTGGTATAAATTAGAACAACACCACACAACCTGTGAATCATATCCATGATGGAGAAAAGCATATTATAATTATTAAATGATGATAACAACTCATTATCAAAATATCCTCCAACACCAAAATAGTTATCCCATCTGCTCCTACTCATCCTAACATCTGCTTCCCTCAAAGTGTAATCTATCATAACTTTGACCAAAAAAGTAGGACAACCATCAATCCATGAAGTGGGAGGTAAAACCCATGATGATGGTGCTAGGATACTACTACCAACTTTCCTATTCCCAAACCATGGACTAAAATCAATAGACAACTCATTCATATGCCTCTCGAGATCAAAAGTAATGTATTTGTCACCCATTGACTCCTCTTGCCTAATCATCACAAGAGACCATGTATCCACACATGAGAATATATCCTCAAACTTGCTCCAATATTCATCCTCATGTTGCACCTCTCCAACTGACAAAGTGTTGAAGTCATAATGCTTCATCTCATCCCTATGGAGTTCACCAATCCCTTCAATAATTTGTTTAACCTCCAAGGTTCTTGTCTCATTCTCTTGGACCATAGTTGTAGCTGCAATAGAATTTTCTACTTTGTGTAAGGAAAGGTGAGCAATGCTAGACTTTAAGAAAATATTATCAACTTCTTTCATTTTCAAAGAATCTAAATAAATCTCAACAAGGTTGAGAAGGTGGTCTCGATCTAAAAGTTGTAAAAAAAATTTCTTCATTGTTCCCATACCTTCTTTGATTTACTGCAAGCTATCATTAGAATACTCTTCCTCAATACTATTTTTTCTTCTCTCCAACTGAACCATCCAAAGGTGATTTTCAATTAACTTGTGCATTTTATCATGATGAGACAATGTTGCCACAATCTCATCCTTATTCACCTTCAACTGATTCTTCAAACTATGCAGACTATGGGGTGTTTGAACAACTTCTGCTTCACATGAAGAATCATCAAATTTTCCTTGAATTGCTTGAGTCACATAACTCTCTTCTTCCATAAAGTCCTACATACATACATCCTGATTTGGAATTAGGACAACACTAATTCCATCTGTGGGAATGCCCTCAATGCCCTGATTAGGTGTCTCAACATAAGAGGGCTCAATTTTCTCTTTGATCTCATCATCCAACTCAGTTGATCCATTGGATGATGGCATGCTATCTTCCTGAATAGAATATGGAACATGTAGGCCAAATGAGATCAAGTTTTATGTAGTCAGTTGTTCCCTGAACTTCTCAATCTTTAATTAAACCAATCTTTTTGAGAGATCATATTTTTCATTCAAAACATGTTGTTCTCTTCTCCAAATGGTTAACAAATCATATTGCAACTTCTTGCAAACCTCATCATATTCATCTAGAATCAAATACAAGATGTTGAACATATATGCCTTTGCCTTGTCTTAATGACACTTCCTAATAACTACAATGAAGCAATCGAATAATTGGAGAATAAGACCATCATAATCAAACATGATAACACATGACTGCACCTTTGCTATCAATTCTATAATTTTTATCCTCTTACTAAAAGTAGGACTTTTGATATCACCTAACCCATTAAAGCTTTAAATAATAAACTACATGACCTCTCTCATTTTTTCATCATCATAGGGAACTTCAGGAGCTATAAACCTCATAATTTCACTTATGCAAGTGACAACCGCAAGTCTTATCTCCTCATCTTGATTTCTCATCAACATTGGCTTGGCCAATGAATGTACCAATGGAGACATAGCTATATCCATTGTTTGAGAAGGTGATTCACTAACCTTGCAGAGACAAATTTTTTCTTCCTCCAAAATTTTAAGGAGAGTTGTTTTATCCTAAGGTAAGAGTTTGAATTTATTACCTATGAACTTGATTCTTTCTTCAAGAACTTTGGTGTCCTCCTTATGTTCAACTATGGCTAATTAGTAACTACTGAAAAATTCATTATAGAGACTTCTAGATATATCTCATGTAGATACCCCATGATTCTCCTTGTTTTGTGACGTAAACCATTATGAAATAGCTTATCCATGTTGAGATTTCATAATTTCTTCCAATTCTTCCAAGATTTCTTCCACCTTTGGCTACTCACATGTCTTTGAACTCCTTGTTTGTTGGCCATACTCTTGTTTATTCTCCACATAGAAATTGAAAGGGAGATTATTTCTAATATCTTGTGGGAGTGTAAGATATTCTTTATAAGTATCCATTATAGCTTCTTTGGAAACCATGATGTTCAACTAAAATTTTTGATCTACAGTTGAAACAATTTCAATCTACCCAATAGGCTGGACGAATTCTTAGCTATGATACCACTGTAAAGAGCCTTGAAAAAACTTAACTTAATTTTTAGTTTTGACTCTTCAGGAATTTCATCAAACACTTTCTTTGCACAATTTCACAACTGATGTGGATGTTTCTTTTTGGCGTTTTTGGTGCATATGATGATCTCATGAACATAAAGACTCTTTTGAAATCTATTAATGACTGATATGAAATTGAGATACAATGCAATTTTTATCTTGACTTTCCCAAAATGATGAAAGAATACAACTACAACAACATGGTATTCTAACAAACAATTGGCATGTAATATCAACTTCTCATATTTATTGTTTTGAAACTCAAATAATTACAATACAAATTGCTCTTTGTGAGATACACTTCTTGCCGATGATTTACATTGAAATAAAGACCACGCCAACTCAAATTGATGCAATTGGACTCTCACTAAGTAATAAATTACAATGCAAACTCAAACTTATATGACAGTGTTCTAATGTGACCAAGATATTTCATATGCAATGACCAGTACAGAGGTTGCCTTGACAGCAATTTAATTGACTGAAAACTATGCAAATATTACAATGTAAACATCACTTTTTGACCGTGATTTCCTTCCTAATAGTCCAGTCACCAAATGAAATGCAATGACTACAAAATGTAAGAACTTGGAAGTAATTCTTAGGTGTGGATGATTCACCCAGCAATGAATAGAAAACAATACTCTCAATCTACACAATTGTCCCAACTACAGAAGTACCTAGGCAAGAGGAAAAATATCCTCAAGAAATGGAGCCAACAATGCTAAACTAAATCATCCTTCTCCCAAATCATTATATCGCCATCAAAAGGGGGCCATCCAAGGCACATTCGCAAATAGGGTCCCAAGACTTTTGGAGGGCAAAGATGCCCTAGGTGGCATTTTAGTCCTAGTCCCAAAATCAAGAACACACAACCAAAATCATTAAATTATCATTTATCCTTTGATGTTTGTTGGGATTAGCCATAAAAAGATATAATTTATTAGGCTTGTGGATGCAAAATAGGACCACTTAAGACATAAATAAGGATAAATAAAGTAAGGTGCACCCAAACAAGTGTGAAAATGAAAGGGTATGTATTTTTCTACACTACATTTAGCCCCCACTTTTGTGAGAGGATGAAATTTCTTCAAACTCACACTAAAGTAGCCAACCATTCTATCAAGAGGGGTTCAAATGTAAAAATTCTAGAAAGATAGGATAAAAATAACCAAGAGGGTGGCCAAGCTCCTAGGATCAAGATCCTATGACAAACCAACATAGGCACAAAGGAACACACTTGCGGATGATATATGAAGCCATAACCCAATTTCCAACATACACCATCAAAGATGGCAAAAGGAAAAAAATGAACTAGAAAAATGCTATGGATCAAGCTTGAATTGGATGTCCAATGCATTGTGGATCAGGTTTAGGCTATTTTTCCAAAAAAGGTTTACAAGTGGAATGCACTGTCCACTAAACAAGTTACAAAATACATGCTCACAAAGGCTAGTGAAGCTAGTTGTCCACTAGGTGAGCCCAGAGAGATCCATATCAAGCCATACCCCCATGACTATGATAAGGACAAAAAATAAAATGCATGCTCACAAGGGCTAGTGAAGCTAGTTGTCCACTAGGTGAGCCCCAAGAAACCATATCAAAGCCATACCTCCATGCCTTTAATAAGGTACAAAAATGCACACAACAAGAAAGAGGGATGTTTGAAGGTATTTTTCTTAGTTCATGCAAGGTCTCATCTTAGGGAACATTCTGCTTAACATCTCCAAGACAGGAAAAATGCAAGGTCTCATCTTAGGGAACATTGTACTTAATGTTTCCAAGAGATGAAAAGTGCAAGGTCTCATCTTAGGGAACATCGTACTTAATGTTTCCAAGAGAGGACAAGTCAAAGAAATATCATGCTCTTGGAGGAAATCAAACTCAATGACACCAAGAAAGGGATTCATCGCAGGAAGAAAGAAAATCACACAATGAAACATGAGTGTCGATCTATTCCCCCACTTTAAATCAGTTGCTAACACCATTATTGTGAGAAATTTCTTTTGAACCAAATATTTTTGGAATGTGGGGATCTCTTACACTTCTAGGGTTTTTCACCTAAAAGGAGAGAGATAACAAAAATCTCAATGGCTCACTCAAAAATAAGCCCTTGATATTCCAATGCAAATGAGATTGAAATCTATCAAATGGGAATGTCCTAGATGTTGAAAACTAATAGAAGAAATTAACTAACAATGCAAAACTTAGAAAATGCAAGATGTTTGAAAACACACTATCATATGCAAAAAGACCTAAAATACAAGTAGAATGTAATAGAAAATTGTGAGATTTACAGTGTGCACCTAGAGACTAGAAAAAGATGGAATGGAGCTCTAGAATTCTAGAGAATTCACTGTTGATGCTAACTAGGACTCATACGCCAAGTTGGGTGACTTAGTCTTGTTTCGGGAAGATTTTTCTAGAATAAGTTTCAGACAACTGGGTACTTAGAACTACAACAATATTTGTTTAATCCTAGTAGTGGGACTCATTCGCCACTAAAGGTGAATTAGTCGACTTCCAAATTTTTTGGAAATTCAAAAGTGGAATCTATAGCTCTTGTTTTGTGCTTCTGCTCCTGACAGATTTATGGATCCAAAACTAGTAAATTAAGCCCATAGGTGTTCTCCAAGCTTTTCTTATGGATTTGGAAACTTTGAATGATTTTGTTGATTTGCTGACAACTTTTCCAATCTTGCTCTTTGACAAATCTGCAACCTAGACCTACAAACCACATGCAAAGAGAGGGAAAAATTGTTGAGGGTTAGTGAATAGGGGTTTTCCTTGGTCAAACCCTGGTTTGGTAATTAAACCCTTGAAAATAAAATGAAATATGAAAATAGAATGATGAATGAACAAAATCAATGCTACAACTCACCAAACCCATGAAGTAGAATTTTGAAGACATGCAAGTAAAAGCTTCAATGGATGTAGACTTGAGGATGTTCGAAATGCTTAGAATGCTTAAGTGATGGACTGATTAATTGATTGAATGATTGGGGGTGAAATGAGTGGAAAAACTCTATATTTGGGTATGTGTAGGATCATCGTGCAAAAAACACGCCCTTAAGTGGCAAAAAATTTAGAAAAATCAGTGTTAGGCAACTTGACGTAAATATTTGAATAAGTTATCTATATTATTTCAAAAATATGTAAGAATAGAATTTGTAGAAAATTGAATGTAGTTTCTAAAATACTAGGTTTACTTAAAATAAGTAAAATCTATTTGGTGAAAATTTGAAATTTCAATGCATTAGTACTTAAATTTTAGGGAAAAAATAAGTAGGTGTCTGGACCACCCTAACCATAATAAAATGATAATATTTGTTTGTAATATTTTATATATAAGTATAGGACTCATGTCCGGATGTGATGCATATTTTTTTGTAATTTTTTTCCAAGTAAATAATTAATTATGAATTTTTATTACAACTTTTAGAAAATATAAAACTTCGTTTGTGACCACCTTAACTTGGTCAAAACTTCATGAAATTTAATTTTTCTTTTTTTAATCCTATAGTATGTGAAGCATAGAATGTGATGCATGTTTTGGATTCAAAAAATATGATACCTTTTGAAAGTTATAGATGTTTTTCAATCAGCCTATCGATTAGGACTTTAGTCGTAATTCTAATAGAAAATGAATAATAATTCTTTATTAAATTCAAATTAAATCATAATTTATATTTTTGGAAATCTGAGAATCTCCTCTAAAAACCCTTTTCGTTTCATTGATTTTGGGTGAAAAAAAGTCGTCAGCTACATACCCTCATAATATTGCCACTTTTTGGCACACCATGATCCTGCACATACCCATTTATACAAAATTATGCCCTAATTCCCGAAAATACCACATCATAGGCCAACCTTAGATCTTAGAAAATAATAACCCACTAGAAATTTTAAATTATTTTGATTTTTGTGCCAAAGGGGACTCATTCACCCCTAGTGGCGAATGGGTCCCACTTAAGGCATTTTAAGTGGGTTTCAAAATTTAGATATTTTAAATGATGTTTATCAGGATTATTTTCAAAAATACACTTAAGTAAGGCTTGTAAGTGTAACAATGGGGCCAGTTAAAACATAAGAAAGGCCCAATTATTAATGAAAATCCTAGAAAAGTATGAAATTTTGGTACAACAGTTTGAAATAAGGCTTGGTAAATGATAAAAAGAGGTTATTTAGGTGAAATATATTAATAAGTTCCTAGAAAAGTGTGAAGGTGTGTTACAACACTTCACAACACTTTTGCAAGGCATCATAAAATTCTTATCAATTCACAAGGGCCTAAGACCTAATGTGAATGTGTTGACCACATTACAACTCTAATTCAAGGAAAAACTAAGCCAACGTCCACAAGAAGGACCCAAATGAGCATGAAATTTTCCAAAGATCTATTTTTCTACGTTGCATTTAGCCCCCACCTTAGTGAGAGGATGAAATTGCTTCAAACTCACACTAAAGTAACCAAACATTCACATCAAGAGGGATCCAAGTGCACTCATGTTGGAAAGATGAGACAAAAAAATCAAGAGGGGTGATCAAGCCCCTAGGTTCAAGATCCCATGGCAAACCAAACATAAACACAAAGATGAAAGGGAGAATTAGAAAGAAAGAAAAAGAAAAGAGAGAATTAGATCAAGCTTCGATCATTTGTCCATCCCAATGTGGATCAGATCTAGGCTGTTTGACTGGATAACACATGCTTACTCTAAGGCGATGGAACTCATGGCTATCCGCCAGGTAAGAAGTCCTAGAAGGTGAGAAACATACACTCATGGATGGTATGCACTTACACACACGCAAGTGGCTATGGGGAAATTCATGCTTTAGAATGGGCTTCCCGCTCAACCATACCAAAGTTACACCTCCTGATAACTTTAATAAGGCACCACAAAAGAAAATGGCTTTTTGAGATTCATGAGACAAGCAAAAATTTGTATGCTTGGAGCTCATGAACAAATGCGAAGGTACCACAGGCATTCAAGTTGTGTTATGCAAGGTGGCCATAGAACAAATGAAAAATGCAACATGCAAAGAATGTTCAAAGGATTCTTACTTAGTTCATGAGAGGTCTTTAACTTAGGGAACATTGTGTTTAATGTCTCCAAGAGAGGACCGATCAAAGAATAGAAGATTCACAACTTAGGGGATGCAGTGTGTCACATCAAGCCGCTAAGAGGAATGTAATATGCTAAGATAGATCACGCTTATGAAGGAAATCATACCCAATGTCATCCACAAAGTGAAAAATTCATCGTATGAAGTAAGAAGGTTCCATTAAGAACCAAGAAAAAGGAAAATGCAAAAGAATAATACCAATGTATGCCCCCACTTTTGAGGAATTGATAAACACCATGCTCTGAGAAATTACTTTAAAGTAGAAAATAAAAAATGCTAACAAGAAAGAAGACATGAGAGCCAACTTGGAAAGCCCTATTCCAAGTCATATGTTTCTAAGTAAAGTTGCATCATGTGAGAGAAAGGAAAAGAGAGGGGTTGCCCCGAAAATGAAAACAGCAAACACATAAGGGATCTATGGATTTGGGGTCAGTATGTTCTTTGTTGCAATGTTTTTTAGAGAGATTGGAACTATCATCATCCCCCAAATACTCATAGAACTGGAAGAATGACACACACAGAGTGAAAGAAAAGAATTTTTTTTTTTTCAACATGCAAGAGACATAGGATGTCTCAATGCTTTGTGTCATCCCCAAAAGGAAAACACAAGACAGATGAAAAAGAAAAGGCGAAAGAAAAAGGGAAAAATCTTTTGGGTCAACATGAAGGAGACACAAATTTCTCAATGCCTTATGTCATTCCCAAAAGGAAATCACAAGACAAAAATAAAAAAATAAAAAAAATAAAAAAGGAGAAAGTGATGCACGACACAGAGAAGAATGAAGGTACAAATAGAATAGTGTCACAAAGAGAGAGAAAATCAAATAGGACATCACAGGGGGATTAAATTACACACATTCAATCACATAAAATTAAAAGAAACAAGAATAAAAGTGTAAAAGACTAGTAAGGAAAATGTGAGTCAACTATCGAGAAAGTCATCCACCTCCCACTCTAATTTTGTATAAGCTGAAGGTGAATAACATAGCTAAGGGACAATGACAAATGCATTACTAGGACTAGGCTAGAAATGTCTTGCCCCCACTAGGTGCAAGGAAAGAATGGGGTGAGGTAGGTGATAGGAAAGGCCATGTAATAGTGAGAAGGGAATGTTATACAACTATTACATGACAAGGAGTTGGAGAGTATTTTATGGGATTACTGGATAACAATTATATTTCCATCAAAATGATACTTGCCTAGTATTTCTTTCAATGTACGACACTCATCACTACTATGTCTAAGAACTTGATGATATGCACAATGTGGAACTTTGGAATCTTTAGGATATATTACCAACCTATTCATAGGTGGTAATAGTACGAGTCCTTTGTTTAAAAATATTTGTAATTTCCTTTCACCTTCAAGTGGTGGACAGAGAGGAAACTTTAGTTTTTGTAACTTGTATGGCCTCTTACATTTGCTAGATTCACCCTTCTCTCTAATTGAAGGATGAGGACCCAAAGTGATCGTTTCATCCTTGCCATTGTTATTAAGCAAGGGTTTCTCTCTAGGAAGGACATTCAGGTCAGGAGGAGAATCAAAGATCACTGTGCCATCATCACGAAGCTTCAGATATTCTCTAGGGGGCTTGTTATGAGGGGGATCTTGATAGCCTAACTCAGTTGTGTTTTCATCTTTTCAAGTTTTCTCTAAGATTTTATGAATTCCATGTTCAATTGTTGTGTCACATCCTTGTTTGCTCAAAATTGTGAAGCCTTTTCCATATGTTTCTCTAAGGTTGATTGGAGTGTTTGTTACTTTGTTATCATAAAATGGTTGAGTGTTTTCTTGTCTTGAAGAACTAGGTTCACCTATCGAAGGGAAATTAGGTTCAACTTTTGTTTCAGGATGTAAGTAACCAAACATCTCAAGCAGTGGTACTATAGGAAGATCTTATTGTTTCATAGATGGATAAAAGAATGCATTAGCTTCAAGGTTGTCAAGGCAATCATTTACGAACTTATGCATGCTATCATCATCTTCTCCAATGATGTCAACATCACAAGGAGGACATGCATGAGGAGTTAAAGGAGAATAAGTAAGTTCAATTTCATTAGGATCAGTTAAAAAGGCACAGATGGACATATCCACTAAGGATTTTAATGACATCAAAATCTTATTAAAACACATATCCATGATGCAAATGAATGAAAGTAAACTAAATTCAAGAAATAGAATGAAATAGTAAATTTGGAAATAGAAATAGAAAGTTAACAACAAAAAACATAAATGCAAAGAATGAACTGGAAATGACAGAAAATGAAGTGCAAAATGTGCAAGTAGACTGATTGGCCCAAAGTGGCAAATGAGTCTAGGTAGTGAATTTTTTGAAAAAAATTAGAATTTTTAAATTGGTTTTTATGATTTTTATATTTTTTGATGCAAATATGATATGAAGATGCAGAACTTTAGTAATTTTTAATGAGATGAAATGCAAAGTTACAAGCTATATGAGCTTTTAACTAATGCAAATTTTGAAACCCTAGAATGCAAATTAAACAATGCAATGTTAATGTAAGTTATTCATGTGATGTAAATGCACTATAAATCAGAAATATGATACTCTAAAGTCATTTTCATGAAAACTAACTAGATATTTTTGGAATGTGGGGGTCGCTTACACTTCTAGGGTTTTGCACCTAAAAGGAGAGAGGTACCAAAACTCTTAATGGCTCATTCAAGAATAAGCCTTTGAGATTACAATGAAAATGAGATTTAAATATATCAAAGGGTAATATCCTAGATGCTAAAAAATTATAAAATAAATTAACTACTAATGCAAAACTTAGAAAATGCAAGATGTTTGAAAACACCATGTGATATGCAAAAAGACCTAAAATGCAAGTAGAATGTAATAGAAAATTGTGAGATTTATAGTGTGCACCTAGATACTAGAAAAGGATGGAATGGAGCTCTAGAATCCTGGAGAATTCACTTTTCATGCCAACTGGGACTCATACACCAAGTTGGCCGACTTAGTCTTATTTCAGGAAGATTCTGCCAAAACAGGATTCAGACAACTAGGTACTCATAACTACAAAAATATTTGTTTGAGCCTAGTAGTGGGACTCATTCACCACTAAAGGTGAATCAGTCCACTTCTAGATTTTTGGAAATTCAAAAGTAGAATATGTAGCTCCCAGTCTACTCTTCTACTCCTGATAGATTTTTGAATCTGAAACTAGTAAATTTAGCTTGTAGGTGTTCTCCAAACTTCTCTTCGGGTTTTCACAACTTTGAATGACTTTGATGATTTGTTGACAAATTTTCCAATATTCCTCTTTGAAAAATATGCAACCTAGACCTACAAATGACATGCAAAGAGATGGGAAAATTGTTGAGGGTTAGTGAATAGGGGTTTTCCTTGGTCAAACCTTGGTTTGGTAATTAAACCCTTGAAAATAAAATGAAATATGAAAAGAGAATGATGAATGAACAAAATAAATGCTACTACTCACCAAACACTTGAAGTAGAAGTCTAAAGACATGCAAGTAAAAGCTCCAATGGATGTAGACTTGAGGATGCTTGAAATGCTTAGAATTCTTAAGTGATGGATTGATTAATTTATTGAATGATTGGGGGTTAAATGAGTGGAAAAACCCTATATTTATACACAATTATGCCCTAATTCCCGAAAATACCACATCACAAGCCAACCTTAGATCTTAGAAAATAATAACCTGCCAAAAAATTGAAATTATTTTGATTTTTGTGCCAAAGGGGACTCATTCGCCTCTAGTGGCGAATGGGTCCCACTTAAGGCATTTTAAGTGGGTTTCAAAATTTAGCTATTTTAAATGATGTTTATCGAGACTATTTTAAAAAATACACTTAAGTAAGGACTGTAAGTGTAAAATGGGGCCAATTAAAACATAAGAAAGGTCCAATTATTAATGAAAAGCTTAGAAAAGTGTGAAATTTTGTTACAACACTTTACAACACTTTGAAATAAGGATTGGTAAATGATAAAAAGAGGTTATTTAGGTGAAATATATTAATAAGGTCCTAAAAAAGTGTGAAGGTGTGTTACAACACTTTTGCAAGGCATCATAAAATTCTTATCAATTCACAAGGTCCCAAGACCTAATGTGAATGTGTTTGCCACATTACAACACTAAATCAAGGCTAAACTAAGCCAACATCCACAAGGAGGACCCAAATGAGTGTGAAAATGTCCAAACATCCATTTTTCTATTTTGAAGCTTTAAAGTAGAGGACGACATGAGAGCTTATTCGGAATGCCCTATGCCAAGTCATATTTTTCTGAATCGAACTACATCATGAATAGTTATGTCACATGTGCCAACTTAAGGCATGTCGCCCACATTGCAAGCTTGCTCTTATATTTACGTGAAAGCTGATCAACTAGCCAAAAGAGACAATGAAAAGTGACATACAAGGAAAAGGCTAACTAACCCCTTGCCCCCACTTAGTGTAGGACAAGGATGAGCCGAATAAGAGGAATGTAAATAGCAGTTAGAGGAATTAGGTGCTTCAACACAAGGAAGAGCACCACACTCCTTGATATGTTGAATTTTGTTGCTTAAAGCCTCGCATTTATTAGTATAGTGACCATGAACTCTTTGATATGCACAAAATGAATTCTTGTAGTAAAATTTATTTTGTGTTCATGGAGAGAGAGATATCAAATGATCTTGGAGGATTCTTGACAAGATACTCTCTTGATCAATAGTAGAATATTTTCCTTTATTTGTGCAAGATATCATATACATCTAAATGATAATGCTTTAGATGAAAATGGAGATAAGGGAGGTAAACCTAGATCTTTCTTGAAAGAGCATGGTATGTTAGTTTGGTTTGTGTGTTCATTTTATCCATGTGTAGGAGGGAGATAGTATATGATACCATAATAATCTTCCAATTTAGATGAAGGGGGTTTATGCTTCTGAGAAGGATTGGTCTCTTCATGAGAACACAAATCCTTTTTAAGGTTATGCATCATCCCCCCATGAGGGATGGGAGTTATATAGCCCCCATCACAACTATGGGGTAATGTTGTAGAACTAAGTTGAGTGAATGAAACACAAGGTTGTTTTGGTTTATATTGTGATATCTCGCACTCTCGTTTAAGGGGAGATGTAAAACCCCAATCAACATTAGAACTTCTATCTAAAAATGAATTGTTGGTATATCACTCTTTAGATTTTGAGGGTGATATTTTGGATTCTCTATTGAAAGGAGGTGTAAAAACTAACCCCCAATTATCACTAAAGAGTTTTGTTGTAGGTGAAGAATTAGCATCAACTTGTATAGGTTCAATTTTTTATTTTGAATGAAAGTATTAGAGGAGTTGGAAGTGTTGTGATCATATGATTCATAGCTTCATTCATCTGCTTCAACCATGTATATCTTGTTTTTGTACTCAAATTTCATTTTACGATGGAGAATAGATGGGATCCTTTTCATAGCATGAATCCATGGTCTCCCTAGGAGAAGATTGTATGAAAGAGATCTTGGCATGATATGAATAGGGATAGGAAACACTACATATTTGACCTTAATAGGTAATGTGATCATTCCTAGTGGTTTCCTATTAACATTGTCAAATCCATGAATATGATCATCATTAAGTTGAATACGCCTCTTATCTATGATCCTAATTTTGTCTAGGAGGTCAATTCTAGAAACATTAAATTCTGATCCATTGTCTATGAGAGTGTGTCTAACTGTAGTTTCATTAATGATCACCTTTATCATTAAGGATTCATTCTTGTTTTGAATCTCAAGTGAGGGAAATTCATGTTTAGGGAATGTGATTTCTGACTGTGTGACTTGCATGGGATGAAAGGAGAATGTTACATTATTCAATTTCATATAAGATTGAATCTCCTCCTACTTTATTTGCAATATTTCTTAAAATAGACACTTGTATATAGGTAATAGTTGAATGAGTTGCCATATAGATATGTTAGTGGGAGTCTTTTTAAGATCTTCAACACTAGGCACAATAAGTTGAGGCAATGGTGATGTTGCGGGAGTGATTTTTGCTCCTGTACATGTTTGAGCAACTATGTTATATCTTGGTTGTTGAAAACCATTGTTAGATTGCACCGTAGATTTCAAGAAATCTCTTAGTTTCTTATGTGATTCACTAATTAAAGGAGATCCAATTTGTGTTTTCATAACCTCAACACAATTGTGGCTATTTGCATGATATCTTAGTGAAGAGGAGTTTAATGTCACTTCTTCATCCTCATCTAAGGAAGTCCCTTTACATGTGTTAATGTTCAGGCTTTCCTGTACCATGATATCCTCCCTAGGAGGAGAGTTTTTAGGAGAACTACAAACTAAATGTTCATGACATTCAAAGGTTGGTTGATTCTAAAACAAATTCATTGCAAGTAGGGGAATGATCAATGATTGAATTATCTTGCTCAATAAAGGTTTCCCTAGGTGAAGGGAGACAACTAAGATTCTCATGAATTTCATCTATTGTATTTTCTATCATCAAAGTATCTTCTTCATAGATATGAGAGATACTAGGAGAAGAATGTATGATTATCATTATCATTTACAACTTCATTCTTTTGTTCCCTAATGTCTTCCAAAATAGGATAGGTAGGGGAAGTATGATAAATAGGGTTGTTATAGACCTTAAAGGTTTGATCATTTAACACCAACATATCCTCATCATTTACAATCTCATCTTCCACTAAATCATTCTCACAAGCAAGAGGGGAATGGAAATTAGGTAAGTTAATGTTTAGAAATGCGTTTATGATCTCATTCTCTTGTGCTATAATATCTTCCCAAAGGGGATGAGAAGAAGGACAAGCAAGACTTCCATGATTATCAACTATTGTATCTTATTTCACCAAGATACCTTTGTCACTAAAAGAAGTATCGGGAGAAGAAGAACTATGATTATCAAGATTATCTATGCTTTCAACTTCTATCACATCATCCCCACAAATGGGAGAGATAAGAGGGGATGTATGTTTAAGGAAAGCATCGTTATTTTCACTCGCTTGTGCTAAGAGAATCTCATAAGTAGGGAATGCATTGAATGAATGACTAACATGTGTATTGACTAATTTTTTCTTTGCAAGCTTTGAAAAGACTAATACCAACATTTGTGAAAAGTAATCTTGCAAACTCAAAATGCAATGTAAAAGCCTAAAATGAAATGTGTAGATGCAATTTTCAGATTTCAAACAAGGTAATTTACTAATTACACTATGGAATAAAGTGTTGTGAATGGAAATTTTTAGATCAGAAGGTTGCGTGTTCGATTCACATCGAGTTCACCAAAATGAACTATAGAAAAATGAGTGATTTGGAAAAGGGACTCACAATACTAGAAGGGATCCATGCTAATCTGGAATTTTCCTTTATAGGGGGGTGGTTCATTCAAGGAAACCTAGGATCCCAAATTAGATTGACTATCAACACAAAGGTGTCTCAATTCTCAACAAGGGAGACCCAGGAAGATTCCTTAGGCTTTTAAGGGTTCACCACCAAGAAAAAGCTTGGAAAAGAAAACTTAACATTCAACTCACAAAACCTAGTAATGCAAGCCAAATAATGAGTGCAAATGACAAAGTTAAGTAACAACAAGTTGGGATGTATCCACTTAAGAATTCTGGAAATGTGATAAGGATTCTAGAAATGCAAAAATTTTGTCAAAATATGCCAGGGAGGACTAAGATTCCCTTATTGTCTTCTTAGTCCTACTGCTATTTTTTGGGGAAAACGTAGAATCTTTGTATGTTGTAATCAAATCTGAAGAAATCTCTAAAAAAATACCTCCAGGAGGATTAAGACATCCTTACTGTCTTCTTAGTCTTGATCTAAATTTCTGCAATTTTGAAAGATGATCCTAAGGCTCAATGTCTACAACTTCTTCTCAGAGCTCAGGTCCTAAAACTTTCAGATCTGGTCTGTAGGTGACTTTCCATGAAGATGACAACTTTGCAATGCAACTTTGTAACTTTGCACTTCAAATGATCTTCGATCTAAATTTGCAAACACAAACACACAAGATAAGAAAAACTTGGGTAGGTGCAAGAAGTCGGATCCACAAAATGTTCAAAAAGTGGAAGTGTTTTTCCTGATTTTTAGAATTTCTCATAGTTGGACTTAAAATTTGAAGTGCTTACACATTGAATTTAAAAATAAATCATTAATATAAAACTCAGTATTTTGAGTCTAGTTTTGAAATATATAATTTATTCAAATACCCAGGGGATAAAAAATATTTTTTTATACTCATTTATAAAAACCACTTTTTAAAAGTCACTTTTTTAGGACCATACCATGCACGTGTACGAGCAGCATAATTCGACCTAAATAAAACAATTTTTCTAATTCCTTTTGCAAAAAGATGATTATTATAATGAAGATTGATGAGGATATTTTTTATAAAAGATTTCTCAACATTTTTTATTTATTAATTTTCTATTGGCCATAATTGCTAGTTTTTAAAACCCTTGTGTACAGACACCATAACTTGACCTAAAGTTCTCATTTTTTGAATTTTATACTTTTCATTATGTAAAGAATTGTTTATAGATTGATGCCATAGAGTTTTTTTAACAATAAAATTAACAAATTAAAGGTTATTAAAAAAATACTAAAGCCTAACATTTCAACTTTATGGATCGGTTTCCTCATAAATTAATTTAAAAATATAAAAAATAATCCTATCATAATATATATATATATATATATATATATATATATTTGAAAACTAGACATTATCATCTATAATGGGTTTTAATTTCATAAAACAATTTTCAAAAAAACTTCATCAACTATATTGCCAAAGTTTTTTCTCTTGAAATTGCCATGACTTTGTACTTGCAAGTCCAAGGATAAGTATTGGGTTACCATGCCTTTTTCTAAGCTTGAATCCAAACAAAAAACATGTATTGTGATTTTCAAACCTTTTGGAATGAGTACCCACTTTAAAATGGGTACATATTCTAAAAAATGAATGGGTACCTATTTTACAGTTGAAAAATGACACTTCCCTTGAATGTGGACCTAACTTCTTGCACTTACCCACTTGTTGATTTTTAGTAAATGGGGGTTTTCCTTGTTCAAAACATTTTTGGTAATTAAACCTTGGAATTAAATAAAATAATGAAGGGAAATGAAGAATGAACAAAGTGTTATGTTGCAACTCACCAAACCCTTGTTATAAAATTTGCAAACTCGTGTGTAGTGGCTAGCTTGAATGTAGATCTTGAATTGAATGAATGATTGATATATCTTGACTTGAATTTCTTGCTTGAATCTGAACCATCGATTTTTGGCACCAATGCACTTCTCTAGCTCTTCTAGTGGTTTTCACCTAAAAGGAGAGAGGTAGGGCCAAAAATGCTAAAGGGTTCATTCAAATTATGTTATGTGTGATATTTTTTAAGCTAAATGAGATGATCTAAGTGCAACTAAATTAAATTTTTGAATGTTTATAAATGCAAAACTTAAGAACTATGCAATGTTGGAAAACACAGTGATGATTGCAAACATGAACTAATTATGAATATATGCAAGAACAGAAAGGTAAAAGACTAAAACATAGTGCACCTTGGAAAGATTTTAGGAATCTGGAATGGTTTGAATGCTATCTAAAATTACTAAAAATCAACAGTGGGACTCATTCACCCAGGGTGGTGAATTAGTCCTGCTACTGGTGAAAAACTATCGAAAACAAGTTTCTGACTATCGGGATATAGAATTTGACAAAACCTATATTTTTTAGTCTTAAGGTGAGACTCATTCGCCACTGGTGGCGAATCAGTCCTCTCCCAAAATTTTGAGAAATCAGGAGACAACTCTGCAACACCAGATTTGGAAATGTCTGCTTGTCGAGTTGCCAAAGTCAATTCTACATGAAACAAACAGAAAACCTTCTCCAAGCTTGAAATATGTTTGATTTTACTTGAAGCAGCTAGTTAACTTATTGACCAATCTTCAATCACCTAAATGATTGTTAAATCTACATACCTACGTTTGCAAACACACATGCAAGAGGGGAAAATGGTTGAGGGTTAGCAAATAGGGGTTTGCCTTGGTCAAACCCCACTTTGGTAATCAAACCCTTAATGAAATAATGAAATGCAAGAGAATGATAAACAAATAACATGCAAATGCTATCAACTTACCAAACCCTTGTTGATGAAAATCTGAAGTTGTATCAATGGATGCTCCAAAATGCTTGAATAGTGCTTCATTTGATGTTGTAAGATGTTTGAATGGTTCAGTGAATATATGAATGAGTGAACTTGATGAATGGGGGTTAGAATGAATGTAAAAAAACTTATTTATACATTCTTGTGCCTTAGTAACCCGTTAATACCTCATCATAGGCCGAAATCAAGTGATTTTGAATAAAAACCCAGAAGGAAATTTAAAGTATTTTGAATTTGGAGCCAAGGGGGACTCATTTGCCACCCATGGCGAATGGGTCCCACCTAGGACCTGAAAATGGGTGTCAGGAATTATCTTGTATTTAATGTTTTTTGTCGGGTTTACATTCAAAAATATACTTCATTAAAGCTTATAATGGCATAAAAGGGTCAAATAAAGCATAAGAAAGGGATAAATAGTCAAGTTGTGCCTAGAAAAGCATGAAATCTTGTTACAATACTTTACAACACTTCAAAATAGGACTCGATTAGTGATGAAAAGGTGATTTTTAGGTGAATTGCAATGAATAGAGTCTAGAAGAGTGTAGAAATGTTTTACAACACTTCACAAGATGTCATTATCTAAATTTTAGTACATAAATATGCATGTTCAAGCCACATTACAATATAAAATCAAAGCAAACATCATGAAACAAGACCTAAAAGGCCATGAAAATGAAAAGGGGCCATTTTTCTATGGCATAGAATCCAAAACCCCACATCAAATGATCTTCAAATCTTCAACTTAAATAGGCAATCACAAACATGCAAGAGAGGAAAAACTTGTTGATTGTTAGTAAATGGGGGTTTGCCTTGGTCAAACCCCTTGTTTGTAATTAAACCTTGGAATGAAATATGATAATGAGGGGAAATGATGAATGAACAAAGTGCTATGTTGCAACTCACCAAACCCTTGTTGTGAAATCTACAAACTTGTGTGAAGTGGCTAGCTTGAATGTAGATCTTGAAATTCTTGAATGCCTGATAGATATTAACTTGAATTGCTTGCTTGAATCAAAACCCTACATCACAAATGTTAGCTCAAAAAAAAACATGATGCAAGAATATCTTTGACATGATGCTTGAATCT
Source organism: Sequoia sempervirens (assembly GCA_007258455.2). Taxonomy (NCBI): domain Eukaryota; kingdom Viridiplantae; phylum Streptophyta; class Pinopsida; order Cupressales; family Cupressaceae; genus Sequoia; species Sequoia sempervirens. Next base: position 124,395,229 of record VDFB02058242.1, read on the forward strand.
TGAAGATGGATCCAAATGCTTGATGAATTTCTCTTGAATCCTCTTGAATTCTCTTGAATGTCTTGTGAACTCAAACTTGCTATTAGGAATGCTCTCACAAAAGTCTTAGGTGAAAATGAGTGAATAAACCTTGTATTTATACTTATCCATGCTTAATATCTCAAAATTACACCATACCAAGCTGACATATGAATTCATTAATTAAAGGAGGCTAAATCTTACCAAGATTTGAAATTAAATCCTAAAAATAACTTGAGGGGCACTAAGATGCCCTAGGTGGCGTCGTAGTCCCAAGGCCTGAAACTCAGGGCATAGACTCCAAAAGGGGGCCATCTAAGGCACTTTTGAAAACAAGGTGCCAAGAAATTTGGAGGAAAAAGATTCCCTAGGTGGCATTTTAGTCCCAATCCAAAAATCAAGGACACACAGCCAAAATCATTAAATTATCATTTATCTTTTGATTTTTTTTGGGATCAGCCATAAAAATATATAATTTATTAGGCTTGTGGATACAAAATAGGACAGCTTAAGGCATAAATAAGGATAAATAAATCAAGGTGGGCCCAAACAAGTGTGAAAATGCAAGGGTATGCATTTTCCTACACTACAGTATCATTAAAAGAGGGACAAACAAATTTCTCATGATGTTAAATAATTGGGTCTTCTAACACCAACATACCTTTGTCACAAGTAGGAGAGGTATTGGGAGAAGAGCAACTATGATTGTCATGATTGTCTATTGTTACATCCTCTTGTATCAAAGCTTTAGTGGATGATCTAGGTGAGATGAATTCCTCAAGGGATTCATCTAACATGTCAAATTCATCACAACTAAAGGGTTTGAGTGACATGCTTTCTCCAAGGTTTATCATTTATTTATTTTATTTTGTTTGATGTTTTTATTATTCTTTTGTTTTTTAATGATTGTGAAATATAAACTAATCTATCTAAGCAATGAAATGATGTTGAAAGTAAAGGAAAAATGTAGCAACCTAACACTATCCTCAATTGAAATATGCAAGAAACAATTTCCAAAATGTTGCAAGATCTAACTAAATAAGTAAAAACTTGAATTCAAAAATAGACTATTTCAGGAAACCAATTTTCAGATCTGACAACAACAACGGAAAGGAAAATAAGAGAGTAAAAACCACCTACAAACTTGACTGAAATGCTTGTATAGGGACTCATTCACAAATGGGAAAATGGGTCCTTGCTCAAGGTTTTAAAAAAGTGAAAATTACAATTTTTGTGTTGTTTTATGTTTTTTTTGTGCCTAGTTTCATATTGTAACTTTTGTGAAAAAAAAAATCTAGAATTTTATGACCTAATGCAAGTAGAATTAATGAAAAATGATGAACTCTATGAAAATTTTTGAAATGCAATTTTGACCCATTTTTTGAATATGAATGATGAAAAGTACACTAACATGCAAACACTATGCAAAATTAATGTAATATGTAGGCAAAAAAATTATTTTTAGATTTAAACCATGCAAAAATATAAATTTAAACCCCTATATGAAATGAAAACTAATGCAATTTTTGACTACCCTAAATGACATGCAAAGTAATGCAATTCAATGCAAACTGATGCAAATCCTAGATCTATGGTTTAAATGCACTCCAAATCAGAAATTAGAATGTTCAAAACTTATGTTCACCAAAATGAAACATAGAAAAATAGAGTAGGGGTTCAAACACAAAGTTTTATTCTAAATTTCTATTGTTTCACCAAACTTACTATAAATAGAAATGAAAAAATGGGGTGAATGAACCTACCTATTCTTCTATTTCATTTAGTAAATGAGATCCCTCAAGTTAAATCCACTTTAAACCCTTATGTGAGTGAATTATTTGAGGAATCATGCAATTTCCTTTATATGTGTGTGTGGACTTATCAACACTTTTGGGAGATGAAAATAAAATAGTAAATCAACTCAAAACTTAAATGTAATTTTAGATCTAATTAGATGAAGCATAGATCTAAAAGACATAATTTATTTCACACAAATCAAATGAGTGGAGGTCACTTAAAAATTACTCCAAAAATAATTTCAAAGTGTCATGTTTGGTTGCAAAGTGGCTTGATATAACTTTTGATAGAAATGACTAAATAGGGGTTTTGGGAGAAAGATTAAAATACCAAATGCACTCATTCATGATATGTAAAATTTTGATTTGATAGATGAAACATATGACTATTAGAACTACTGAAAAATCTAGAAAATATAGGAATGGAAAATATTGTTTACCTTTCACAAAACACTATTTTTTAGAAGATGTCATCTTTCTCATTCATTCATAGGTGAATGGGTCCGTGTTCACCTTTCTAAAATTGATTTTTGGGTCCTCTACTCATGTTTATGCACTTCTATCTTCTTTGGGTTTCACAATCAGATAGTCAAAAATGAATCCAAGTTCATAGTTTCTGTGAGATGACAACAAAGGTGACAAGAAATGAAACTTTACAATTTTTCACTTTCGAGATTTTCAACCTAGAAATCTACAACACACAAAGAAAGTGGGAAAAATATTTATTTTTGGGTGAATAGGGGTTTTTCTTGGTCAAACCCCATTTTGGTAATTAAACCTTGGAATGAAACAATGAAACATGAAGGAATGATGAATGAACAAATGTAATGTTGCAACTCACCAAACCCTTAATTAAGCCTTTGAAGGACTAAACTTTTGATGTTGATCTTCCATGAAATGGCTTCAATGGATGTGGATCTTGATTCTTGAATCTTCCTCTAAATCTTTGGCTTGAATTCTTGTATTAGATCTTGAAATCTACATCACAATGTTAGCTCCAAAAAGATGCATGATTGAACATAACTTTGACATGATGCTTGAGATCTTGAATGTTCCAATAAATCCTTGATAATTCCACTCTTGAATTCTCTTGACAATAATCTTAGCTCTTGTTAAGTTCACATCTTGCTAGATTTTTCCTTAGACTTGATTTGATCAAAATAACCTTGTATTTATAGATATTTATCCTTAATTTCTTAAAATTAAAACATTACAAGCTGACATTTAGAATTTAAATTTGGGGTGATAAAAATAGTACCAAAACATGATTTAAAAATGGGTTCCAAATCTTATGGAGGACCCATTCGCCCATGGATGAATGGGCCCCAAGCCCTAATTCTTGGAACATACATTTCTCAATGTGAAGTGTTATGTATTGGCATTAATTATTGTTGGGTTTCCCCTTTAGAAAGTGTAATTTATTACGCTTGTAGATATAAAATATGGCTTATTAAGGCATAATTAAGTCCAATTAATTAAGGGATCCCTACATAAGTGTGAAAGTCTAAAGGGATACACTTTACAACACTAAATTAAGGCATTATTAAGTCCAAATCAAATTAGGAGGGCCCAAACAAGTGAGATCATGTAAAAGGGTTACTTTTTCCATCACTACAGGTAGAATCTCACAAAATATTATCCACTAAAATAATCCCCCATTCGAGAGATAAAAATAGAAGGTTCCTCCATTGCTCCATTGAAAAAAAATTCCCAATTGAAAGAAGCATTAGCATAACAATGTCATAATCCCCTCTTATGCTAAGAGGTATAAGTAGACTAACTAAAATCGGGCATAAAAAGAGTGCAAGGATTTTAGACCCAAAATTAGGTCCAAAATATGTACAAGAAACTGAAAAGGGTTGTGCATTAAGGAACACATGTATGAGGTGAGAATCATGAGGATCCATTGTTGTGATGGAAAATCAAGGCAACACATGCATTTCACAAGAATTACAAGAATTCAATACTTTTATGGAAAACCAAGGCCATCATAGTATTTGATAAGGACCAATGGCCTCAAAATTAAATGTTTCTGACAACTATTTAACTTTAGAATTAGTGCACCACCCTCGCATATATATCAATTTTTTAATAATATGTTTTACTATCCTTTATGATCAAGAGGTATCCAAATTAAATGTTGGTCCATATAAACCTCTATTAAGTTTATATTGATGTATGTAACATTACATATTTTTCCTAAGTTCTAAATACTTTCCATAAGTTTTAAAAAAGCTATTTTTATATAGTAAATATTTGATCTAGGCCTCAACTAGCTTCTTTGGTGGAACAACATATATGCAACGATAAATAATAGACTGAAATCAAAGAGAAGGTTCTAGATATACAAAAAAAATCTATGATTCCGACCATAACTAATTAAAATGCAATGATTTGTGGCACTCCTAATGGTCCATCTGTGTTTATGAATTCTTCATCCTTAGAAACATGAGTGTAGTGATATGTGATGCCTCCAACTTAATTAATTTCAACATAATAATTCTATGAAATACCTAAAATATGTAGAAAACAAATAAATTTTAAAAGTAAATATGTTTGTTTTATGTGAGATTACTTTTACACCTTCGATGATCTTGCATCATCCTTAGCACTTTCTTGTTTACATCTCAATATTTGACTCCTTGGAGCCTCTTAATCTATTTACAAAGTTTCAATGTTAGTAGACAATATAATTTGTTTAAATAATTGGTCATAAAATTTGATTTTGATATTCATTATTATTAATTTCTAATTTTAGATTTTTATGTAGTTCTTCTCAGTATAGGGATCTATATTGATTAATTATTAAATATTAGATTTTTGTTTCACTAAAATTATTTGATTATTTTATATTTTTTCTTAAGTTTATATTTAATATTTATGTGATTTCTTATCTTCATTATATTTGTTATCATTTATTGTATTAATTTTCATTATTAATGACATATATTAATACATATTAGTAATGATATGACATGCAAATAACATGATGCAAGTCAAAAACATAACATTATTGTAAGGATATATCATTTTAAAAAATACCTAACAGATTTAAGTTTCTTGTCAATTATTTCCTACCAAATAGAGTACATCTACTCCAAATTCTGCAAAAATATATTTCATTTTCTTGAAATGAATCTACACCTTACACATCTAAAAATTTGAACTCATTAACTACATTATACAATTCTATAAAGATGTGCATTCTAATCTTTTAAAAATTAAAAAACTAATCCTTTTGCCTTTTAATGCAGGCTGTTCAATTACCACCTTCATTTAAAAATCGGCACATTTTTTTATCACTCTTTATTATGTCAATAATGAGTGCACATCCCACTAAAATTTCTGATAAATTCAAACGTACACGGCAACATTATTGTCAAGTTATTCTGTTGAAAACTATTGCTTAGAAGGCAATTCAACGTACAAATCTAAGTCACACAAATGAAGAAGACGAACTAATATAACGAGCTCAGGTCATATGTGAGGTTAAACAAATATCTAGCCCATATAACATTTTAAGTTACACACGTTTCTTAACGTATGCTAAGGGCTGGAATGGCGCTGTTCGTTTATTTTATGTGTTCGCAGAATTCCACGCTTTCACACTCCACTACATTGTGAGTGCGATAGCGTAAGGTATTATATAATACTAAACAGAAAAAATTAAAGAAATCAGGAAATTTATCTTAATTTCAGTTGCATCAAAACTTTTGAAAATAAATCCTTGGCAATAATTTGATAGGTTTCGCTCGTTGGGTGGAAGCTATCCCAGAATACGTATTTCGATGCGTCAACACAAGTTGGGATCTCCTTGCTGCATAATATGGACGCCTCTAACAGTCCAGTTCCGCAGCAACCCACCCTTGTTTCTTTAAAACCTGCGATTCAATTAATCGATGTATAGATCAATCGCACTTAACTTAAAAATAATTGAGAATAAGGGATACCCATGGCAATTACAATGTTTCTGATTATTCTTTAATGCTCACCGTATTTAGTGGGATATTTAATGATGTCATACAATTTCTCATATATGTCATAATATGCGATTCGAAGAGCAGGAAAACTGAGAGCCATCTCCTTTGTTACAGCAATTGTCTTCTCGTTGAAAGAAGCCGCGACTTCATTAAACTTTTCATAGCAGTTGCCGTTTAATAGATTGTGTAAAGTGATTTGCGAAGGACAACAACCAAATGGGGGTAGCCCAATTAAAACAAGTAGCGCCCTCATTGTAGATACTCTGGAAAATACACAACAATAATAATAAGAAGGCTTCTGGAGAATCTGTCCATTAAAAACATTAAATGGTTAGTTTGTGTAAATTACCTGTACAAACCCACGAAGGGACTGGAGAAGAATATCCTCGAACTGTGTAAGGCTGTATTTTTTGGCCATAAGAGGATTCGCCTAGTAATTATTGATAAAATCATTAGATCCTGTACTTAGAAAAAATATTGCTTCTGATATGATTTTGCTTGCATTCCTCTGCCCGGTCATATTTGCAAGCTGTAACCGGTAATGCCTAAAATTCTCCAGTTGTTTTCCCAACGTTAACACTTTCTGCAAATGAGAAAAAACTTAGATTCAAGATTTTATTTTTTGATTAGATAAATGTTTCACATCACTATTATGAATCAGATAAAGGAGGGTTTTGAAAAGATCCGAAGGAAAGAAAGAGAAATAGCATTGAAGTCTGAAACACAACATAAAACAAGAAAACGAAGGATAAACAGTGGCCGACCACATTGTCCAAAGGACAGCCCACCAGGAACCAGAAAAGAACAAGAACAAGCTTAAAAAATCTGAATCCCAAACACTGTATAGAGCTTTGAATGCAGCCATCAGACCGACTTCTCAACTCATTCTTAGATTCAACACTTTGGTTCTGTATCAACTGAAAATGGAGAAATTAAATGAAAAGATTAATAGTAAAAGCAATTGCAATGTACTGACCAAAGTTTGAGAGGTACTGTCATCGTATCCTGATGAACCCGAACCAAAACTAGCACCTGTGAGCAATTTTTCTCCTTGAAAATTGGGATCCAAGGACGCAGGCAGCAAATCTGGAAGTCCTGAGAGTTCAGCTGTACCCATTTATGTCAGATGGTTGAAAGTTTAAGAAATTTGCAATTGTTCTCATGAACAAGACAAAACTCGTCTCATTTTTTCATGCTAAAAGATCACCTTATCATGTTTGAGAAAGTCAGTTTCCTAATTGTATGATAACCCATAAACAACTTTTTTATTGGAATATCACTATATGTGATATGCATTGCAGAAGTAATCTTACAGATTATGTCCGTCGATAATTTTCCATTTGTAAACCGCCCAGTAGCTTTATGATCTGGAAAATCTTTCCCATATGGAGAAAAGTTAGCTTTGGCAATACTATTGAGTTGCTTGTTGTTCCCAGGATCTGTTGTGGAGTCTCCAAAGACATAGAGGGCAGAAGCTATGGCCTTCTTAGACTGCGTCTGTGCTTCCACTCGCTGTCCAGCTAACGTTACGAAAATAACAAATCCCAACACAAAGTTAGATGCAGTTGATGCCTCCATTGCTAATTCAGAGGGACAACAGCTATTGCATGGTACATGCCTCATATACAAATTTATAGTCAAAATGCATGAATAATTTCTCCTGTGTGAAAGGATTGTGGAATTTTACAGCTGTTCTGTTGGATTTTGGACCTTGGATAAAACTCTAATATTTTTTTTCAACCGTTCACAATGTCTGGAAGTATTTTCAATGGTCAGCACAAGCTTGTCGTGTTCCACGGGCTCCCTAGGCTTATATGAAGTCAAGTGGTCCCACTTCTCTCCCTTGTCGTAAGTCACAATATTTTATGATCAGTCGTTCTACCGACAAAATGCCAAACGAATGATTTCCTGCAGTTGTTTCCTTGCATATTTTAGTCAAGATTTCCTTTGAAATATCATGCTTTAGAGATAAACATAGAAGGATATGTCGACGTACGATGAAAGTTTCGTAAAGCCAAACGAGGGTCCGCTTGGATGAGCCGTGAGTTTGGAGACAGTTTAATGATCTTCTATTTCATTTCCGTGTTTAACCACCTTTCTTCAATATTTTCAGACTAACATATATTTTATAGCACATATGGCATTTGAAATTGTTATATTGAATGCGTGTCTATTTTCCTATATCTTGTATTGAAATTGTTATATTGAATGCGGGATGGGTTAGCTGGGCCCTACAGCAGCATTACCTAAGCGTGGTCAACGCTTAGAGTGTGCTGGTTAAGCCCAGCCTATATATTGTGGCTGGCATTCAAGACTTTAAATTTGATATGATTGGATTTTGTCTATCTAGGGGAAAGGACCCAGAAGTTGTGCACCTTAACTTCGTGCCTCTTAAAATCTAACTTCCGGATGTCGGATGACTCTAAAAATTTAATACAATCTTCTTCGACTAGTTGACTACTTATAACTAAGGTTTCAAGTTGTCGTGAACAATTTTGATATCTTTATTATGCGTAATCGTACAAAGTATCCAAAACACCACTTTTCTAACCCCCTACCCATCGTAGTGAATTACCACCTCTGTTCTTTGAATACACTTGCGCCAATAGTTGAACAATTTCTCATAAAAATAAATTACCTATACACTAGAATATGAATAAAAAGTAATTTTAAATTACACATCCTAATATTAATAACTAAATACAAATAAACAACTCTAATTTATTAATTGTCTTAAAACTAAATATATTATATATTAATTTGTATATTTTACATTTAGAAATTAATAATAAACTATGAATGACTAAATAAAAAAAACCTAACCCTAATTGTTGCATCCTAATTCTTCAACATAACCGGCATTTCATTGTTGCCGCCGCCACATTTCTTCGACCTCCGCCGCTCCTCTGTGCTGCCTCCACAACGCTTCGTGTCACCTAGCAACATATACAGTTGCAACCATGGAGGGACGTGTCCAGGAAGTAAGGATTATGTGTCTTTTAAATCCATTATTTAGCTTTATTTTTGTGCACTCACTACATTTTAGGTTGCACAAGACAAGAGTCATCTTTCTCACTGCATTTTGGGTTGTGCAGGACAAGAGTCTTCTTCTGGAGGGGTCTTCAATGGATGACAACCAATCGAACTTTGGATCGATGGATTTGGTAAGGTCTTTTATGACCTTACTGAGGCTATGAACCGTTTCTTCCTCTCTTTTTTTCTTAAATTTCTGTATGATTTTTCTGTGTAACGACTTTAATTTTAAACTTAATGGAAATTTCTGAATTTTTTGTACTGTACAATTTTTTTTGGCTTGGATCTGGTAATGATTCGTTTTGGGGTTTTCTTTCAAATTAATAAGCAATGATTTGTTTTGGGGTTTTGTTGAAAAGAAAATTAAAACTGGGTAGAAATTTAAGTGATTCTTGAAAACATAATTGCAAAATCAAGGGTTTCCCAGCAAATTGTCTGGAGAGGAGTTTTTATTTGAGCTATGCAATGCCTATGTCCTGCATTAGGTTTTTCATTTCGTCCTCCTGCACCGCCACAACTCCACGGCTATAGGACGATCTCATGCCCTGGCTTGCACCGCATATATGTGTGAGCAGTCCACAGGCGTCCTTTTAGAAGCTCCATTGATGCCAAATTAGCAGCGCCAGATGCAACATTATCACCTCTAGCATACTGATTGATGTAGGGATTTCTAACAGTGATCTTTCATGATCCACTGTACTATCATTTTTCCAGCTTTAAATTCAATACTCATTCTTGTAAGACCCAGTGCAGTAGTCTATTTATACTTCATTGATTTCTAAATACTCAGATATACCAGTTCAAGAAGTCACATTCTCCGATGGAATTGAAAAATCTCATCTCAATTCTAATGTTTTCCAGGATCTCAAGCAGTTAAAATAGATTTTCATATTCAATCTTACTCACATTTTTAAGTTTAATTAAGATTTTCTGGTGATAATTGGACTGTTACAAACTTCCATATGATAAGCAAATAAACAAAACAATTATTGGCATTTTACATTCTCTGCAAAATTTAAACATTACAAAGTAGGTGAATGTGCTCTGCAAAAGAAAATTATATTGTCTAGAAAATTGAAACTTTACAAGATGAGATGCCTGTGGACATTGCATGGTCTGCAGAAAATTTTACATTGTGTGCAGAATTGAAACAATAAAAAATGATGAAACCTGTAGTCATTGCAAAGTAGTTATGGTATGCAAAAAAGGTTACAGTATATGGAATTTTATAACATTGCAAAATTACCAGCCTGCTACATATTGCAAAGTAGCCTTGATTTGCAAAAAAAGGTTCCATCATCTAGAAAAGTTTAACATTCCAAAATGACCACCCTGTAGATATTGAAAAGTAATAGGCATGGTCTGCAAAAATGGTTACATCATCTAGAAAATAACTTTCCAAAATGACCAGTCTGTGGATATTGCAAAGTAGGCATGGTCTGCAAAAAAAAGTCTTGCCAAATCAAACATAAATTATGCAAAATAGGCTTTTGCAGAATTGATTAATTCACCATAAAGCCAGGGAATGGTTCTGGCTCCTCCATAGGACTATTTGTTGTAGTGTTTTTTGGATTGGCTAAGTCAACATGAGGTGTAATAGGAGCAAGATGACCAAACATATGCTCTTCTAAAAGGCCAGAAAATTGAAATTGTTTCACAGGGGAATGAGGGGGGCTATGGCTAGTAGATGTTTGGAAGTTGTTAAGGGAAGCATAGGCAGGGGTTAAAATGTTGAACATATCTCTCAAAGTCTGATGATGTTCAGGTAGGGGGGTTGTTGGAGTACTTTGTTGCCTTGCTCTACTTGTATCCAGTGTTGGATTCTTATCTAAACTAACTTGGAAGTTAGTAAGAGCAGCATATGCGGGGGTTAAAATTTGGTACATATCTTGTAGAGTTTGATGATGTTCAGGGAGAGCGGTTGATGGAGTACTCCTCCCCCCCCTAAACTGGTTGAAGGATGTGTTGAATTCCCATTCTTACCTAGCTGCCTTTGTTTCTTTTTCAACTCCCTCTCATTTTGCTTCTGTAGCCTTTCTTCCTCTCTCCTCTGTTTCATTAGTTGTCTTTCAATTTTCTTCTCTTCGTTCCTTTTTCTTTGTTCAATTTGATGAAGTTTCTTTGCCTCCATCTGTTGTTTCTTCCTTGCTTTCTGCTATTCAAGTTTAGCTTTCCTTGCTTCTTGTTGCTCCTGCAATATTATGTACTCAGTTGCAGTAAGTATTTGAGACTGCCTGCCCAATTTGAGTGTATTATCATTAGAGGCAGTGGACCTCTTTCTAACCCTTTCAATAGGTAGCTTCAGAAACTTTTTTAAGGAGCCTTGACTACATAACACCTCGTCATTTGTTGCAAAAGCTTCATATTTCATTTGTGAACCTTCATTGTATCCGCCTTGATCATCTTCAACTCCATTAGGTTCCAGATTTGTAGTATCCCACTCTGATGTATCTGCATAATAATGAATCACTTCAGACCTTGGTAGTGGAGGTGGAGAAGGCATGGATAATGAGGTTTCTTCACCTTGGAAATCAATCTATATTCCCAACTCTTTTTCTTTTTCTTGAACCCAATCTGGTGGGTCAATCTGTGTTGGTAAGCTCATGTCATTATCCAAGTCATTTTCATATTGTGTTTGGCTGACATGAGTTGGTGAAATTATGCCTTCTTCTGGGTCTATTGTTGCTGCTAATTTTTCTGTTTCCATTTGGCTGACACGAGTTGGTGAAATTATGCCTTCTTTTGGGTCTATTGTTGCTGCTGATTGTTTTGTTTCCATTTGTTCCAAGCATTGTTCTACAACAGTCTCTTCATAACCAGCCAATCTTAAAATGCTTGCAATTCCTGCAAGCTCATTGTCATCTTCTACAATGAATGCCTCACTTGGTCTCATATCATTATTGAGTGCATTTCTATTTAGTGGCCAAATTCCAGTTCTTCGAAAACTTGCAATGATATAATAAATTAAATAGAGAGCAAATATAATATGCAGTATTTTCGTTTGAGAAAATTCTTTTGAATAGTACAGTAAAAAAATTCGTTATTGTAAAAATTCAACCACTTTCTAATATAATAATGAATCTTTTTTGTTTCATCCTTTATGGATATAAATAAACACGTTGAAAACAATTTTATTACAAATTACCTGCAATGATGTTGTCAGGTACAAGGGCATGTTTAAAAGCTTTGCTTGCAAGTTCTGCCAATTCAGTTCTTCTTATTTCTAAGTGTGGATGGTTTACCATCCACTTGGACCTCTCAAACTTGAAATATGTCTTGAATGGAGAAAAACAACTTACATCCAAAGGCTGCAATTTATGGCTGGTATGGGCAGGCAGTGTAAGAAGATCAATACCTAGAGATCTAGCCTCTTTGATTGTAGTTAAAGCAACGTGGCTTCTATGCCCATCAAAAATAAGGAGATGTCTATTTGTGGGCGAAGCCCCACCTGGAACTAATCTAGCAAAATGATGCAACCAATTCAAGAATAACTCTTTGGTCATCCAAGCATGTGGTTGTGCTACCATGCAGGCTCTTGGTTCACAATTTGCAATGTAATTTTTCAGTTGTCTTTTTTCCTTAAAAAGATAGAATCCTGGAATTCTATGACCTGCTGCATTAATACAACATAATATTGTTATCCATTCTCTACTTTTAGATCAAATATGTGGCACACTTCTGCTGCCCAACTTTGCAATCACTCGCATCCCACAATTTTTGCCTGCTTGTACGCCTGTTTCATCACAGTTCCATATCTTGGTTGGTCCATACTGATTATCATTATATAACTTGTCTAGGTTATCATAGAAATCTGACACAATGCTTGGTCGTAACATAATAGCTCTATCCCTATCTAGACCCTCTGCAGTCCTTATGGTCAATCCTGGATGACGTTTGCGGAAACCCATCCACCATGATCTGCCTGGTAAACCATTTTTGAATGGATTTGGCCTTGTTTGACAAATATGAGCCACATGTGATTTCAACTGAATAACCTCCAATCCACGACCAAGCTAAGCCAAGTCTTTGCACCACTCAACTATTTCCAGCTCTTCTTCCATAGAAAGGATTGTTGGTGGTCCCTTTCTTTTTGTTGTTGTCAATCCTGATAGCCAATATGTTAAACTGCTAGCAGGGATTCCCCATTTTTTTGCTGCTACTCTTACAGAAAAGAAATTTTCCTCAACATCATTGATGGCATTGTCCATATCTTCTTGTGTCCACTTGCCATTATTGCACTTAGTCTTTTGTCTATGATGTTGAGATTTGTCAGCAACATCCATTGTTTTTGTAACATTGTCAACAATTGGATCACAAGCTATGTTTTCCTGAGGTGGGTTGGTTGAAGTGTCACCATCATCAGAGTCAACGACTTGTAATTTCACTCCCTGTGGTAAATGGGTCCTCGGCCTTCTGATCATTCTTTTACTTTTTCTCTTTCCTGCTACCATAATGCCTATGGATATATAAAAAACCATTAAACCCTCTAAAAATTGCTAATAGAATATAGATTTTGAGAAAAATATCATTTAGTTATCAGAATTGAAACTAAAAAGATTAATACATATATATATAAACATACACAGATATATATGATATCAAAAATTCAGGGCTATAAATGGTCTGAACTTGGTCAGATAAACATTCAGTTTCAGTGGATTGAGGAGTAGCCATCTTATGCATGAATTTCGTCATAGAGATAGATCAGAACAGGAGACGAAGATAAAGATTTGTCTAATAGTGCTATACTCAATTGGCTTTGAAATTATGTTACCATTTTGGCAGGAGCCAAAAATGTCATGATGGAAACAATGCTGGCAGACCATTTTGGTAGTAGGCAAAATCGTCCCATGCACAACAAAATAGTAAATCACAAATTGCGAGAGTTTTCTCCCAAATTGGGTTTCTCAAGGGTAAATCACATGTATTATCTTATGCATTTGATGTTGCTTTCATTTACTTTCTTAAGTTTGATTGTCACAATTTGGTAAACATCTATACACTATAGCACAAGTATATAATGGATAATATGAGCATACTCTCTTGCATGATGAATTTATTTTATTATAATCAGTCATAGATCTGCAAGTAAATAATAAACAGCAGCCTTAATGTTGCTCAATTAATCATAGAAATCGGGAACCACAAGGTGTTAAAATTAGAATTTGTGATGGTGAATTGTACTATGGAATATCCATGTTGATTACAGATCAGTAAAGTTGTCTCCAAACCCTAAATTCACTGTGAAAAACCTAGTTAATATGCATAAGCAACAATAGTGGCTAAGGTTCAAAACATAAATGTTTAGATCTTTCCAAAATCTCTCAGAGAGTTTTGGATCATATGATATCAAAGATTCAGGGTTATAAATTGTCTGAACTTGGTCAGATAAACATTCAATTTCAGTGGATTGAGGAGTAGCCATCTTATGCATGAATTTCATCATAGAGACAGATCAAAACAGGAGACGAAGAGAAAGATTTGTCTAATAGTGTTATACTCAATTGGCTTTGAAATTCTGTTACTATTTTGGCAGGAGCCAAAAACGTCATGATGGGAACAATGCTGGCAGACCGTTTTGGTAGTAGGAAAAATCGTCCCATGCACAACAAAATAGTAAATCACAAATTGCAAGAGTTTTCTCCCAAATTGGGTTTCTCAAGGGTAAATCACACGTATTATCTTATGCATTTGATGTTGCTTTCATTTACTTTCATAAGTTTGATTGTCACAATTTGGTAAACATCTATACTTGGTAAACATTTATAGTTCTGATCAAGTATTACAGAAGATTCTAAAAACTCTCTGAGAGGTTTTGGAAACTTCAAAAACATTTCCAAACTTTTTGGGCAGTTGAAACCTATCATACCCATTAAACTAAATCACTTGCAAGATTAAAAATGATCACATACTTAACACCAAAAAGATATCCACAGACAGAGGGATTAGTCTATTATTCTATTTAACAAAAGACCGTTATTGTTGTTTTATTTGACACAGGCTGTAACAGTTACATACATGTTTATTTATCTATAATTTGGTGTACAGTGACAAACAGGAAAAAATTATTACTGGTAAAGGTCACGTAGTATGACAAACACAAGGTTGACTAATTTATAGTGATGTTTATTTAGCTTTGGAACTGTTGGCAGTCAAATTATTGTTGTCATAAGAAAAAAATTGCATACTGTGAAAAATATTTGTTATAAATTTTGCATATAGTGACAAACATGAAAAAAATATTGCTGGTAAAGGTCACGTAGTATGACAAACACAAGGTTGACTAATTTATAGTGATGTTTATTTAGCTTTGGAACTGTTGGCAGTCAAATGATCTCTAATGTCTGAAATGAGAATTGGCAGGCTAAATTAAAACTACAGAACTGTAAAATATATTGAAGGAAAAAACAATGAACAATGCATTGAAGGAAAAAATAGAATACCTTGACAGAAAATAGTAGAAAATGAAGGAAAAAACAGAATACCTTGATAGAAAATAGCAAAATATGGTTGGTTTGTGCTGTATGATCAATCTGCAGAGAAGTAATTGTTGAAATTGCAAGAATGTCTCGTCTGATATGGTGGACAGGTCTGAATTTTCTGCAGTGAAAATGTAAATGGCTTTCTTGCATCGTATGTTATTCTTATAGTTTTCTTCCCTCCAAATTTTTAAAAATTGTTTGATCCATGGATTTGAAATCCTACATTTTAATTGGACAAAGAGGCAATGGGGTGGATTGATGGAGGCAATTTTAAATCTTTGCATTTTGATTGCTTGTTTTCATTCGAAATGGTGAGCCTCAGATCTGTATGTTTCTTATTTGCAGGTACAAGAAGTTGGGCGGCTGAAGTCTGCAAGTTGGGCGGCTGAAGTCTGCAAGTTAGGCGGCTGAGTCTGCAGGCTAGGCGGCTGAAGTTGCAGGCTAGGAATGTAGACGTTTGTATTTAAGAGGGATGGGATGTATGACCAGACATACATTGGTTTATTGATGCCATGTTTCAATCCAAAAGTTGAACAATTTATATTATTTATTATACATCAACATGTAATAGTTTGACTATTTGGTTCATGTGTTTGAACCAATATATTGTAAAATTATACATTTTGGAATATAATAATTTATTTGAGTTCTTTGAAGTTGTTTTGGAAATCATTTTATTTAGTTCCATAATCAATATGTAATTAATGACATTGGTTTCTTATTTTAATATTAGTTAATGGTTAGTTATTCAAATATCAATAATTCAATGATATATATAAAATAGATTTAAAATGATTAATTATATTTCAGTTATTAACACACAAATGTATAAAATTTAATATTTTAATGTTCAAGTATTAGTCTGTACATGTTATGTTAATGGACAAAAATATCACAAGAACATTCACAAATATTGGAACATGCTCAGGTACTGGGTCCTTTCCCCTATATTAACTAAGATGAAAAAATTGTTCCTCCTCCAACTTGCCAGACAGATCAACAAGCTCCGACACACCCACTAGCTTGACTAGGCCCAGCACTTGTTTCAAGAAGTCCACTCCTTTAGCCGCCTTACACTGCTACTGTGAAATAATTTTAGACCAGGAAGAGGAGATGAAGGGGTACCAATCTGCATTACCCCCTCTAGTTTGAAGCCGAGAAAAGACTACAATGAGTGGGACACCATTGCCATATCAAGTGATTTTCAAAATCTCCTCCAAACCGCCCAAAAATTGATGCTTGATCAAGGTCTTCGCAATTGATTTCACAATGTCCTTCATCTCTCCCAAATCAAAAAGAGAGGCAACAAACATTGAGGCAATATCGATGTTGACTATGTATTTATGCTCTATCATCAAAAATTCATCCACTCACTACACTACAAGAAAAATAAGGTTCCAATGGGTTTTCAACACACATTGAAGCCTTTTCTCCATCACCTTCTAAGAAAGCCAGTTGACACTTAGAGTAAGTAGCTTAATCACGGTCTCTATTATACTTGCAAAATAAAGAGGTGAAAGCATAAAGTTGTGTTATATTTTTGGTCAATTAAATCATTTTGAGCAAAACTATTTCACCCAAAATCACATGGTATACATGTGACACATCCAGTTTCAAGCAAATTACTTTTTTTCGAAACTATAATTTATTTATTTTTCATTGAAATTTTGAATTGCAATAGAATTTATGTCTAGGGTTTTGAGTGAAATCTTTTCATTGAAATCATTTCAATCAAAACTATCTATGTGTCTTCCTATGTTGGAGCTTAACCCCTCTTCTGGGGAAAAATTAGAAAAAGATCGACTTCAACTCTCAATTTCTCCTTGACTAGAGGTAATTTCATGAAAATTTAAAAATACCTTTTTTATAGAGCTTAGAGTCTAGAATCAAAGAAAATGATATTTTGATTAGTTATATTATTATTTTTCAATTTATTGTAAGTAAGATTTTATAATCAAACATGAGGCTGATTAGAAATTAAACTAAAAATGCTAAAACAAATTCAAATTTTTTGAAAAGTATATGGTGCAATAAAGAATATAAATCTCTTCAAAAGTGTATATTTTTTAAATGATAAAAAATAATTAGACAAAAGTTGATGTCTTATGCAAACTATAATGTTTTAGTCAATTTTGATTTTAAAATGTTATTACAAAAAAAATATTTGTTGAATTTATTTTCATGCACTAGATATTGAAATTGGTTATTTGGGAGAAAAAATTAGGAGAAAAGAATATTTTGTTCTTTTTGTGGCATTCTCTCTACTTCCATTTTTTCCAAAATTTTCAACAATTCACATTCAACTCTTAAATTTATTAAAAACATATCAAACCAATTTTTTACTTTTTAAAAAAATTACAATCATAAACTTCATCAAGAGTTTTATATTTTATTAGTTTATATCATTTTAAAATTCAAACCATAAAGTCCATTTTTATGCAATTAAAGTTAAAACTTTGTATTTGTGTTGGTCATTTCCCTTATAATGGTGTGACATAGGTTTATACTTTTACCCACATCTACCATGAAAAGAATGACATGGATATATTAGTAAATCCTTGATGAAATCTTACAAAATTAATTTGTATGAATGTAATTGACAAGAAGTAATCTAAGCATTATGATTATTATTTTGCAAAGCCGTAGGTGGCATGATCTTCATCTCCCGAGACATCCACAAAACAAAGTACTCATTATTAAATGATTTGAATAATAGACAATGATTTTACCACCAACTCAACCAAATCCTCCATATATGACAATAATTTCTTCTAGCTTGGAAATAGCTAAGTTGGCCAACACATCAACCTCGATGTTGACCTCCCTAAAATTTTGTTACTGGTGTAGGACTCCAAATAATTTAAACAAGAGATAACCAAGTTTAAAAGAGATACAATCTTCCATCTACATGAAGACATGGATCCAACTACATTAATGACCAATGTTGTAATGCCCTCTTGAGAACCCTAGAGGACAAAACCTAAACAATGAAAAACAAGAAACTTTTTTTTTTTAGTGCAATGTTGCGAAAATGAAATTGAACATAACCTTAATTATTATCCTACGTCCCCTAGGGTGCACAACTGCATTACTTAAATTCCATTATCCAAGTTTACAAAACCAAATAACTTATTAACAATCAAACACTAACCATCATTCAGCATAACATTTACTCAACACAAATGATCATAGGAACCATGAGAAACATCCATTAAATTACATAAAAGAATAATTGATTACTTTCATTTCAATTAACAAGTACAATGTCACTAATTACAAAATTCCTTACATACATGAGATACATCAATTCAGTTTACAAGTACATTTTGTATAATGATACTTCCTTGAATCTCGTGAGTGCTCTACAAAAGATACATAATACATGATCAAGATACAATACATTTACAAGTACAATGATCAAACTTGCAATGTAGAAGTCAAGGGATCAGATGAAGTCACCACATCACGAACAAAATGGAAACCCAATGGAGAACGTAACACATTCCACCCAACCACGTGAACCCAAAGGTTCACCTCCCATGCTAGGAGGTAACAAAGGGTCCCACCATAACTGATAGACAATGACAAGTCATGACAAAGCTGACACAACTCATGAACACAAAAAGAACAGCAACAAACAACAAAGACCATACTTCTAAAGGCATATAAAAACTCAAGGTAAAACAATAAACAAGGAACTCATGGTTGTCGTAGGGGAATTGTCATCACATAATTGGACATAGGTTATCTAGGTAGTTCTTCCTAGGCCTCGGCCCCCATCCTAAGTTATCCTGGTAGCCTCTACCGAACTTTGGCCCCTCATGCCAACTTATGCAAAATTGACCTACCTCTCGTGAAGATGAAGTAGTTGATTATGCCATTTCAGGCCTTCCTGTCTCACCTCAAGCTTGTACGAGCACTTGAGCCTGAGCGAGGTATAAAATGATCTTGTTAATGTGTTTTACTACCCTTTCCCCCTAGTTGATTTTAATGTTTTCACTCGGTTACAAAACTTCCACATGGGTTATCCAGGCGCCCCTTTATGCACCGGCCCCCATTGGAAGTCACCCCCCTAACGACCACCAAAACCACATAAGCTGAATTCAAGCCACTTGCACAACTCAATACTCAAGGCAAACACATGGCGACGTACAAACTCATCCCGCTCAAAATTCCACAAGTAAAAATCAAACACGTAGGTGATCACATAGTGCAAGGCTACCGACCAACTTATACACAATCCATTGAATTGATCAACATTTTCAAGAGAATAAACCATCCTAGCCTTTGGAAGACTTCAATATTAACCATTGAACAAACTTTTAACCATAATCAACTTATAAAGCATCACTGGATATAACCAAACTACTCAAGTAACACCTAATTATGAAGTCTAAGTGGATAGCATGATAGGCATTGCAAGATTACAAACAAAGTATTCCAAACACTTACCTTCTCTTACAAATACACTATTTTTAGTTTGTTCAATACCAACTACATCAAATCTTATGAAGTTAATATTTCACTTCCATCTAAGTTACATCCATGACATAATACAATAAATACGTCTAATCGATCTAGGAAACATCTAAACAGTTATATGCATAATAATATATATAACTATATATATGTGTGTATATACATATATAAATGAATATGTACGAATGTATATACTTATCTATGTTTGTTTACTATCAATTGTTTGCCTAGCTCATTGTATAATATTCTTAAATTGAGTTTTATTAAAACAAAATGTTTAATGTATAAAACTCAATTTAAGAATATTATACAATGAGCTAGGTAAACAATTGATAGCAAACAAACATAGATAAGTATATACATTCGTACATATTCATTTATTAGCTGATAGGCTATTATAGGTGAGAAATCGACCGGGAAAGTCTCATGTCTGATATTCCAGTTGGATTCTCACCTGAGACAGGCCGACGGCATTTTTTTCCTGTAGAAGGTCATTAAAATTTCATTGTGCACGCCGTCAGCAAATTGTCGTATCCACTATCCTCGCCATCAGCAAATTCTCGTATTTCACTGAGGCATGGCCATTCATCCTTTTTTGGCGTCACCAGGTATGGGTGGGATCCATTCGCGCCGTTCTGCACCACTCCCCTGGTCTGCGTATTGCCTGGCATTTACAAAGCCACCGAATAGTTGTTAGATAATAAATGCAGGCTGGGAAAAAGGGGTTAAGAGAACGACTTCTGAAACAGCATTCCATTGGGTTGTTGTGGCTTGCGAGATCTGGAGAGTGCCATTTTTTGTGTTGCTTCTGACTAGACAGCTCTTGCGTTGGTGGGCGTCCTCTTCAAATTCAGGCTGCAATATCTACAACTTCCCAGGTTCCTTTCTTGCACTTACGAGTTAGTTTGTGCAGTCCTGCTCGTCATTCTTCAGTCGAATGTGTAGATGAGTCTTCTGTGTATTGAAAGCTATTAATCATGGCGCTACTGTTACTTTTATTGTTCCTCTTACAGCTTGTATTCACTCTCACGATTTAAATGGATTATCTCACTTTGCTTAAGATAGCCACTGTAACTCGCCTTTCCTTTTCAAGCCAGCTATACAGCATCGTTGAAACTTACAGCCCATTGTTACTTTTATGTATCTTAGAGACTAGACCCATTTAACGTTTCTGCCTTAACAAGACGCCTGATGATTTGTATTACTTGTTGATTTAAAGTGCATTTGAATTTGTGGGGTAATTTTTGGTATCTAGTTTAAATCAGATCTGAATTTGGGATGGAATTACCTTCATAACAGGCTGATAAAAATTGTAATCAGTTGTATCATCTTGCTATTTAGCTTAGTTACAATGCTTTTAATCATACCTGTTATCCTCAGAAATTGATGTTTCAGTTGTTGGTAGAGTATCTTCCCTTTGCTTTCAGCCTTTCTTTTCACTGGTTCAATGTCGACCGTTTGGGCTTTCTGCATTGCTTGTTCGCCAGAGGCCCTTTGATTGACAACAGGAAAATCATTAACTCCATGAACCCTGCTGAAATGATATCTGCTTCTGGGAAAATTAATGGAAGACTCATCTCTAATACTTGAGCTTCATTGAAAAATCCTTCTCTGAGACTCTTTGAATCTGCCCATGTCTCTCAGCTTGTAGAACCACACATTGGGCATTACATGAGACAGTCTGAACCTTGAGTTCCCCATTGTTGGACAAATCAAATTCTCTATCTCCCCATTGACATTCTCCCTGATTTAAAATTTGAGCTTTAAGATTCAATAGCTACACAAGATCTTTCTCCATGTGTCTGTCAAATCCCACAGCAGACAGTGTAGCAACTCCTTATAAATGAATCAATATTTATTTGTTATTAAATATAAAGTCATCAAAGTTTTAAAATATATATTAATATTTATTTGTTATTAAATATAAAGTCATCAAAGTTTTATAATGACTTCCAATACATTCAGTTACTGTTTGATACTCTTTGCACCAATGACATTCAATATCTTGAGCACATTGAAAATAAATTATCCCAAGATGCAATAATAGGAGCATGGTTGAAGACAAAACCTGATGCTAGGAAAGATCCAAAGAGCAATACCCTTATCATTGCATTTGATGGCGTTAATGATACATGAATTTTAAGGTTCAGTGCACATAATGGAGTTACCATCCATATAATTCCTAACTGCTTACGATCTAGCCAAATATATAAAGTTACCATATGCTCTCCTTAAGGATCCATCTCCATGTTTCACCAACTATAAAATCTTTTCTCTAACATGAACGGTAGAGCTGTAGACTTAAAATCCTCAAGGAAAAATTTGAACCATTGTATTTTTATCATTTGAAATCCAGGTATTGGTAGTTTAAAGGCCTTTCAAATGTAAGCAAGCTGCATATTATATGTTATCAGGTTTACAAATATCTATGTATAAAGAATTAATCACAAAGAAAAATCAAAATCAAAATCAAAGGGATTTGATTAAAAAATCAAAATGATAAATCACAATATTTTAAAATATTTATTATAGATAAATTTAAAAATCAAAATGATAAATCATAATATTTTAAAATATTTATCATAGATAAATTAAAAAATAAAATAAATAAAAATAAATAAATTGAAAGATCAAATAAATAATCAAAGAGATATGATCAAAAAACAAATAAATATAAATTACTAAGAATTCAAAATATTTATCATAGACAAACTAAAAGATCAAATAAATAATTCAAAGATAAAAATAAATCAAAAAAGATCAAATAAAAATGTTTACCATGATAAATTGAATGATCAAAGAAAGAAAATCAAAAAACAAATAAATAATTAAAAGATATATCTCTTTACCCTAACCCTAACTATATCTCTAGCATGTATATATATATATATAGAGAGAGAGAGAGAGAAAGAGAGAGAGCATCAAACTTAGGAGTTAGGGTTAGCATTAGGATTAGGGTTACATTTAGGTTTGCTGTCAAGTTTAGGGTTAATAGATATAGTTAGGGTTGGGGTAATAATTAGGGTTACTAGCATCAAACTTAGGGTTAGGGTTAGCATTAGGATTAGGTTTACATTTAGGTTTGTTGTCAAGTTTAGGGTTAATAGATATAGTTAGGGTTGAGGTCAGAAATATTATTATAAATAACTTAAAAAATAAATCAAAAAAGATTTGATCAAAAGGAAAAATCAAACATAAATCACAAAGATATAAATATATATTTACCATAGAAAAACTAGAAATCAAGTAAATAAATAAGAATTACAAAGACAAATCAAAACGATGAAATAAAAAACCTTACATAAATTAATTAAAGATCGAATAAATAAATCAAAATAAAAGATAATTCAAATATTTGAATAAACTAAAAGATGAAATAAATAAATAAATAAAAATATTTTATCGCAAAGATTTGATTAACATATCAAATAAACTAATCAAAGCTTTAAACAAGTTAAAAGACCAAATGTAAAAGATAATTCAAATATTTGAATAAAGTAAAGATGAATTAAATAAAGAGATAAACATATTTGATCAGAAAGATAAATCAATCAAAAAGGAAAATTAGAGATTTGATCTCAAAGCTTTGATTAAAATATCAAATAAACTAATCAAAGATAAATAAAAATATGACCCCATTTTCTTCAGTCATTTAAATAAGGACAACAATAAATAAAAGAAGGATATGTTCCCGCATCCCGTGAAGAAGGGAAGTATCTAAACTAAAAAGGATTAATTTTGTTTTTTGAAAGAAAGGGTAAAGAATTAGGTAGAATCGAATTTTCTTTAAAAGAAAGGAAATTTCCCATTCTATAGTAAATAAATTTAGAAGATAGAAGTAAATACTGTTATTAATTAATTATAGTATTCATCATTGATGTAATTATATATATATATATATAGGGGATGAATAAGTAGTTAGTTAAATAAATAAAGACATTGTATATAGGAAAGAGATATTTTATTTTGAGTTTAACATTGTTAATATTAAGGAAATATTATTATAAAGAGAAGTATTAAGATATTAACATTGTCATTGTAAAGAGAGGATTAATAATTGTTAGTTGTATTTTTCTTGCCCTTTTGTAAAATATGGATATTGCATATTCTCAACCCTCTTAACTATAATAGCTTTGTCGAATTTAAGCTAATTACCTTATCCAACTTTTTGGACTCATTGCTCAGTTAGTTTGCACATACCCTATAAAGTAATGTTTTGTGAAATAGTTATTTTACATGATTTTTTTAAATATGGTTTAGTAGCCTCTAGCAAAACACTTTATATTAAATCATCACCATGTTGTTGGGTAGAAACCCAGCCTAGAATAATTATTTAATCTACCTAGCCCATTATGCAAAGCCTTATATGCAAAGCCTAAATTATGCAATTAATAAATGTTATTTGGGGCTCACGCTAGATTTGAAAGATTTAATAATAAGTTGCACTCAAAAAGAACAAGTCAGTTACATCTAAGTATTTTGGATGTAGAGATTCTTAAGTTGCCCCCCCCCCCTCCCCCCAACGCGAATATTAAAATAACTATTTTAGAGTCAACCATTCTTGTAGTAAACTAAATTGTCCAAACTTAGACATTTAAGTTGTTGGAAGGAATTTGATTTTTACCCTCCAAGAAACTCGTCTATAAGGAGTCACCCAGCATGAACCCATCACTAATTAAACCTTGAGTTGTACCTTATTCAAGTGTATTATTACCAATATAGTGATAGGCTTAGGAGTTGTGTTGTATAATGGTGGCCCGCTGCGAAAGTGTTAGGTTGCTAATGTATGCTGTGAAAAAAAAAAAAAAATGTCGGGTTTGTAAATGAATAGTTCT
The DNA here is from genome assembly GCA_007258455.2 of Sequoia sempervirens. NCBI lineage: Eukaryota > Viridiplantae > Streptophyta > Pinopsida > Cupressales > Cupressaceae > Sequoia > Sequoia sempervirens. The sequence goes on from VDFB02058242.1 coordinate 124,419,852, forward strand.
AGAGTGAAAAAATGGTCCCCTAAATCACACAGGTAGGAATAAGTTAATAAGCTAAATGGGAGTTTGGGATTGATAGCCAGTTCCAAATTGTGTTTACTATAAATATCAATTAAGAGGACTTCTGTGTTGATTGATAGGCTCCAACTAAAAAATCTTTCAAAAAACATTCAACAAACCTAAAACTGCCAACCTTTTTTTTATATAGATAGAAGTACTTTTAGTAAGCTAAATTGACGTTAAACTCAGTTTAAACATTAGCATAAGTATAAGCTTAATGATTTAGCTATACTGTTTGGTGAGATAATTAATAATATTACCAGTTATTAAATTGGCTATTTTAAAGAGTATATGGTGGCCATTTTCAAAGAGTTATATGTTTGGGATAATATTATTTATGTTTAGACTGAGGTAAATTAAAAAATACTATTACTGTACGTTGGAAATGTGAATACTCAAGGGGTTTTACCCCATGTATAAAAATAAAATAAAATACAATGTGAATCTTGGTATTAAGGAATATTTGACTTTTAAGTAAAATATTCGTACTATCGTAGAAAGAATTAATAATAATTATAGTGGTGAAATTTGTAATTAATACAAACAAAAAAAGGGTAGTATAGTAATGGGATACAATTAATGGTACACATTATATTTAGCAATATTATTTCATAAATAAAAAACATTGTTGTTAATTGGTGGTATACTGATAACATTACTATCAATAAATACTATTATTTTTAATTGGTGGATTAGCAATACAATTACTATTATAGTTCCCACATAACGTTATTGTTAATTCCAAATACTTCATCCACTATATATTGTCATTTAGATTTTCACGACTAAAAGTGAATAGGGAAAAAGGGTCTATAGAGACATATAGCCAGCACATCTTTCCATATTTCCATTTTTTATTCACACACTACCATTTATTTAATATAGTGTATATATATTAATGCTTAATAGGCATACATCTTGAAATATGCACATAATAATCTCTATGCACCTTTACGTATTTGAAATTTTAAATTTGGATCGCATTTTACACATCATATGACCTGTATTATACAAAATCATTTTATGCTTATCGGACTGTTTTTATACACATCATTATATCCTTTATATTTTCAAATTATTTTTGAAAGGTAACTCTCTTTCTGAAAATACTCATGGTATAAATACATTTACTCGTTACAAATTTGAAAAAATAAAAGCAACTATTTCAAATAAGTATAAATATATTTGCTCATTGAAGATTTGCAAAAATAAGACGAGCTCTTTCAAATATACAATTTCATCCAACAAATATGGTTTTATTGAAGATACAGATATTTTCTTAGCAACTACATTAGAAATGACATCTTTTGGGACTATGATGAGATTCTTCATGAAAGTTCCTTAAATTTAAAGTCTTGAAGGTGCTATGTTTCAATATAGAAATGCCTTGTTAACATAAGGTCATCTAATCATTTAGGTGTACAATCAAATACAAAAAAAATAAAGTACATTGTAAGATGGCTTAAATTATTTTCCACCTCTTTTAGAACCATCAGACATGTAAGATCATTTAAAACATTCTTGCATCACTTTTCCCATATTAGTGCATTGCTTAGTTTATTGGTTATAATTTGATGGCTTAAGGTAAATAGTATTATGGGGAATAGTGTAGGTGGTTATAAACATTTTGTTTGATGGTCAATTCGTAGGTGCCTTACAAATTTTAAGCAAATGGGCCTCCTTTAACCTTCTCTACTGTGAAGATTTAATTCCTTGCCATGGGTAGAGTACTTTCCCTTATTGTTTTTTCCCAAACAAAGTACCTTCATAGGAGTACTTGTGTGTATCAAGAGGTTGCTTCATGTTTTTTTGTCAAATGTTTATTTGATGGATTACTATATTCCTAAGTAGTATAGTGTGATTCATGGTGTTTAGATATGTGTAGAAAAATTAGGTAACTGAATGATGTTTATAAACTTTCCACATGTTCAATTATTGGGTTGACAGTTCTTCTCCCATTAATTACATCGCTTTATATCCTCTAGGTTTTTTTAAAAATAATAGTCTGTGTGATTTTATAATAGTTATATATACAGATTTTGAATTAAATTTTAATTTGTGTTTATATTTGGTGAACTTGATTATGCATATAAGGGAATTTGTATGCTTCTTTATTGCTGTATGCTATTTTTTTTTTAAATGTAGTTTAACTTTAAATCCATCGATGAAGATTTTGTTTCTACTATGGTTGTCATGTTCCCACCCCATTTCCAACTGTCCTTTTACAAATCACACACATGCAACTTTTATTGTTATCAACTACTTAAAGATGTTCCTCTTACGAAACTCCCCAGGTGATGGCAAACTTTCACCCACCAGCAGACATTATCACGATATCTAGCAGCTCGTCTGAGGGAGACATTACAGGATCAAAAGCTAATGCTGGTCCTCCCTCACCTTCAGACTCTTCTTCTGTTATTTGGCCTGGCGTGTACCAAAGCAACATTGCAATCCTTGCAGAGAACATTGTGAGAGGTTGTGAAGACACTATTGAAGATGCTAAGAAGACATGCGAAGAACCCTTCCAAGTGGATAACCATGACATCGAGATGGTGCAACAGGCAGTCCAAAAATTCCATACAACTTATTTTGTTCTTGATGCGTACTGCGACTTCCTTCGAGCAATGAAGTATGATGCATTGTATGGAATGGGAAATGGTACTAAGATTAAGGAAAACTTTCTAAAACTCCTAGCAGACATAAAGTAGATTGTAAATAGCTTGCTTAAGATAGCTACTTGTTTTTTTTGAGGTGTTGGGGATAATGGTTTTGCTTTTGACACAACACGACAACATCAACTTATGATTTTTTGTAAAGATGGGCAGCATGGCTTTCCTCTCGATATAATGTATACAATGGCTGCTAATCATCTGACCCCTTCTTTTTTCCTAGCACAACAAAGTAGTTAAACCTTATATCTAGTGTTGGAAAATCTACTATGCAGTGGAAAGAATGTACAACTCCTTCCCCCCCCACTCTACTACTTTTTCCTTTGGTCCTTTCCATTGTACATATGCATCTACCAATATGGCAATTGACTCGATGTTTCTACGCGTTAATTTTTTGTCTTCTTCGCTTCATGTATCTCCAATATAATCTAATTGAACTATACAGATGCATCTTTGAGCTATTGCAATCAAAACTATACATATTCCATGTATGCAAGTGACTAAAAATTAGTATAGCTGATGGTAAATTGCATAGAGAGTGTCTATTTTCCCTTTCCTTGCTCCACATAATGAGGTAGATGTTTATAAAAAAAATGTGCATAACTGACTTCCCCCTAGCTGTGTTGCTACTTGCACCCGTTTCAGTTTTGTTTGCTTGAATCTTTTTTTTGCCTGCTCGACTTTATATACCAATAAGTTGATGTAGTTTGCTGGAAGGGTTGTTCTATTCACTTCTTCACACAATCGGCTTACATCCAATACATTTCTGCAGGATCCTCTCCTTGCCTTGCACCATGGCAAGCTTATTGACTCCAGATGCAATTAGATTGATGCATGGAGGAAATGTCGCTTTGGAACCTCATGTCCAAGTCATAGCTATCTCAAGTTTTGGCTTCGAATATACACACATCAATCGATATAGGTTGGAAATCTCTGATGGTGTGCACAAGCACAAAGCATCATTACCAACTAAGTACAACTCCTTCATAGAATCCAATGTGCTTGCACCTAGCTCCATCGTGCAATTGAAAAGATACAGTTGTCCTCAAACAGGTAGCACACGGTATGTTTATGAACTAATTTCTATACCGCACAAGAATACGTGAGACCTACTCTCCTCTTAGATTTTGTTACTTATACTTTGTCTTGCTTTAAATATTAAGGTGGATTGTTATTGTCGACCTTGAAATTGTGCACACAACACATGCTATTGTTGGGGAGCCAGTTTTCCTATGCACAGAAGACCTTCAACAACTTGGGCGCTCAACAGGAGAATCCTCTGGCTTGGCCACATCTTCAAAAAGCCCTTTCCTTCCTGAAAGACTGCCTCCTCGATGTCTCCTATTTGGTGTCAGCCCGATCCTGCCGAAGGAGGCACCATTGACAATAACGCCTATCAAAAACTTGAATCCATTTCAGCCAAGGTGGACTGTTAAAGGTCGTGTAACTGTGAAATCTGAAATACGTAGCTACACCACACAGAAAGGAAGTGGCCATATCTTCACCTTTGATATCATAGATTGTGAAGGAACAGAGACACGTGTGACATGCTTCAATGAAGCAGCTCACACCCATTGTGATAAAATTATCACAGGAGCTACATACACATTGTCTGGAGGCACGGTTCGACCTGCTAATAGAGTCTATAACAAGCTTAATAGTGGGTTGGAAATTTCTCTTAGCCCTGACTCAAGGGTTTCCCTCTGTGAAGATGATGATTCCATCCCTAAAGAGCAATTCTCTTTCACACCCCTCAATGCATTGATGAGCAAAAGCAACGGTTCGAATGTTGATGCAATTGGAATTGTCACTTGTGTACATCCATGCACCACCATCAGGAGAAGAGATGGGACAAAGGTCACATGACAGACTTTAAAAATTATTGACATGTCCAACACAAATATAAATGTTACTTTATGGGGCTCGTCCGCCGAAAAGGAGGGTGCATAGCTGCAAGAGAAATACCTCATGCGTGAATCTCTAGTTCTCGCAATTAGGAATGGTCATGTGTCCGAATTCAATGGAAAGGTGATCAGCACCTCATCCACTACAAGACTATCGATAGACCCTCAAATAGAAGAGTCAGAACGGATTAAAACATGGTTCAAAGAAAAAGATAGTACAATTCAGGCTTTTCCTACTAGCTCCTTTCACATGCCCCCACCTACTAGAAGGCTTACGATCAATGCAATCCGTGAAGAGGCTTGAAATGCAACACACCCTCTACAGTGCACGTTGGTGGCAACAACACGATTCATAAAAACTGACTCATTCTGTTATCCAGCATGCCCTTCCCGCTCAAGTAACAAGCCTTGTAAGAAAAGACTATCACAGACAAATGATGGAAAGTGGTTTTGTGGAAAATGTAATGCAATAATTGACACCTGTGACTATAGATATATACTTCAAGTCAAGTTGCAGGACCACACAAATATAATATGGGCAATCACATTCGACGAAGGGGCGACACAACTCATGGGCATGCCTACAGACAAACTCTACAATCTACAATTTGATCAAGCTGCTGATAGAAATGTGGAGGAGGTGATTAAGAGTGTCTTGAACAAACATTATGTATTCACACTACGTTGTAACCTTGAAATGTACAATGCAGAGGAACGCTTAAAAGCAACCATTGCCAGGGTCGAACAACTAGATTACATTGAAGAGAATAGCTTTTTGCTTAAAAATATCCAAGAAATGTGCAATGTAAAGGCTTCTCCCCCCATTGAACCCGATGTTGTACCAGAGCTGGTTGTGCAACTCTAAGGATCGCTATAGCCATACTACATAGCCTAATATAGTTGCCACGCTCTCTTTACAAGTGTAGTATGACTATGGATGGTATGCTTCGCAAAAAAAAACTCGTGTTGTAAAGAACTATGTCAATTTATTTTTTATCTAGAAAACTACCATGTTAATGCCTTTAAATGGATACAAATATGTAAAATATTGTTTTCCTTTATTCAAAAAAAAATGCCCATGTTCATTTACACGTTTACAGATGCACCTTTCTCTACTACATCCAAATTTTGTTCTTTCTCAATTTAATAGCCCATGCCATTGTGAGCGGAATTTGTCTACGGCTGCCCAATGATACAGGTACTATTGGTAAACTTTTGGGGTCCTTTTCATTCCATGCTGGCCCACTATAATTATCGATCCTTGCCACTACGTAAAGTGGAACATCTGGTGGTCTGGAACCAAGGCTGTAAACTATCTCAACAACTTCACCTAGAGCTCCATTTACAAGGCCTGCATGTTTAGTTTTGTAAAAGAGAAAGGGTAAAGAGTTGTGTACCTTGGCTTTTTAGAGATAGTTGTTGTAATCGGGCTTCCTCTTCTTTTCTCATAATTGTGTATGGGTGGTTATGCATTTTTGAGTATCTCTCAAAGGAGAACATTGGCTGAATACGAAGGTTGTTCAACGATTTCACTCTGGATATAGTTGTAAATGTTAGTCCTTGTCATTCTATTTTTCCAATGTCGATAGTTGCTCTGGCAAGCGTTAGGCCTTGGGATTTGTGTATGGTAATAGCCCATGCCATTGTGAGCGGAATTTGTCTACGGCTGCCCAATGATACAGGTACTATTGGTAAACTTTTGGGGTCCTTTTCATTCCATGCTGGCCCACTATAATTATCGATCCTTGCCACTACGTAAAGTGGAACATCTGGTGGTCTGGAACCAAGGCTGTAAACTATCTCAACAACTTCACCTAGAGCTCCATTTACAAGGCCTGCATGTGTCCATATGTTGGTTGTCAGCATGATGCGCTACCCTCTACAAAGCAATACATGCTTTTCAAGTTGTTCATCAGTAGTTGCATTATCTACTTTAGTCCTGCTGGTAGTTGCAGCACTTATTGCAATTGGACGGTTTAACAATTTTAACATTCTTCTATTGTGAAGTCGAACTAAATCATTGGTAGCAAATAAGTGCATTGAATTGTCGAACATTTCTTTTTCGGTAGAGGTGAGATGCTTGTCTGTGCGTGTTTGTAAAAGTTCCCAATCCTTTTGCGATGCTTGTGCATTGCGTATGTTTTGCAATAGTTGACGGAATTGCCATTGTTCTGGAGTCTCACCTTGTTGACAAAATTGCTCCCCAACATTTTGACTTTTCATAGCACACATTTTGTATACCATGAACTACCAACAAAAGTACTTTGTCCAGTTGAGCTAAAATATTCCACCACTTCAACCATTTAAGATAATATATTGTGTTGGCCATACACTACCATAGTATACCCTCCTATCGGCGTAACCCTTGCGCCTTGCTAAGGTGCAAGCGCTAGTATATGTATATGTGAATAAAGATAACTACACGCGGATCACATAATCACTGTCTCTGAAACTGTCATGATAGGCAGTGTTCAACGCAAGCACTGTTTAGTCAACACCAAAATACATATATATGACAAGGAGAAAACTAATGGTGAGTTCACTGGCACAAGGTAGAACGCATGCAGACCATAGTTCCCACTGTAGATCATTATTCCCAAAATCAGACTCAACCAATCTACCTAAGCCTCGGTTTACAAAATAGCCAGCGTCATCTATAGGAATCAATCTGATTGCAAATAAGAAGGATTGCTTAATTCGTTACAATGATGCGCCCGAAAGGAAGGAGGAAGTGACATCTTTCTTACCCCCGTCACATGCAAATTATTGCCAAACTGAAGGTGGCTAGATCTAGACTCGACTTTACATAATAATCACTAAGGAGCAAACTCCGCCCTTAATCGATATCTCCAATAGGAGTCGAAGCAAACTTAAGATAAAACATATCATACTTGTAGCTCTCAACATCGCCCCCAAAGAATGGTTTGGTATAAACTCGTTTATAAAGATCACATGCTAATTACTATTTGGGGAAATAATATGTCAATATATTACAATAAGGAGTCAGCGGCTTGGATCAGCTAGGCTGATACATAAAAGTAGAATGGCGTTTTCAATCTCAGAGGAATGTAAATGAGGACAGCCTAAACAGGGGTGATGGCTTTAACAGGTGATCATCAATTCGCATATTTTGCGTTTTCAAAGAGCACTAAGGTACTATCCACCGTGACCACAAATAATAGCCAAAAGATGCAAAAAATAACAGCCAAGGTTTGGAATATCCGCGAATCACATAACGTAAGAAGCGATGGAAATTCTTCAGGAATGTACACTCGCTTAACAAATCTCGATTCAATACCAACTAATCGATACCCCACTATTCACCAGAGAATATATATTTAATATTTTTTTAGAGATTGAAAGAAAAGAGATGACATATATAAAGGTCTGGAAAACTATAAGAATAAGGGGCGAAGCATACAGGTACCGATTCTTATTTGAACATAAGAGTATACAGGGCGACGGTTCAAATGGAGATTACCATACAATCATTAAAGGTACATATATTTGATACAACAAGACTCATACAGAATTCATAGAACCAGCGGCGGTATAAGGAAAGAGATGTAACAAATTTCATCAAAGTTGGGAAACATAACGATGTCAACTTTAATAAGGCTTCATAATAGCCAGAAATCTTAGACCACCAATTAAACTAAGGTCGCGGCTTGTAGTGTAAACTGCCTAAATCTAAAACAAAGATTGAATGCTACATGGAACTTTCGATTGGTAGGAAACTTCATGAAGATTGAAGAAAAACTTAAAACTATTGGCTTTAAAGAACAATTATTGGCTTTCAAGATTAATTATTCACTGCAAAATAAAACAAAGGAAGGGATTTCTTTAGAAAAGAACTTGGATTACTTGAGTATCTGAGCTGCAAGAGATATCGGATGGGTATTAGCTCCAGACCAAACTTTCCAGCTTTTCTACCACAGATTCTAGTTCTTCTTAACCAACACCTCAGCAAGAATCCTCTGCAAGAATACCAAAATCTCCAAAAGCCCAGCTAATTAAACTCACAGGAAGAATTTTCTTTTCAGAACCAGAGAGAAAAACTTCACGACAAAAACCCCAAAAACCAGAATATGTTTTCCTCGAGAGAAATAAAAGGGCAATTGCCCTTGTGGAGTTAACTCCACTTCTCTTCAATTAATTCCCGTAACTGATTTATTCCATTCCCTCCAATTCTAATTTTCTTTCATTTTCAAATTTTTATTTAATTTTGCCTTTTAATTTAACTTGCACTCAATATGCCATTAGTTTATAATATATTAATTTATTATATTAAGTCTCTTATATAATTGTTTACACCAACATATATAATTATATATATACACACATTTATATATATAAATTATTTAAATGTTCTATTTGAGAGATAATTTAATAAAACTTAATTCCATCTTAGATTTAATTTAATTCTTTAATTTAATTAGACTTTTATATAAAACCTTCTATTTCATCAATTCAAGTTTAAGGAGATAATTGAATAAAGCATAAGTTCAAGCATGACTCAAGATGGAACAATCAACAATATCGACCAAAACAAAATGAAAGTAAGACGACGACAACAAAAGAAAAACAATACAAACAAACCTCCCAAATGAGATTGTGGTAACAAGGATTCATCCTCGACGAGGACGATGGCTTGACGTGGGGGACTCAGTGTAACCTTCGAAGACAACAACTCCATTGGACTTTGGCATGCTCTCACCTCATAATCAGGTGGATTCGATGCCCTGTACCTATAGCCTACAACAAAATGAAAGGTCGAGCATGTACATAAAGAAATAACCAATCACACTGTGATGGGGAAATCACAAAGTCGCAAGGTGCTTGCAAGCAAGTGATGCGACACTATCCCCATCACCGACACCTAACAACTGATATCAACACATGAACGCATACATCTAAAATTACATAACATCAATTCCATCATATTCAAATAAACAATTCAGCTAATCTGCTAAACATGATATAAATAGGAAATATCAAATATCATAATGCCATCAACATCATTAAGCTAAGCATCATAATGTTATCAAACAGTCACTATATCCACTCATCAAAATAGATCACCATGTCTAAATAATGTCCAACAAAGTCATAATGTCCTTCAAACAATAACATAAGGTCAAGCAAAACAACACCATAAGGTCTAGATGTAAATCTAAGAAACTATCCAAACATAAGCAAACTGAGGGGGCATCACAAATGTCAAATCACCCTCATTTTTTATCACCTTTACTTAGAATTTAGACCATAATTGAAACCACAAAATGAGAGCATAAAATTTGGCACTGTTGTTTGTCTTGGATTTTTTATTTCTAAAATCCTTGCAAACCACTTTACCTTTTGTATAAAAGGGGGATTCACTACTCAATGAGTTATCTTCATTCAGAGAGCCTCATGGGGCGAACTTCCCTAAACTACCTCAAGGAACAATGCGAGAGTTCTAGAATCAGAAAGAGCAAGTCATAGAGATTCTCTAGACAGACAAGCTTTTAGCCAAAGGATGGAAAAGTGGGATATGGATGACAACGCAGCGCACTAGCATCCAAGAAGCGTATTGATTTCTTGTATGGACCAGAAGGAAAGTCTATCACATAAAATAGTTGAGTGACTACTAACAATAAGATTTCTAAGAACTCATAGAATGAGATAAAGTAACATAATGTTATAGAACTAAAGTAAATTGAAATAGAAATGATAATGTAAAAGAGGATGGGAGATAGAAGAAGCTCACAAGAACCAAAGTAATGGAGCCTCTAGCAAATGAATGTCTTTAATACCTGCATGCATAATATTTGGAGAAATTGTTCGGGCTGTATATGGGTTTGCCTCAATCAAACCTTCATTTTGGTCTTCCCACCTCCATGAACAGCCAAAAAGATGGAGAGAAATAAAGTATGTCAATGCAGAAACTCAAATATAACACATAAACATAATAACACCAGATTTACGTGGAAAACCCAATGAGGGAAAAACCATGGTGAGGTTAAACTCACACTATAGAGAATATCAAAATAGATTATAAAAAGTCTCACTACCTAAAATAAGGACTCGCTATTTGAAATAAGGACTCACTATCTAAAACAAGGACTCATTGTCCAACGGGGCTACAACCCAAAGGGCTCACTGCCACAAAGATACAAAAAAGACAAAGAAGACTTTTTACAGAGAGACTACAATCCCAATGCAACAAAGAATTCCACCACAGTCATTCCATCAACTTGCATGAATGATAGAGTTCACCTTCTGCTCATTGCATCTGAAAACTCAGCATTAAGCTTCACACTGATCTACCACACTCGCAACACACACACTTATTGAATTGAACCAATGTCACACCAAACTACACTTCCTTTTTTCTCTTATCACTCTTCTTCTTTGCTCTTATATATTTTTCATTGCTAAATCATCTTGTATTTAAAACATCTTCAACTTTGAAACATATCCAAATTCGGCCATCCAAATCCAAATTCAAATTAGGTCGGCACCAAAAAATCCTAGGGTGGAATTAGAATGAGGGTGACCCAAACACATGCTTCATGGGGAGCCAAATAGATCCAACACGCTTCATCATTATTGAAAGTAGTATTTCACACAAGGTCGGCCAAACTAGTGTAAAACACATAGAACCAGTAAGAACGAACTTTCCAAATGCTGAAATTAACTTCAATACAATCAGGGTAACTCAACTCTAGAACCACAAGTCATAAAACTTCATCAAAGAGAAATCTGGATTGACAACATTTCTCCCGATCCTCAACCAGAAACACATAAAACCATAGTTCACAACTGGTGAACACAACTTACACTATACAATGAAACAACATCCAAAAATTTGAATATCACACCTTCTAACAACCATGAACAACTTATTTGAACCGCACAACCATAGAAGAAAATCCAGACCAAAACCTAGAGCAACCACTGAACACATGCAACAACTCTTTATTACAATTTTCTCAATATTCTCAACATATATAGCCAACAGCAACTAGTGGATAACTAGTTGACCGGTTGACATCAATGAAAACACCTTAAATCTCTTCATTCTTGCAACAATCTCCCCCTTTGTAATTTATGGCAACACATGATGTCAAAAACCATCAAAGACAACATACAAGCTCTAAATACACTTTTATGTTTCTCCCCATTAGAAGATAATTTCTTATATATGCTTCTTCTCCCAATCTTCCTTTCCTTTTTCACATGCTTCTTCTCCCCCTTTGACATCAATGGAAAAGGAAAAAGAAAATTTTACATTGATTTCTCCTTTGACATGAAAACAAAATACTCATAATGAAAACACCTGATACTACTTACTCCTCCTGAGAGGTAGCCACCAAAACATCAACCCAGAAGAAAGATAGATCCATAGATCCACAAGATTGATGCATCTCCATATGCATCTAGTTCAACAAATGAAGGGAAATAACCCCTAAATTTTCTTAGAGATACCCAAGTATCTTTAGGAAGAGCTTTCGTGAAAATATCAGCAACCTGATCCTTCGATGGAACATACTCAAGCTTTACTTCATTCTTTGTGACCTTTTTTCTCAAGAAATGATATCTAATAGGTATATGCTTCATCCTCGAGTGCATCACAAGATTTTTTGAAATGTTAATTTTGCACTTGTATTATCACAAAAAATAGAAATGGGATCATCATATACCACTGTGATATCTTTCAATGTATGTTTCATCCATAGAACTTGTGTATAGCAAGATGCAACAGCAATATACTCAGCTTCAGTAGTAGACATGGAGACTAAATCTTGCTTCTTACTCAACCATGGCACCAATTTACATTCAAGAATGAATGCACCACCACTTGTACATTTCCTATCATCTACACATCCAACCCAATCTGCATCTATATAGGCACTAACTGTAAAATTAGTATCTTTAGGATACTGTACTGTAGAAAAAAGAAAACTTGCTTGAATTGCAGAACAATTGATGATAAACTGGACTTAATGAGGCCTTGATTTAGTGTTTTGAGGTGTTTTTCACATCCACACTAGGTCTTGGACCCTTGCAAATTGAATAGCATGCATTTATCAATGTCTTGTAAAGGTGTTGTAAAATACTTTCATGCCTATCTAGACTTAATGAACCCATATTCCCTTAATTCAACATTATAAAATGTATTTAATAGCATTATTACATCAAGCTAGAAGGATTGTAAAATAAACTTAATGTTAATCTAGTGTTGTAATGTGTCTTGCACATTCACATCGGATGTTGTGCCTTTCTAGGCTGTGTGGGCCTCATTTTAGTGTTGTAAAGTGTATTTAATCATAGTTTCACATTGAGTTATGTGTCTCAAGCACTAATTGACCTTCACATCATCATTAATAGGCCCCTATGAATCCATATTGTGCATCTTGAGGAAATATTTGATGAAATAATCGACAAAGTCACTATATAAACCTTGTTTTCTTATCTCCCAATAACCTAGCTAGCAAATGGGCCCCTCTGGGACTAATTCACCATCTATGGTGAATGAGTCCCTGCCAAGTGGGACTGATTCACCCAAGGTGGCAAATGAGTCCCATTTGGGCCGTTTTTTTACTTTTGAGCAGGAAATTTTGGAATTTACATTTTATTTTTCTTCATATTGGCCTTAGGGATCCAATTTACGGGAAAATTAGGAGAATTTCCTATAAATACAACCTTCTAAGCTATAATTCATAATCTCTTAATCCATTCGCAGCCCATTCATCATTTTTCTTCCACTTCAAGTCAAGCAAGTTAGGGTTTTATCATTCCAAGTCATCAAGAAAGCTTCCAAAGACATTCAAGGGCAGAATCTTCCTCAATTGCTACAGAAAATCAAGATCAAACATCATGGAAATATTTAGGAATCTTGGAGGCTTAGAAATCATTGAATATTCTATTACAAAGTTGTTGAAAACATCTCCTTGTTGACCAAGTCAAAATATCCATTAAAAGTCACTTACAGTGCCAAAAATTAGGCTTTCGAAAGTGGACACCTATCAGGAACCAAAGAGTAGAGCGGAGACTTCAGTTTCCACCTTTGAATCTTTAGAAATTCAAAAGTGGACTCATTCTCCATGGGTGGCAAATGAGTTCCACTATCAGGCCTGATATTGGTTTTCTGCAGTTTTGGATACCCATTTGTCTAAAATAAGCTCTGAAACAGTTTCCAATATTTGATACTAATTCGCCCATAATGGCGAATGAGTCCTAGTAGGCCAAAATTTCAACATCATTCACATTTCAAATGTCATTTCCAGTCTCTAGCAAGATCACAGGTGCACCTCTTTAGTTTCATTTCTAGGTGTTTTTGCATATCACAATGTGTTTTCCAAAAATTTGCATTTCAGTAGTTTTCACTTAATAATCAATAGATTTTATCAATTATTTGTATTTATTTTATCTCATCTAGGCACATTTCATTCATATCTCCATTATACTTGCATTATTTTGAGTGAACCACCTAGGTTTTTGGTTTATCTCTCTCCTTTTAGGTGAAAAACCCTAATTGAGCAAGAGAAGTGCATAGACCCAAAATCTACGGTTCATTTTGGTGAACCTAATTTTTGAACACTTTCTTGTCTAATTTGGAGTCCATCATCATCCTAGAATTAGCTTGTATTGCATTTTTCTTTAGTTAAGTGGCATTCTAGGGTTTCCAATTTTGCATTCATGAAAAGTGCATTTAGGTTGCATTTTTGGCATCTAAAATCATTAAATTTTTTTGAAATTTTTCATTTTCATCTTAGGCTTGCATTTTACAACACATAAATCATCAAAACCAATCCAAAAAGTCTAAAAATTCTGGAAAAAATTCCCACTAGGACTCATTCGCCACCTTGGGAGAATCAGTCCCTTTTCACCCCTGAAATTGCCCTTTATAGAACTAAAAACCGTATTTTTAATCTTCTATTTGGTGCCATTATCTAGTTGTATTAGTTGGTTGAGTTTTTGTAACATGCATTTCATTAGATCTAACTTAAAATAGCTCATTTTATGCATCACTCAATTTCACATTTGCATTTCCCACATTTCATTTTTTAGGTTGTTGCATAATGAATTAGAAAATTACCTTATTTCACATCTAAAAATTACATTTAAACTTTAATTCATTGCATTTTACTTCATTTACTTTATCATGTTAGTATGTGTTCTTTTCAAGCATTCCATGTTTCTAGAATATCAAGTGGCTTGTATGATTCCATTTTTCACGAACATAATCTAGGACAACAAAGTAAAACATTTGCTACGCATGTTACATACCCTCTTAATACCTATTGAATTTGTAAGAATATCATAACCCAAGAGGATGCAAGTGTAGATAATTATAACACTCATACTTGTTCTTCTCCCAATACCTCTCCTATTAGTGACAAAGGTATTTTGGTGAAAGGAGCTACAAGCATTGAGAGTCTTAATTGTCTCTCTCCTCTTCATCCTTTGGAAGACATTATAAACCAAGAGGATGAAATCATAAGAACATTTCTAAATGTCACCTTACCTAGTCTCCATAACCATGACAATCAAATTTGTCTCCTAATATCCCTCCTCGATGTAAAGAGGATAGGTTGGTGTTAGAAGACATCCCTATTAAGAATCATGAAACCCTTGATCCTCCCTTCCCTAATGCTCCTCCCATCTGGGATAATCTATTTGAAACCATAGTGCTCCTTCTCTTGATGCCTCCCCCACTTGTGATGAAGCTACTTTACAAACTTTCACCTTGAATGAACATATTACAAGCTCTCCTAGTAGGGTAGATAATATGGAACAAGAAAATGAGACCTTAGAAATATGGAAATCAAATAGAATCTTCCCCCCATTTCCCCACTATCGCTAAACACAAATTCAACCATTGATCATTCCCCTACTTGTGATGTAGTCATTTTAGAAGAACCAATCCATTAATTTCAAGAACATTTTATTTGTAGTTCTTCTAAAAACTCTCCTTCTAGGGAGAATATCATGGTGCAGGAAAATAGAAACAATAATAATATGTCTTCCTTCAATAAACAAGTGATTCTCGATTGCCCTTTATTAGAGATACATCAAACCAAGACCATTGAGGTTATGAATGTGCAAGTTTCCATTAGATCCCCCTCAATCAATGGACCTCATACATACCCTGTGGGACATCCTAACAACCCTCTAATTCTCTACCCACCTTCACCCAAACAACAAACTCAAAATAAACCTAAATTTGTCCTTTACCCTCCTAAGAATAATGTTTCATAGAAACTAAGTCATAATACCGTTGCTCATACATATAACACTCACAACCATCCGCAACCACCACAACCAACCCCGACACCCTTACTATTGCCTAATCCTCTCCTACCTATACCCCTTTCTTGCCAAGTCGAAAGGAGTATGATCTTGTTGAGAAACACAAGAATGCTCCTGCTAAAATATCATTGTGGGACCTTATTCACGTCTCCCCTCACTATTACAACATGATCCAAACATCCTTACAACAATTTTCTATCTCTTCTAATGTGCAACCAAATGAAATAGCATCCATCATTCATGGAATAAACAATGACATTGTTTTTCACCAAAGTGAGCTCCCTCCTTTGGATGTGCAAAAAAAAAATGAAGCTTTTATGATCATAGCACAATACAAACAAAAATGGATAAAGAGGACTCTTGTAGATACTAGTTTTTCCCTTAATGTATGTAGTGTGATCCTTCTGGATAGGCTTGGCATTGATCAATCAACCATTCAACATAATTCTTTATATATTAAGGGATTTGACAATGTTGAAAAGAAACCGCTTGGGGTGATCATTATACCTCTTACATTGGAGTGGCCACATTGAATACACCAATACATGTTATTCCTTATACACTTTCATGTAATCTTATCTTAGAAAGACCATGGATTCATACAATGAATGGTGTACCCTCTACTCTTCATCATAAAATGAAATACATCTACAAAACACAGTCCACACACTTGATGTTGATATTGAACCTAATAGTGTCTTACAACTTGAGAAAAATAAAGAAAATTCCTTAAACACATCAACATCAACTACACCAGTGGAACCCGTACAACAAAACAACAAAGAACAACATATTGAAAAAGTCACGCAGCTATTAGAATATGATTGGGGTTCCTTGGATTTTGAAAACATGAATTCATGGGTGAGTACAAGATCACACAAAGAGATTCAACTAGGAGAAATGAAAACACATACGACCCTTTGAAAGCATCGGCTTCAACTACTTTAGACAATGAAATAAACTACACAACCACCTTTGACAATGCTTATCACCAACCACCAACCGATCCAAAAGAAATGAAAAATATTTATGGAAAAGGGTATGAGCTTATGAAACAACTTGGCTATAATGGAAAAGGATGTGGTGTTGATGAACAAGGTATCTACAATCCTATAAACCCTATCACACAACAAACCACTCATGGTCTTGGTTATTTCCCTTTGATATAAATTGCCAAGCCTTCAATCAACATCAACAATCTCACACAACATACTCCTAAATCATCCTTAATAGTCATCCATCCTGAACTCCTTGACACTAGTGGTCTTGAACATAATCCTTTACACAACATGAGACAAACAACGAACTCTTCGCTTAATGTCAATGTCATCTCACAAGATACTAATAATTTGACTTCGTTAGATTTTACACCCTCCTGTAAAGGAGAGAACAAAGTCTCATAATCTAAAGGGTCTTGTGTAGGTGTGACATCCAATACTAAGCAAGCTCGGTATCTTTTTCACAAACTACAGGACCATATTTTACCATCAATCAAGAGGGTATCTTCTCAAGACTCCTCCAAGACTTGATATCCCTTCCTCCAAGAACTCGAAAGAAATTTTCTTACAAGAATTCATTTTGTACCTATCATAGATTTCATGGTCATTATAATAATGAATATAAGGCTTTGAGTCATAAAATCCAACATTTCAGGAGTTTGGTCTTCTTCCTCATATGGAGGCACCTAATTCCTCTAATTGATACTGATTTTCACTCTAACATGCATTTTATTAATCCTTTCAAGTCACCCTTGTCCTGCACTAAGTGGGGGAAAGGGGTTATGTAGCCTTGTCCTCATATGTCACTTGTCGTTGCCTTCTTTGGTTAGTCGTTAACCTTTCATGAACATATAACAAGAAGCTTGAGATGTGGATGACATGCCTTAAGTTGGATCGCATGTGACATACTTCCCTTTTTCATGATGTAGCTTCTCAAAAACATATGACTTGGCAAAGGGCTTTCCGATTATGCTCTCATGTTCTCTTTCTTCTACTTTAAAGTAATTTCTCACAGTACTGGTCTTTGCAACCACTTTAAAGTGGGGGCATACATCACCACTCACATTTCATTGTGTGATTTCTTTCTTCTTGCAATGCATCCTTTTCTAGGTGGAGTCATTGGGCTTGATTCCCTCCAAGAGTGTGATACTTCTTTTGATACATCCTCTCTTGGAAACATTAAGCATGATGTTCCCTAAGATGAGACCTTGCAAGAACCAATCAAAATCCCTTTGAACATTTCTTACACCATTTTCCATTAACAATGTCTAGAGTGTCAAGCATATAAAGTTTTTCTTACCTCATAGAGCTCAAAGATCATTTTCCTTTGTGGCACCTTATTAAAGTTATCAAGAGATATAAATCTGGTATGGTTGAGTGGGAAATCCCATTCCAAGGCATGACTTTTCCCCATAGCCACCTTGTGGATTTCTCATCCCGCAGACAACCAAAAGTTTCATGGCCCCAAAGTGAGTATACTTAGGACTTCTCACCCGGTGGACAACCAAGAATTTTTTTACCTCAGAGTGAGTATACATTTTTGGAAAAAGAACCTAGATCTGATCCACAACATCTTGGACAAATGGTTGAAGCTTGATCCACCCTTTCATTTTCATCTTTCCCTTCGTCCTAGTTCTTTCCATTGCATGATTGTGTATCTTGATTTGATACATATCATTCACCCTTGTGCCTGTCCTCTTGTGCTTATGTCGATTTGACATAGGAATCTTAGATCCTAGGGTCTTGATTCCTTCCTTCATCTTTGTTATCCTATACCATCTGCATTGGTATGATTAGACCTCTCTTGAATGTCTACTTTAGTGTGAGTTTGAAGCAAGTTCATCCTATCACTAAAGTGGGGGCTAAATGTACTATAGAAAAAAGGAAACTTGCTTGATTTGGGGAACAATTGATGATAAATTGGACTTAATGAGGCCTTGATTTAGTGTTGTGAGGTGTTTTTCACATCCACACTAGGTATTGGACCCTTGCAAATTGAATAACATGTGCATTTATCAATGTCTTGTAAAGGTGTTGTAAAGTGTTGTAAGACTTTCACACCTCTCTAGACTTAATGAACCCATCTTCCCTTAATTCAACATTATAAAAGGTATTTAATAGCATTATTACATCAATCTAGAAGGCTTGTAAAATAAACTTAATGTTAATCTAGCATTGTAATGTGTCTTGCACATTCACATTGGATGTTGTGCCTTTCTGGGCTGTGTGGACCTCATTTTAGTGTTGTAAAGTGTATTTAATCACACTTTCACATTGAGTTATGTGTCCCAAGCCCTAATTGACCTTCACATCAACATTAATAGGACCCTATGACCCCATATTGTGCATCCCGAGGCAATATTTGATGAAATAATCGACAAAGTCATTATATAAACCTAATTTTCTTATCTCCCAACAACCTAGCTGGCAAATGGGCCCCTCTAGGACTAATTTTCCATTGTGGAAAATGAGTCCCTGCCAGCTGGGACTAATTCACCCAAGGTGGCAAATGAGTCCCATTTGGGCCATTTTTTACTTTTGAGCAAGAAATTTTGGAATTTAAGTTTTATTTTTCTTCATGTCAGCCTTAGGGATCCAATTTATGGAAAAATTAGGAGAATTGTTTATAAATACAACCTTCTAGGCCCTAATTCATAATCTCATAACTCATTCACAACTCATTCATCATTTTTCTTCCACTTCAAGTCAAGCAAGTTAGGGTTTTATCATTCCAAGTCATCAAGAAAGCTTCCAAAGACATTCAAGGGCAAAATCTTCCTCCATTGTTGCAAAAATTCAAGATCAAACATCAGGTAAATATTTAGGTATCTTGGAGGCTTAGATATCATTGAATATTGTATTTCAAAGTTGTTGAAGGAATCTCCTTGTCGACCAAGTCAAAATATCCATTAAAAGTCACTTATAGTGTCAAAAATCAGGCTTTCGGAAACAGACACTTGTCAAGAACCGAAGAGCAGACCGAAGACTTCAGTTTCCACCTTTGAATCTTTAGAAATTCAAAAGTGGACTCATTCACCATGGGTGGCGAATGAGTCCCACTGCTAAGCCTTATTTTGGTTTTTTGCAGTCTTGGATACCCATTTGTCTGAAATGAGCTTCAGAACAGTTTCCTCAATCTGGGACTAATTTGCCCAGAATGGTGAATGAGTCCCAGTAGGCCTAAATTTCAGCATCAATAGCATTTCAAATATCATTTCTAGTCTCTAGCAAGATCTCAGATGCACCTCTTCAATTTCATCCATTTTTGTTACAGTTTGCTTTCATTTCTAGGTGTTTTTGCATATCATAATGTGTTTTCCAACAAGTTGCATTTCAATAGTTTTCACTTAATAATCAATATCTTTTATTAGTTATTTTCAGTTATTTTATCTCATCTAGGAACATTTCACTCATATCTCCATTATACTTGCATTAGTTTGAGTGAACCACCTAGTTTTTTGGGCTATCTCTCCCCTTTTAGGTGAAAAACCCTAATTGAGCAAGAGAAGTGCATAGAACCAAAATCTACAGTTAAAATACCACAATCTATAATCTGGAGTTCCATTCAAATATCTAAAAATTCTTTTAATAGTAGCAACATGAGTTTCCTTAGGGTCTTCTTGAAATCTAGCCACAAGACAGATAACATGCATGATATCTAGTCTAGTAGCAGTCAAATACAATATTCCACCAATCATAGATCTATACTTGCTCTTATTAGCTTTAGGTGAATAATCATCTTTTCCAAGTTTGCATCCACTCACCATAAGAGTACTTACCGGTTTGGAACCATCCATCCCAAATTTCTTCAACATCTCTCTCACATACTTAGACTATGAAATAAAATTTCCCTTCTTTGTTTGATTAATTTGTAGCCCAAGAAATAAATTCATTTCCCCAAACATGGACATTTCAAATTCTTTTTTCATTTCTTCTACAAACCTCTTGTGCATACTTTCATTTCCTCCAAAGATAATGTCATCAACATACACAACTACAATCAAGATTATGTCATGTTCAATCTTAAAGTACAAATTACTATTTGTCATACCTTTGTTAAAACCTTGTTGAATCAAATATATGTCTAACCTCACATACCATGCTCTAGGAGCTTGGTTCAACCCATATAAATCTTTCTTCAAACTGCACACCATATCTAGTTGATCTGTCAACTGAAATCCTTTTGGTTGTTCCATATAAACTTCTTCTAGTACACCATTGAAAAATGTTGACTTGACATCCATCTGATTGACCTTAAGGTCTTTATGAGTAGAAAATTCCAAGAACATCCTTATAGCTTCCATTCTTACTATCGAATCAAAGGTTTCCTAAAAATATATACCTTCTACTTGTGAGTAGCCTTTACACACAAGCCTCACTTTGTTTCTAACAACTTATTCATTCTCATTTAATTATTTCTGAATACCTACTTTGATCCAATGATTTTTTTCTTGCTTTCCAAACTGAAAATTCTTGCAAATAGCATTAACATTCTTTGTAATTCTTGATAAATCTCTCAGGGCCTAAATAGCACTAATCCTTTCCAAGTTATCAAAATTCATGTCACACATTCTCCTATGCCATAACTAGTTGTCATTAATCTAAGCCATAAAACATCGTCCATTAGCACCCTTAAGTTGATAGATATTTCCTTCAGATTTCTTTCCTGTAGTAATCAATGTTCTAGATCCTTTCTGAATCTCACATTTCTCATCCTTAAACACTAGTTCATATCCTTTTCTGCACATATTACCAACACTCAATAGATTATGCCTTAAACCCTTAGCATAGTAGACATCATTAGTATGATACTTGCCATCAAAACTTACTAAACCTATCCCACATATTTTAGCACCAATATCATATCCAAACATAACCAAGCCTCCATCTTATTTTTCAAGCTTAATAAACTTACTTTTATCACCAATCAAGTGATGTGAACAACCATTTTCAACTACCTAAAAATTATTCTCTTGTTTAGCACGCAGGGTAGAGATAACCATACCTTCATTTTTCTCCTTCTTTGGAGGGCTTTCTTTTACCTATTTTAAAGAATTAGCAGAAGTAGGTTCATCCTTAATCACCAAGAACAAGCATTCATTGTCATCAGGATCTTCATATTCTAAATCCTCATCAGATATACTAGCATTCCCATTCACATATTAAGCTTTGTTAATCTTATTTCCTTTCTTTTCCTTCTCATATCTCTTTTTATTTCTTTTAGCTCTTTTTTGACACTTTGTAGCATAATGACCTATTTCTCCACAACTAAATCATTTAAAGGGAAACTTAGCTTCATACTTACCGAAGTCTTTCCTCATTCTTCTCACAAAGTTAGCTTCTATTTCATCAAAGTTTTCTTCATCCAGATCTTCAACTTTTGTAGCCTTAAAAACAGTCTCTGATTTGCACCCATTCCTTAGACTTAGCATCCTCATCTGATAAGATTTCAAAAATCCCAACAGAAGATCCATGGTATAGGTCAAGATTATAATCTATAGTCTACTCAATATCACTCACCTTCTCACTATAAGCATCAAGAAGATTTTTGAGAATTCTTTACAATCTTGGTTTCATTTATAGTAGCACCAAGTCCTCTCATTCCAACCACTATCTCATCCAATGTATTTACATAACCTTTAATAATCTCATCTTCAAACATGTGTAAAATATCAAACTATGTTTCCAAGTTCTGTAATTTCACCTCTTTGACTCTTTCATCACCATCATGCACTCTTTCCAAAGCATCCCAAACTTCCTTAGCCCTTTTCAAATTCTAAACCTTAATCAACTCGAAATGTACCAGACTATTCTTCAACATGAACTTCACCTTATTGTTTGCTTCATGTGCTTTGATCTCTTTAGGTGTACTCAGACCATTAGTAGGAGGAGTGTAAGGATTTTTGTAACCTTTCTCCACATCATATCCACAATAATCTAGATATTCTTCCATCAATACTTTCCAAATACCATAATTATTTCAAACCTCGGATAATCAAAGACCATTTTTCCAATCATCCCGGACCTTCCTCAAGCGGTTAAGCTCTTCACCAAGGAACCTTGGTCTCATACCAATTGTTGAATAGGACAACTGAGAGGGGGGGATGAATCAGTTGTCATAGAATTAGACCTTTAATTCAATCATCAAAACTAATACATAAAATTGCTTAAATGATTAATCATCAAATGCCAATGTAGAAACTCAAATCCAACACATAAACACAATAACACCAGATTTACATCGAAAACCTAAAGAGGGAAAAACCATGGTGAGGATTAACTCACACTATAGAGAATATAAAAATCGATTACAAAAAGGCTCGTTGTTTGAAATAAGGACTCGCTATCTCAAATAAGGACTTGTGTTGTCTAAAACTAGGACTCATTGTCCAACAGGGCTACAAACCAAAGGGATCACTGCCACAGAGATACAAAGAAGACTTGTTATAGAAATAATACAACCCCAATGCAACAAAGGATTCCACCACAGTCACTCGATCAACTTGCATGAATGATAGAGTTCACCTTCAACTCAGTGTATCTGAAAACTCAGCATTAAGCTTTGCATTGATCTCCCACACTCGCAACACACACACTTACTAAATAGAATCAATGTCACACCAAACTACACTTCCTCTTTTCTCTTATCGCTCTTCTTCTTCTCTCTTGTATATTTTCCATTGCTAACTCATCTTGTACTTATACCATCTTCAACTTTGAACCATATCCAAAGTTGGCCATCCAATCCAAATTCAAATTAGGTAAGTGCCAAACATCCTAGGGTGGAATTAGAATGAGGGAAACCCAAACACATGCTTCATAGGGACCCAAATAGATCAAACACGCTTCATCATTCTTGAAAGTAGTATTTCACACAAGGTTGGCCAAACCAGTGTAAAACACATAAAACCATTAAGCACGAGCTTTCCAAATGTAAAAATTAACTTCAATACAATTAGGGAAACTCAACTCTAGAACCACAAGTCATAAGACTTCATCAAAGAGAAATCCAGACTGACAACATTTCTCTCAGACCTCAACCAAAAACATAGAAAACCACAGTTCACAACTGGTGAACACAACTTGCACTGTACAATGAACCAATAGCCAAAAATTTGAATATAGCACCTTCTAACAACCATGAACAACATATCTGAACTGCACAACCATAGGAGAAAATTCGGACCAAAACCTAGAGCAACCACTAAACACATGCAACAACTCTTTATTACAATTTTCTCAATATCCTCAACATATACAACCAATAGTAACTAGTGGATAACTAGTTGATCAGCTAACATTAATGACAATATCTTCAATATCTTCATTCTTGGAACAGTCTTTAGGTGTTGAAAGAGATCATGAAGAAATTGAATGCAATTCTAAAGCTTGGATGGTGTATAGAAGCAGTTAAAGCTTGTCATCATTAATAAAGTGGTTCCTCGTTGAGAAGTGGACCCAAAGACGTATCCCAAACATTTAGGTGAGCTCTGTTATCAAATTTCTTGTTGTCTCTCTCTATTCTTTCTATGTTTGCTTCCAACATTTTAATTTCTTCTGTGGGCTCTTATTTACGACATTTAAGTAATTAGTTAATGTTTCATTAATTTGTGTAAAGAGTTAAGTGAACTAATCCTGTAATTTCAACAATTAAAGTACAAAACCACATAGTTTTTTTTACGATTGGGAAAATTTGTAATTAGAATTAAGAGCAAGTTAATTTGTAAACCTTTAATTACAGATCAGTCTTTTTCTATGGTTAGGGTGTATACTTGATTTTTATATCAATATTCAACAACTTGTGGTTGTGAAAGGTATATTTTTATTATACTATTGTGATATACCTAATTAAGAGTGTATTCCTATTTATGGATTTCTAGAAGAGGACACATGTTTCGACAACCCAAAGTGGTATAGAGAAGAAGACTTGTAGGTGAAAAAGCATGAACTCCTCTTAGGCTAATGTCCTCCAAATTATATACAAATGTAGTGAACATGGTAATGTTGGCAAGAGACACTACACAAGTCATCCGGTGTTGT
>VDFB02058242.1:124444917-124458299 GCA_007258455.2 Sequoia sempervirens
TGAGAATGTTGACAACTCTGAATGAACCTCACTCACAACTGATCAGTCACAAGAAGCTTGTGTGCAATAATTAGTAAATAAAATATTATAAGGATTAGCGTATATACTGGAACTCGTCCTCCTTACAAGATCCAAATCAATTAGTGCAATAGACTTCCAATCTTATCTATTGATATAAATTTTTGATTGCCCACCTTATATTAATATTCTCTTATTAGTATCATAGTGATCATCATTATATGGTTGCGCTATTCAAACATTCTAGTGTTGTTATATATTCCTTGGATCCAAAATCCATTTCCACTTTGATGCACCGCCATTTGCACAAATCTCACATATATTTTGTGAAGCACCAGCTACCATCCTGGACTTTACTACATTGTGGGTTTCAACTACCAGAGGACTCACAAATTGGGTTCTCAGAAACTTCTTCCCTTCGTCAATTTTTCATCTTGCGAAATCCACATATAGGTGGATTACTCGGATTGATATTTTCATGGAATCTGTGTGATAGAAGAAAATCTCAAACTTTCATGTGCTCATTTCAATGCTACAAACACTAAATTTATTAGTTGCACTAGGTCAATGTTGCACTTCATAACCAACGAAGATAAAGCTATGCAATGTAACATGAAGCATTAATGAAAATCAATATGAAGAGGCACTCTAAAATGCACATGAATTTATATATATAAACCAACTTTCTCACATATTTACGCAATAGTGATTGAAAATTCCATTTGCCAAGATAGCATCAGCATAATTAGGAAAATAAATTAATGTTAAGAACCTTAGATTTTGAAAGATTAAATCAAGCATTCAGGTTCCTTCAGGAAGAACAGAACTAGAGACTTACAGAGAAATAGAAGCTTGGATATACGACCATGGGCAGGATTCAAAAAATATGAGGGGAGGCAAAATTTCCAAACGGATTAGAGTTCGGGGAATCCGAGGGAGCTCAGATTCTTTGAAATGAGTTCAAGCCAAAAAATCTAAGGTAGGCCAGAATCTCTAGATGAACTGAACCTCAGGAAATTCGAGGGAGCTCAAATTTTCTGGACCTCTCCCCAACTTAGTCAATTCTAGCCCCTAGGTGAAACTTTGAGTTGAGGAAAACCTCTAAGAGTAGACTATGATCATGGTGCTACAAAAAGAAAACACCTTGAGTGTATATAAGTCACTAAACTTCAGGGTGAAACAAAACCAGAACCGAGAAACCTACTCTCTAAGGGGAAAAGATCAAAACCCTAGAGCATGCAAGCAAACAAAGTAAGAAAAAAGAGGGTCCCCGCCTCTAGTGGGGAATGTGTACAAAAAGTGCACAACAATGGTGATTCCTGCTAGGAAAATGCTCCAAGGAATTTTGATGAAAAGAAATAATCACAAACCTAGAATCTCTCTTTCCGATCTCCATATTAGGTGTAATGCCCCACCACACAACCCTAGAGGAAGTTGCAATTAACTACTCAAACGTACTAAACTTTTTTTTTTATTAAGTACAATTAACATGCAAGTTCACTACCTATTTCCAACAACCTCTAAGATTATGAGACTGGGATTACATTAAAACCCCAAACAAGAAACATGAATTGAAGCCATAACATTTAATTACTTAAAGAACTAAGAACACATACATTCCATATGTATGATAGATTACATCAAAGCATAAGAGATACCACATGATTTCAAATAACATAATTGATCAATAAGATTACAACTCTCATTCCCCAAATGAGGTAAATCCAATAAGCATGATTACATATTACATATTCCACCTCAATAACAATGACGGGTAATTAATTACAAGATTCAACTGAAATGAATAAAACATGAAATTAAACTGAATCACACGAGCTCTCCAACTGAAAATCTCATCCACACGAACAAGAAGCAAACCCAACGGAGTAAGGTGCACATTCCACCCAACCATGTGATACCTGAAGGCTCACCCCCCGTACTAGGAGATAGTAACAAATATTTCTAGACAAGACCATCTACCTCTAGACACAGGCTAAAACATAACTAAACTGCAATGAATACAAACACAACATCACTTAACACAATGGTTACAATGTTTCTAGATACCAATGAGCCACTACACAGTACAACAAAACTGACTTATGGTTGTCATAGAGAGAGTGTCACACATCATTTTCTATGAGTTACCTTGGCTCAACCTTCCTAGGCTATCGGACCCCCATCTTGGGTTACCCTGGCTTGCCTCTACCAGCCACTGGACCCCCATACAAGCTGTGCTTCTCGTCTCATCTCAAGCCTTAATAAGTGAATGAGTCATGAGAGAGGCATTCATTATCTTAATTAGTCTGAAAGTTTTTCATTAATTATTTTTAAGTTATCACTTACTTAAACCCTAAGTGAGTTACCTTGGCACCCCTCTATGTGCCAGACCCCCACATAGAGCCACTCTCCTATCAACAACATACCAAACAAAACCAATCACCAAGGATGCCAAAGTGCACATAAACTAGATAAACAATCACTCCAACTCTAGGAGGCAACATATAATGAAACTCACTCCAAACAATTGGAGGAAAAAAAACACATAATCCTCTCCTTCCAAAGGAGGCATAGACTACCTAAACCACTTCTAATCCAAAGGAGGAACAAATCACATAATCCACTCCTAATCCAAAGGAGGCACAACCATCCCCGTTCGTGAAAACCGGGTAAAACAATAAGATACAACTATACACACTACCCAAGGCAATACAAAGGTTGACTAACATAATACAACAACCCCAAATAGTTAAACCCCTTCTAGAAGACTTAACAACCCTTCTAATCAAATTCCCCAAAGTGAAAACAGAAGAAGGGTACATTCAAGAAGGGCAATCAAACAAGAATTAAATCTATATTTGGATTTCCTAAATCCACTTCCTTTAATAACATTCAATAGTTTATTGCCGCAATAAAACTAATTAAATTTTGTCTCTTTCAGAAAAAGTATAAAATTTAACCTAATATTTAATTCTCTAATTGCTCTTAAATAGTAATAAACATTTACTTCTATGATCCAGAACCTATCATTTAAACATAACTATTGGTCCTTTGCAAAATAAAACATTTTAAAATCAATTAATCTTGCTATTAAAATCCTTACATTTAAATCCAATATTTGTCTTTTCAAATATATTATTTTACAATAAAATAAATAATTTGACTATGAATACAATATTTTAAATTCCTCAATTACACATTTTATGAAAATAACTAGACTTGACATAAATTCATTTGCAACCAAATAATACTTAAACTACCATAACATCATTTTCTTACAAATTTTCATTTCATTTAAAATGGATAATTATTTCCCTTAAAATCACTCCCTTATTAACTAATTGCTTGATCATTTGATAAGCAATTATAAATTTAAATCTAAGGGTCTGCTTTAGTTTCCCAAAAATATTTAAATATGAAAACAAAACACATTTCCCCATTTAAATCATTTCATTATAAAATAAATGTTTTCATCCCTTACAATAAAAATAATCTTAAGATCATTATATTAAATATAAATATATATTAAACATATATATAATTATATACTTAATGTATATACTTATATATATATATATATATATATATATATATATATTTAAAATATATATTTATAAAATCCATTTAAAATCCTAACCATTTAAATAATAACCAATTATTTAACATCTAAAATAAATAAAATATAATATAATATAATATATAATATATTATATTTATAATAAATAATTATTATATTATATATATAATATATAAATAAATATTATATTATATGTATATATAAAAAAAACAAAAAGAAATTTTTTAAAAAGAAAAGCCCCATCCTAGGGCACATAGGTCAACCCTGTTGTGGGTGGGGCTGCTACGCAGCCCTCCCCAAAGGGCGGCGAACTATGTGCTACACATAGCCCACCTCCCATAGGGGCGGCGGCCTGTGTGTTGCACACAGTCCACCTCCCACAAGGGTGGCGACCTGTGTGTGGCACATAGTTCGCCTCCCACAGGGGAGGTGGCCTATGTGTGGCACAGTCTGCCTCCCACAGGGGTTGGGCGGTGGTGGGGATAGCTTCCCCTACCCCCAAAAAAAATTCATAACCATTTTTTTTAAAACAAAAACAAAAAAAACAATCTCCTCTATTCTGTGAAATTCCCATAATTTTGCCAGTTAAAAAAAACTTGAACAGAGTTTTTCCCAAAATGCATACAAACAATAAATATATAATATATGTGTGTGTATATATATATATAAATATTATATATAAAATTTTACATAATACAGTCAAATTGAACAAGCTTTCAACAAATTAAACTACAACAACACAATACTCAACATGATTTCATAGTTTCAATTTCTGGATATCCCCAATTTCAAATACAAAAATTTAAATGCTTTCCTTTTGTTTCCTCTTCCATTTTCTATGGTTAAACTTGGAAATTTTGTTGAGAGAGTTTGTTTTTCCACCATAAATCTAACTTCTTTCAAGATTTTAACAGGGTTTTCAAATTTGTTTCCAAGCAAGTTTTCAAAATTGAAAATGCAAATTTTCAAAACAAATAAACAAGAGAGAACCTGTGATTTGAAGCTTGAAGAAGAAAAGCCGAGCTTCCCTACAAGATAATTTTTCCAAATCTTTTCCAAAATCTTCACCCGAATCCAATAATGCATATCTCCAACAAGAACACCTTCATTTTCTTTTTAACAACAATTTTCATCCAAAAAGAAATATCTTCCCCAAATTTAGTCAAATTTCCTAAAATATCATCCACCATAGTTATTACTCCCTCTATGCATTTGGAGATATTATGTTTTTTTTTTTTTGAAAATTTAAAACTAAAATTTCTATTCAACAAGAATTTAAAACTTTTAATAATTCCTTTTCAAAAGCATTTGAAACTTTTTAAATTTCTTTTCAAAAGAAATTACAACTTTTCAAATTTCCTTTTCCAAAAATAAATTAACACTTTTAATTCCAAAATGGATAACTTAATTCAATTCAGCACAATTAATTTAATTAATCAATAAAATAAATCAAATCCAATATTAGATCATTTTATTAATTAAATTAAATTAATTAATAAATTAAATAACATTTCAAGCATTATAACTAGATTAATTTAATAAACAACTTAAATACATAAAGCCATTTGTTTACCTTTTTCCAACTTGCAATTAAATAAAATCAAGGAGAGATGAACAACAAAGAAGCAACTTAACCTGACTAAACCCGATGACACACTATGACTAGGGTGATGACTTGGCATGGAAAACCTAGCTACTATCTCCCAATCGAATACTGTTGGCCAATGGACACACTCAAACCTTTGAAACTAGGTGGAGTCGATGTCTTGTACCTATCAACCTACAAAAAAAGAGTATATCGAACATGCATATATATAATATAATAAAACACACAATGAAGAGGAAATCTCAGAATTGTAGGTGCAAGCGAGTGATGTGATCTCATCCCCTTCACCAATACACTCATCATAGACTGACAGTTCCATCTTAAAAAAATATCTCATGCAGTAACATGTTACAATAACTAATCATCATTACACCAATTAAAACATGACAAATGTAGCATCATATAAGATACATCACATCACACAAATAGACTATCGCTCTATAGATAGCGATCAAATCACACACACATGATAAAGTATCTCAATAACCAAAAAACACATCAAAGCAAACAAGGACACACTGTCTAGCCAGAAAGAAAAATAGAGGGGTATTACATTAGGCAAACAAATCAAAATGCAAGATCAAAGAATCAAAACCAAAGGTAGACTGAAAGTTCCATTAACTAAAAATCCTAGTGTGTGCAAGTGAGTTTATTTCCCTCCTTAAGCTACTATAGAAACCAAGCTTAGTCAAGTTAGGATACGTAAATAATTCTAACTTCAAAAGTAACCTAGATAGAGCCTCGCTACCAGTCAAGTGTCCATAGCCCCGACGAGGTTTTCGCTGTGATTCTCCCTAACATAGTTCTACTGCCAGCCGAGTGTCCATAGCCCGATAGAGATATTTGGATACTCCTGATACATTGAATTTTCTTCTTTTGAGTTTCAATACTTCCTTTTCCCTTCTTTTTATATTCTTTCAACTTCTTTTCTTTCAACCTGTAAGTAATGAAGCTCACACTCAGGGTTGAGAATCATAGTGGTACTCAAATAGAAATTTAGTATTTTTCACCTAACAAGACCTCACAAGGACCGTATTGCAACCTTAGGATTCTTAAGATGTGTGAAAGATATAAGATTTTAGAATACTTCAGGTTCAAATCAAACCAATGACCCATCCTCTTTAAATTGAACATTCAGACCATTTGACACTAACAAAAGATCTCAACCATCCATTCAAGAAACATGATTAAATTCCATCAATGAAATACTCAGAACAGTCCCAGATAATAAAATGGTTGTTGTGCATGTGAAAACATCCCCAACAGAAAGCAGAGGGACCCCGAACTGGAGAAGCAACGCAGACCCAAAGAAAACCTAAACTAGAGAAGACCTAAACTAACTAATAGTAGAAAGCAGAAGGAAAGCAAAGCAGCCTAGAAGCAAACCAACTCTAAAGTACCCCAACCTACAACAAACTGAAAGTAGGAAAGCGAATAACTAAAAGAAAACCTAAATTAACCAAAGCAGAAAAAACCTACATTTATTTAGATCAAAGCTATGTACAAAAGACCCAAAATGAATAATGATCAGACAAGAAAAATTGAGACCCACACCTAGTTGGATTTTCAATGCATGTGCAAGCAACAAGGTGATAGTAACAGTCCTGAAGAATGCAAATTCATTCTTATACTCAACAAAAAAAACCTCAACATTGCAACATTCAAAATCTATATCATAATGAGGAATGATCAACAACTGAGGTAACTCATTAGGACCATGATTAAGCCATATACAAGTTGTCTTTCCTAAACCATCTTAATCAAATTGATAAACTTTTGAGCTCACAGTAAGTGTCATGACCCCTATTTTCAGTAAGTAATTTATAATTCAATAATACTATTTTAAAGCATCTAGTATTTAATTTAGTGAATGATTATATAGTTCATATGCTTAATTAAATTAATTTGTGGTGAAATAAAATTACAAAGAAATAAAAAGAATTAATTATATTTTAACTAGAGAATTTATTTTGCAAATAAATGATAAGGAGTTGTTATTCAGAATAATTATTTTTAAATTGCAACTAAATGTTACCTCTTGCTAACTATTTGAAGTAAATATTTAAATTGCAAATAAAAGATATTCCATTATTATTTACTTGGAATAAATATTCAATTTGCATTTAGAAAATGGAAAAAAAAATATTGTGCACGAGTAGTAGAGGAATGTGCATGGAAAAATAAAGTTTATTATTTTTATTTTAAAGATTAGGTATTGGGAAAAACTAAAAGAAATCTTTAAAAAAAGAGCAAAAAGAATAACGGAAAGGGGGATACAACTACTTTCAAAAACTTTCTTGATATGCTCGGCAAAAGATAACTGAAAAATGGTTGTCGGGAAGAGGGTTTCTGAAACACAATAAACTTAAAATGATGGAAAGAAGAGAAATAATTTCAGGGAAAAGAGGAAATCCTTTAGCAAAAGAGTGCCAACAATTCACAATGAGAAAGAGAGGAAACCAAAAGAAGAAATTTAATTGGAAAGCGTTTTCCAGGTTTTTGTTTCCTCTTTCCAATGTGTTTTAGTTTCAGAAGTGGAAAATTGATGCTTGCTTCTGAAAAGATTTCTTCTCTTTTGAACACCCTTTTAAAATAAAATCAATTATAGAATTGTGAAATACTATAGCAATTTTTTATTTGTTGTGAGTGAAATTCAGATTCTTGGTTGTATAATATTCATTTTTCCTCTTCCTCTTATATAAAACTACATATAAATTAATATGTTTGCACATATATAAATATATATAATATTATAGATATATATATGAATATAGCTGCTATAAATTATGAAATTGAATTGCAAACTAGATTATGTTAAAGTTATATATTCATATATATATATATATATACCAAACTATGTATATATATGTAAATGTATATATATTATTATTATTAAATTGTATTTACATTCCCTTGTGAAGGATTTGTGGTTCTGAGTCAAAAACATATTCTTGAAGCGTTGGTTTTGAATTCATGATAGTGCTAGATGAGTACTAGGCCTTTGAGAAATGTGAGCTTCGATTTCCTTAATGAATTTTGGTTCTACTCATTGTGCCTTTAAAATCATATATATATATATAGTGTAGGTATATATATGTATATATTATGAAGATTACTTACAGATGGATTTTTTTATGTATATATTGTTGTTCACAATCATGCTAGTGTTGGAAAATTTAATGATAAATTACATCTATATATATACATACACACAAAATATTTTTTCATATATATATACATATATGAGCATATATTATTACATATATATATACATATATATATATATATATATATATGAGCATATATATATATATATATATATATATATATATATATATATATACATATATAGAGAGTATATATATATAGAGAGAGAGTGGAGTGGATGGAAATAATTAATGGAGATGGAGGATAGGGATGGAAAGAAGGAATAATCTATACTCATTTTAAAATCATATGACATAATGTAAACTATTCTCAGCTTGAAGATTTAAATTGGTGATGTCCATTTATTTTATAATTAAATATGTACCCCATTTTGTTATTAAAATGAAATTACTCTCAGTTCATAAATATGATTTTTGGGTATATATATATATATATACATTATGTGTAAGAGCTGGAATTAAATTTTGAAAAGAATAGTTATAAAAATCTAACTTAGAGTGATGTATTTATGTTTTTAATTGATGTATTACTGAATATATACATATGTGTATTCGTGAATGGGCAAGTTTATTTGCTAAAATGTAAATATATTTATGATCTAAAAGTATTTCATTCAATTTGTATAAATCTGTGATTTTTTAAGTAAATCATTAAAATTAGAAATAAGTTATTAAATTCTTGCACAAATAGAAAGGTACATATGTGCATTCGATTGCTACTAGTCCTTGGAGTACTAGAAGATTGATCAAATTAAGTCATTTGAGAGATGTTTAAACCAGATGTAGAGTTTATTTCTTGTGAACTAATCCCTTATGTAATCAAATAGTGAACCCTTGGAATTATAAGAATACTTTAGAAAGAATAAGTATTTAAGTAATGAAATCAAATTAAGTTATTACATTTAATTTAAAAATAATATTTAATATACTCCATTGAAGATAAATATCCTAAGTATGAGATTCATATAGGAGGACAAAAATTTAAGATTTGAATATGAAATTTGTTCTATTTTATAACTCTTGATCAATATATATATATACATGGTATATATATATATATATATGGATATATATATGTATATATAAGTATATATATAAGGTATATATATATATGTAGATTGCAATTAATCTACACATATTATGTAAGGTGAATCTATTGGGGATTTTATAAAAAGATAAATAAATGTTAAATCATACCTTTCCTTATTAAATTTTAAGTTTAATGATGAAATTCTTCTCATGCATCATGGTTTATCATGCACATACAGAGAAAATAGGAATTTCCTGATTTAGTTGAACTTGAGTTTTATTTGCATAAGAATGTATACTCATATATATATATATATATATATATATATATATATATATATATATATATATATATTCATTAGCTTATATATGTATTCTCATAAATACATGAGCTATACCTTCCAAATAAATTTTTAGTATTATTTTGTTATTGATAAAAACTCTATGAATCATTGAGTTTAGACGTAAACATTTTTCTTATAATTGCATAGGCATGTGTGCATCCTAGCAGGACTAGAATTACTTTCATGAAGCTTTACGTGATTACAATGTACTTGTGTGATATTTAAGAGGCAATTAGAAGTAGAATTGTCTTATTTGAAAATACTTGGGAGAAATTCATGATAGTGTTGGCATTACCTTAATTTCCTATGCAAGGATGATGCATTGGTGAAACAATTAAATGTTACTTGTAGATTTATGTGACTTGTAAAAGAACTTCAACATGTTCCTTGTGATATAGAAATATGTAATGAATGGTCATGTCAATGATACAATATGATCATTTCCCATGAGGCATCTTGTAACCAATTAGCTTATGTAGCCAGTAAGGCTCTGCCAGTGATGAATTTTATTAAGCCAGTGAGACACTTTTATGAGTGGTTTTTCATCCCTACGAGTTTTCCACTCATGAAAATCTATGTGTTATGGTTTATTTGTTGATGCATTTATGATCTTACTATTTCCTTAAATTTTTCTTTAAAGTATTTGGATTTAAACGTATTGTGAGATGATAATTCATGTGTAATCCTACATGGCCAAAACTAATGAAGGTACAACCTTGTTTTATATACTTTGATTCATTGTGTATGCTACACCATTTGAATTTAGTGATTAAAGTAATTTCTCTTATTCTACATCTTTTTATAACTATTTTATTCTATTAAATTATTTTGGATACTAATGAATATAGTTAGTAAATGAGATTCCCGGTCCTTACATTTTGGTATCAGAGCACTCAAGTTCAAAATTCGGGCCTTGAGTCTTCTGTGCTTAGGTTGGATTGTAGTATATGAATCTGTTGTATTGTATAGAGAACCCTAGTTATGGGTAATTATTAGATGGTTAGTTGGAACCGATTAGAAGTTTAGATTTAGTTCGATCATTCAGAAATCTAGAGGTGTGAGACCTCATCGCCTTAGTCATGTTTTCATAAGAATTGCTAGTAAAAGTGATGGTGACTATGTGAAATAATCCAAGATGCATAAATTATAGTGTTAGTTGTAGTGAGCCAAGTAGAGGTTGAAAAGCAATGAATGATGATGTAGCAATAAAAGTAAATTATTAAGAGAAATATATTTTGAAGAGAGATCTCTTTGAGGATGTAAGGAATAAATGAGTTGATAAGATACAAGGGAAGAAGAAAAGAAGAAATTCCAGATGAGAGGAAGAAGGAAAAAAAAAACACGTGTGAAGTAAAGTTGATAATAATGGATAAATATTGGTTGAGCCTTCTCGAAGGTAGGAAACCTAAGAAGGATGTTTTAAAGGAAAGAATGTTCGTATTAGTACCAGGCTTTGGGCAAGTTGATTGTGGAGCAATTCCTTATTCTTATAGGTTTGGATCTAATAGAATCCATAGGATCTTTCGAAGAAGCAAGATTCTGATGTCTTCATAATCTTCATTGGTAATTTATGATAGAAGTTGTGATGCAGGAGCATCCAGTGGTGTGAGGGCAATCTTGCATCACCCAAAAGATGATTTCCATTTTATTCTTGTTGTTTTCTTTTTGTAGATGTTTTTGTATTTCTGGATACCCTTTTCGTCAAATAAGAGTTTCCAACTTTCAGAACTACTTTTCTGCTTTTTCTGCTCAACTACTATTTTTAGCAGGTTTGCATTTAAAGTCGTGGGAAGACAGAAATTTATGGGAAGGTTTAGGATGGAAAAATACATAGTCTGGTGAAAGAATAAGATCATTCACGACTTGAAAGTTATTCAAGTTCCAATTTCTACTTTTTTCCCTGAAAAACCTTCCGAGCTCAGTTTGAGGCACCAAACGATCCCGGATAGGCCTGAAAATTTGCGAAAACGCCAAAGTAGTCTGCCGAAGGCCTACTTTGTGGAAAATCGTCTTTTCAAGAGCTTTCCGAAAAGGTATTATCATTGAAGATCCGACGGTCGAATTAAAAGTTATGGCTGCCGGAAGTTGGTGCATATTTTAGAAATGTGCTAATTTTCAACTGTGAATTTAACTTGAATTTCAAATTGTAATTTTGGCACCAAACCGTCAAAAATCTTATCTCGAAGGTTTTTTTTGGTTCCAAACTGAAATGGGCCTATTTAGGGGCTTTTTTCTGATTTTTGGGTAACTTTTTGGGGAAAGAAGTTCGCATGCTATTAAAGGGGATCTGGGTAATTTTTTGTAAGTCTGTAATTTGAATGTAACACAGAGCTTGGGGATTTGAGATCCTCTGCATGTAAGAAGTTCAATTCTTATGAATAAAATATTATTCTCTCTTTTGTGAGTGCATTTCTATGTCTCGGGTTTGCTCCCTCGTCAGGTGGTATCAGAGCGGGTTTTCTTGAGCATGTGAACAGATCGCCGATCGTGAGGCAGTTTGCACCAGGACCGTGGTTGTGGGTTCAAGATCTTCAAGATGCCTCCAAGAGTGATGCGTGGTAGGCGTGGTGGTGCCAGAGGTGGCCGAGGTGGTAGAAATACTGATGGAAGAGATCCATTGGCAGCCGAGGGTTTCAGAGCCCTCCAAAGACAAATTGATGCGTTGCAAGAACAGATGAGAAGAGGGTTAAACCCGGGAAGGAGGGGAGAAAGTGAGGATGAAGATGAGGTGGAAGATTTAGATGTAGAAGAGGAAGAAGAATTGATCGATCAAGATCAGATGCGGTTGATAAGGGCCATTTCAAAGATGAGGAAAAGACCCGAGAATTGAAGTCCACGGTAGGTTATTAGAATCCCGAACGGGAGGAGTTGATCGGTGGATCAACGAGCTAGAAAAAATCTTCAAGTATGAAGAAGTAGAGGACCCAGATCGGGTTAAGTTTGCAAAGACAAAGCTGAAGGGCCATGCCAATATATGGTGGAAAGAGGTCCAGTTGGAGGGAAATCGAAGAGGAAAAGGAAAGATCAGCAGTTGGGATCGCATGGTGGAGAAACTGAAGAAGCAGTTCATACCGGTAGACTATGAATTAGATCTGCTAAAGAAATTGCAAGGGTTGAAGCGAGAGCGGTCGTGAAAAGAATACCGCGAAGATTTTCACAAGATGATCATCAGAAGCGGGCCATCACGAGAAGCCAACAAGAGAAGGTGGCAGTTATCTTAATATAAGGTTCACGATAGAACATTCAAGAGGAGCTAAGCCCGGTGAGAATGACCACCATTGAGGATGCATACCAGTTTTCTTTGAAAGTTTAGGAGAAGCTGAACAAAAGATTTGACAGCAAGCAAAAAGGCCGAGGTCAAAATGGAAGGGGTAGTGGAAGATCTTTTGGGAGCCAAAATGAGGATGAAAGGAAAAATGAAGATGTGGGTACCAGTCGAAGCCAGAGGAATGATAACTTCTACCGCCCTCGTGATCAAAACAGTGGTGATCAAAGAGGTAGAGGGCCGAAGAGAATCACGGACGAGGGCACGGAAGAGGTGGTTCGAGGAACTTGTTTCCATTGTGGTGAAGAAGGGCATCGAGCACATGAATGTCCACAACACACCAAGGAAGGACGGACCAATGAAGGCGAGGAAAGGT
>VDFB02058242.1:124461445-124553333 GCA_007258455.2 Sequoia sempervirens
AACCTATAACAAACTGAAAATGAAGAAGTTTGGTCCCTGTAAAATTGTGAAGAGGCATGAATCGGGGAATGCATATGAGGTAGAGTTGCCAGATGGATTCAACATTTCCCCTGTGTTCAATATTTCAGATTTGACAGAGTATCATGAAGGTGGCGCAGAGGAAACACCAACAATGGAACAGTTTGACATTCTAGCACCTACTTCAGAGAAGGAGGAGATTGAAGAAATCCTAGATAGCCATGTGGGAAGGAGTACCAGAAACAGGCAGTATGAAGAGTATCTGGTAAAATGGAAAGGAAGGCCTGTGGAAGATTCATCTTGGTTATCTAAGGTAGAGGTTGACCGTTTAGGTTTTCCTCAACCATCTGAGATGTGACGGGGTAACTTCTCAAATTACCATGGGTGTTTGATGCAGGAGCATCCAGTGGTGTGAGGGCAATCTTGCATCACCCAAAAGATGATTTCCATTTTATTCTTGTTGTTTTCTTTTTGTAGATGTTTTTGTATTTCGGATACCCTTTTCGTCAAATAAGAGTTTCCAACTTTCAGAACTACTTTTCTGATTTTTCTGCTCAACTGCTATTTTTAGCAGGTTTGCATTTGAAGTCGTGGGAAGACAGAAATTTATGGGAAGGTTTAGGATGGAAAAATACACAGTCTAGTGAAAGAATCAGGTGAAGATCATTCATGACTTGAAAGTTATTCAAGTTCCAATTTCTACTTTTTGACCTGAAAAACCTTCCGAGCTCAGTTTGAGGCACCAAACGATCCCGGATGGGCCTGAAAATTTGCGAAAACGCCAAAGTAGTCCGCCAAAGGCCTACTTTGTGGAAAATTTCTTTTCGAGAGCTTTCCGAAAAGGTATTATCATTGAAGATCCGACGGTCGGATTAAAAGTTATGGCTGCCGGAAGTTGGTGCATATTTTAGAAATGTGCTAATTTTCAACTGTGAATTTAACTTGAATTTCAAATTGTAATTTTGGCGCCAAACCATCAAAAATCTTATCTCGAAGGTTGTTTTTGGTTCCAAACCGAAATGGGCCTATTTAGGGGCTTGTTTCTGATTTTTGGGTAACTTTTTGGGGAAAGAAGTTCGCATGCTATGAAAGGGGATCTGGGTAATTTTTTGTAAGTCTGTAATTTGCATGTAATACAGAGCTTGGGGATTTGAGATCCTCTGCATGTAAGAAGTTCAATTCTTATGAATAAAATATTATTCTCTCTTTTGTGAGTGCATTTCTGTGTCTCGGGTTTGCTCCCTCGTCAAGTTGATTTGATAAATAATTCGATATGTCTACTATACACGACAGAAGTGATTGAGATGATGAATCATGTATTCTTGATTGTCTTTAGTGAAATTACTTATACATATGAGAATGATACTAGTGCAATAATGCACTTCTTCTGCTCTATGTGAATGACACATCTGTATAATTATTGTGTGCATATCATAGAAATTTTTTTCCTTAACTATACTTATAACTATATTTTAACGAGAAATGTTCACTATAGTAATGTGAGTGATGTATATTTCATATTACTTTTGTTCTTGTGTGAGTGATGCACTAGAGTAAGGTCTTGAATCCTTTGTGATGATAAAGCAATTGAGTAATCATTATATTTCTTATTTGTGTGTGAGATATACTTTTGATACTCTTTGTGTTTATTAGATCAAGTAATGATCACTATACCTGCACTATTGTAATTTATGCATATTTCAAATTTTGTGCGAGAGATTTGCTTACCATATTCATTGTATGAAAACTTTAATAAGTAATTCACATTGTATACAAGACATGTCCCATATTTGTGTATGGAACTACAGAAAAATTATGTATTCATACCCTGTGCAAGTTAGGCACCAAGGGTTTATGTATTCTTCTTTTTAAATTATGCATTATATGTGCACTTGAGCATGTTATGCACTCTGATCCTTATTCTATGCAATTTGATTATTATGGTTGAATGTGTTGTGTGTGATAAATTTTAAGCTTACCTTTTGGGATAGGATGCCAAATGTGGATTAACAAAGAAGGTGATCTTCTTTTCCAAGATCAACCAAATTTTATATATATGCTTTGGCCATTTGCAAGCTATACCATTGAAATAGATGGATAATGAAAGCCTAAAATTTTTATATGTTTCTCTACCACATCCTGTATGCAAGAAATATGTTCATTCTAGTAGAAGAGTGCATATAAGGCATCATGCATTCATTAAGACTTTCCCTCCTGCCCTATTGTTATTGGTTTCTAGGCACCTCATGTAGGGTCAGGTGTTCTTCGAGTTAGGAAGAATCCCAAGGAAGTGTTATGCTTCATGGTTGGGTGGGAAAAGCACCTTAACCATGTGCTCTTGACCTTTAGCTTGCGGAAGACCATTGGGTTATTGCAGCTAAAGATTGATTAGATGTTTTATTTTCTTTATGTAATTCAGAACCTGGATATGTATCATCGTATGGATCATTGTATGGCTTGTTTAGTCAACTAAGGTAATGCACTTCTCTTGGATGCACTCTTGTTGCATTTGTAAAAAGGTAAAGGATTATTCATATCATACATTTACGGATGTCTTTGTTAATAGAAATTTACTTTTTCTAATTATAGATTGAGATTTACTTTTTGTTGTGAAATTTAGTATTGAGCTCTTGATGATCTTCTTGACATCTGGTATTCCGGGTTGCTATGGTAATCAATTTGAGCTTTTTTTAAGTAAGTGATCTTCTTATCTCTAATGTTTCTAATCATGTTGATGATCTTTGGTAACTCGATGATCTTCTTATCTTTTATGTTGTTGATCAAGACAAAGACCTTATTGTAATTGTTTGAAAATTTCAGATTGTTGGGAATTTTCTTTTGTTAGTATTTTAATTCGCTAATGATGATAACAAGTATTATGGGATGATTGTTTATCATCCTAGAGGAAATTATTTTAGCATTTCATATGAGTAGGCATGTTGACAAAATGAACATAACTATTTTATTGCTCACACTAAATATCTTGGAATATGAAAGAAATGAATTAGTTGCCTATTTTTTTTACTAGATAAGGTAAATAACATGAATTGATGAAACCATAATGTGCTAACAAGGTGTGCAAGTGTTTGGATGCTAGCCATAGGAAATTTTGTTGTTATGAACTGATAGGTGTTTGAAGTAAATGATATCCTCATCAGGTGGGCTGCTTTGAAATGAAGGTAAAACAAA
This sequence comes from Sequoia sempervirens, assembly GCA_007258455.2. Taxonomy (NCBI): domain Eukaryota; kingdom Viridiplantae; phylum Streptophyta; class Pinopsida; order Cupressales; family Cupressaceae; genus Sequoia; species Sequoia sempervirens. The sequence goes on from VDFB02058242.1 coordinate 124,464,653, forward strand.
ATTAAGGAGGTATGATATTTTTATCTTTAGTTAAGTTGATCATCAGGACGATGATTCTTTAAGGGGGGAAGGATGTCATGACCCCTATTTTCAGTAAGTAATTTATAATTCAATAATACTATTTTAAAGCATCTAGTATTTAATTTAGTGAATGATTATTTTTATTCAAGGGGTAAACGCTTTTGACAATTTAGTGAATGATTATATTGTTCATATGTTTAATTAAATTAATTTGTGGTGAAATAAAAGTATATAAAATAAAAAGAATTAATTATATTTTAACTAGAGAATTTCTTTTGCAAATAAATGATAAGGAGTTGTTATTTAGAATAATTATTTTTAAATTACAATTAAATGTTACCTCTTTGCTAACTATTTGGAGTAAATATTTAAGTTGCAAATAAAAAAAATTTCGTTATTATTTACTTGGAATAAATATTCAATTTGCAATTAGAAAATGGAAAAATAAAAATATTGTGCATGAGTAGTGAAGGAATGTGCATGGAAAAATAAACTTTATTATTTTTATTTTCAAGATTAGGTATTGGGAAAAACTAAAAGAAATCTTTAAAAAAAGAGGAAAAAGAATAACATAAAGGGGTATACAACTGGTTTAAAAAAAAATCTTGATTTGCTCTGGAAAAGATAACTCAAAAATTGTTGTCAGGAAGAGGGTTTCTGAAACACAGTAAACTTAAAATGATGGAAAGAAGAAGAGAAATAATTCTAGGGAAAAGAGGAAAGCCTTCAACAAAAGATTTCCAGCAATTTGCAATGGGAAAGAGAGGAAACAAGAAGAGGAAATTTAATTGGAAAGTGTTTTCTAGGTTTTTTATTCCTCTTTCCAATGTGTTTTAGTTTCAGAAGTGGAGAATTGATGCTTTCCTCTGAAAAGATTTCTTCTCTTTTGGAAACCCTTTTAAAATAAAATCAATTACAAAATTGTGCAATACTGTAGCAATGTTTTATTTGTTGTGAGTGAAATTCATATTCTTGGTTGTATAATCTACATTTTTCCTCTTCCTGTTATATAAAACTACATATATATTAATATGTTTGCACATATATAAATATATATAATATTTTATATATGAATACAATTCCTATAAATTCTGAAATTGAATTGCAAACCAGATTATGCTAATGTTATATATATATATATACCAAACTATGTATATATATTATTATTATTAAATTGTATTTACATTCCCTTGTGAAAGATTTGTTTTTCTGAGTCAAAAAAATATTCTTGAAGCGTTGGTTCTGAATTCATGATAGTGTTAGATGAGTACTAGGCCTTTGAGAAATGCAAGCTTCGATTTCCTTAAACAGTTTATTGTTCACAATCATGTTGGTGTTGGAAAATTTAATGATAAATTGGATTTATATATATACATATATGTACATATATATACATATATATGTGTGTGTGTGTGTGTGTGTGTGTGTACATAATATGAAACATGTTGAGAAATAGATCAATGTAGAATTTAAATGAGTAGATATATATTTGGCTGAAAGTGGTTATTTTATTTCATTGCAAAAGTGATTTTGCTAAGAAATATATATATATATATATATATATATATATATATATATATATATATATATATATATATATATATATATATATGTGTGTGTGTGTGTGTGTGTGTGTGTGTGTGTGTGTGTGTACACACACGCACATATTAAATCAAACCAATTTATATCATTTCGTACGGTTATGACAGAATGTAAACTATTTCAGCTGAAGATGTAAATTCCTTTATGTCCATTTATTTATAATTAAATATACCATTTCGTTAGAAACGAAATTACTTTAGTTCATAAATATGATTTTCTGGTTATATATATATACATTATGTGTAAGAGTGAGAACTAAATTTTGAAAAGAATAGTTATAAAAATCTGACTTAGAGTGATGTATTTATGTTTTTAATTAATGTATTACTGAATATATACATATGTGTATTCATGAATGGGAAAGTTTATTTTCTAAAATGTAAATATATTTGTGATTTGAAAGTATTTCATTTGATTTGTATAAATTTGTAATTTTTTTAGAAAATCATTAAAATTAGAAAAAGTTATTAAATTCTTTTGTGCAAATAGAAAGGTACATATGTGCATTCAATTACTGCTAGTCCTTGGAGTACTAGAATATTGATCAAATTGAGTCGTTTGAGAGATGTTAAACCAGATGTAGAGTTTATTTCTTGTGAACTAATATTTTATGTAATCAAATAGTGAACCTTGGAATTATAAGAGTACTTTAGAAAGAATAAATATTTAACAAAGTAATGAAATGAAATTAAGTTATTATATTTAATTTAAAAATAATATTTAATATTCTCCATTGAAGAAAAATATCCTAAGTATGAGATTCATATAGGAGGACAAGAATTAAAGATTTGAATATTAAAATTTGATCTATTTTTAGCCGATAGGCTATTTTGTTTGAAGTTTCCACTGATATTTTCATTAGCCCAGCCATGAATTAGTTTTTTCGGTGCCGAGGGTTTGCCGACCGGTGGGGAGGGAACCTTTTTTTTTGTTGCGACGTGGGAACTGGTTATTACGTGGGTTGGTGGCGGTGGAGGATCTTGTCGTTGTAACGTGGAAGGTGAATGGTAAGTGTTCTACGTGGACTTTTGCAAATACGTTGGTTGGCGGAAGGTGAATGGTAAGTGCTTGCTCGCTCAATGGTTAATGCATTTTGTGGTTGTTGTACGATGGAGGTAGACGAAGTAAATGCAGATGCACGAAGTAATGCGATATTGAATGTAGCAGTCTGGGAAAGTATACTTTGATTAATTTACATTGTGAAAACAACAATTGTGGTGTTGGTTTCATGTCAGACGACTATGAAAAAAAATGTTGGCTTCGGCTCTGTCATTGGTTTGAAAGAGTCTTATGCTAGATTGAAAACTGGTGTTCTCTAGAATCTGTAAGCCGTTTTACATGGGTGGTTTGCATGGATGGTTAATTTATTTTCTATTTCTTCTTGTCAAATTTTTGTATCTTTTGCATTATACCCATTGTGGAGATTTGAAAGAGAGTATCATTCTCCATTGACGAAGGAATTGCAGTTAAATGTTCTTTCTTTTGTAAAAAAATATACTTAGGGTTATTTGTTCGCTATTCATTTATGGTTTTGGTTATCTGCGTGTATCTTTCATGTTGCAGCCTTCATGATAGTTGCAATTTTGATTAAGTTGCATTGTCGAAACAACCATTGTGGTATTGGTTTCATAGGAGGCCATTGTAAAAATCCAAGTTCCTATGGCTTCGACGCTGGATTAATAGCAGACTATTGTAAAAAATCATGTCCTTTAGCTTTGTCACTTATTTGATAGCAGGTTATTCGCAAACCATTTTATGCCAGATTGAAAACTCTTGTTCTCTGAAATCTATAAGTCCTTTTACATGGGTAGTTTACATAGATGGTTCATTTATTGTTGATGTCTTCTTATTATATGCTTGTATCTTTGGTGTTACGCCCATTTTGGAGTTTCGAAAGAGATTATCGTTGTCTATGGATGGAGAAATTGCACAAAAATATTCTTTCTTTGTTCAAAAAATATGGTTAGGGTTAGTTATTTGTTCGCTCTTGGTCTATTGTTTTGGTTGTCTGTGTGTATAGCCATTTTTGAGATTTGAAAGAGATTATCATTCTCTTTCTTTCTTCTGTCAAAAAATATGGTTGGGCTTCATTATTTGCACATTATTGGTGTATTGTTTTGGTTGTCTATGTGTATCTTTGGCATTGTATCCATTACCATGGGAGCAATTGTATTTATATCTTTGTAGGGTTTAGGGTTGTATGAAAGCATTAACATATTGGAGATAAAATTACATTAGTGGTTGTCTAGTATTATTCTAGCAGGTCTTTTACAATTTCTCTATTTGTGGTGATGTAGCTCAAATTTTCAATGAAGCTTGTGGGGTTATACTAATTTTTACATGGGTGATTTTCATAGATGATCTCCAAAAAATATGGTTAGGGTTAGTTATTTGTTCACTCTTGGTCTATTGTTTTGGTTGTCTCTATGTATAGCCATTTTTGAGATTTGAAAGAGATTATCATTCTCTTTCTTTCTTCCATCAAAAAATATGGTTGGCCTTGGTTAGTTGAACGCTATTGGTCTATTGTTTTGGTTGTTTGTGTGTATCTTTGGCATTGTAGCCATTACCATGGGAGCAATTGTATTTATTCGTGTGTAGGGTTTAGGGTTGTATGAAAGAATTAACATATTGGAGATAAAATTACTTTGGTGGTTGTCCAGTATTATTTTAGTAGGTCTTTTACAATTTCTCTGTTTGTGGTGATGTAGCTTGAATTTTCAATGAAGCTTGTGGGGTTATACTAATTTTCACATGGGTGATTTACATAGATGATTGATGTATTGTCAATGTCTTCTTGTTTTATGTTTCTATCTTTTGTGTTATACCCATTTTCGAGACTTGAAGGAGATTATCAGTCTTTGGGGGTGGAGATACCGTAGTTAAATATTCTTTGTTTCATGAAAAAAATATGGATAGGGCTACTAATTTTTCGATGTTGAGTGCTATTCTAAGAACTCTTTTACAATTTCTCAATTTCTCTATAATATTTAGTGAAGTGGAGGGTTGTATTCATTTTGCAAAGATTATTGCTACATATTGGGTTTAGGAGCTGTATTTAATGTGGCTTCATGGAAATTTTAGTTAAATCTTCTTCCTATCGTCAAAAAGATATGGTTGGGTTGAGTGGTTTTAGTGGCCCTTATTTATTCATACATATGTAGACACATATATATACTATGTGCATCTTTGCTACCATACACATGGTTTGGTTTTCATTTTCAATGAAGCTTGTGGGGTTATACTCTTTTATACATGGGTGCTTTGCATAAATTATTAATTTATTGTTAATGTATTCTTGTTATATGTTTCTTTGGCTTTATACCTGTTACCATAGGAGTAATTGTAGTTAAATCTACTTTATGTCATTTTTGGTCTACTATATTGATTATCTTTATATGTCTTTGGCGTTGCAGCTATTAGCATAGGAGGAATTGTAGCTATTTGTGTGTAGGGTTTAGGGATGCATGAAACCATTCACATATTAGAGATAAAATTACATTGGTGGGTGTTTAGTGTTATCCTAATAGCTCTTTTTACAATTTCTCTATTTGTATATGATATTTAGTGTTAGGTGATGTAGCTCAAACTTTCAATGGAGGTCGTGGCCTTATACTGATGTTTGGATGGGTGTTTTGTATACATGATTAATTTATTGTTAATGTGTTCTTCTAATAAGTTTCTATCTTTGGAATTATAGCAATTTTTTAGACTTGGAAGAGACTACTACTCTTTGCGGGTGGAGAAATTACAGTAAAATGTTCTTCCTTTCGTGGGAAAAATATGGTTAGGGTTACTAAAATTTGGTTGTTCAGTATTATGCTAATAGGTCTTTTACAATTTATGTATTTCTTCGTATTATCAAAGAGATATGGTTGGGTTGAGTGATTTTTGCGGCCCTTGTTTACTCTTTGTAGTTATGGCTATGCAACTTTGGCTTTTTGTAGTTAAATCTTGTTTCTCTCGCTGTTGGCCTACTATTTAGATTATCTGTGTATATCTTTGGTGTTGGGAGCTCTATTTACTGTGGGTTTAGGGAAATTGCAGTTAAATCTTTTTCCTTCCATGAAAAAAATATGGTTGGGGTAAGTAATTTTTGTGGCCCATGTTTATTGTTTGTAGTTATCATTGTTGATTTTTGGCTTGACACCCATTGCTATAGGGGCAACTGTAGTTAAATCTTCTTAATTTTATCAAAAAATTTGAGCTGCATCACCTCACACTAAATATTATAGAGAAAAAGAGAAATTCTAAAAGAGGTATTAGAATAACACTAATGTAGCTTGGGTCTTGATTAAGTGTATATATATATAAAGGCTCTTTTGACAATGTGAAATCTTAATCAATATACTTTCTCACACATTTTGTAGCAGATCAATGTGTGTATGTGTGTATATACATGTCTACATATGCATACATATATATGTGTAAAGATATACACAGATATATACTTGTATGTATATACATATATATACATGTAAACATAGAGATACTCATATACATGTAGACATAGATATAAATATATACACATGTACACTAAATTAATCATTGATGCAAAATTACCATGTAAAACAACTTACAGATTATGTGGCATAGCAACCTTAACTCCCCCCAAGATGCTATAGGATGGAGAAGAACGTGATAGTTTTAACAATGGTCTGATGCTAAAGCAACACTGCACTCGCTATTTGCACAATGTATCTTAATCAATATAAAACCCTGGAACATGCTATGAACAGGAACAATAAGCACCAGATGAAAGGCATGAACAATAAATTATGTGCTATCAAACCAACACCACAATGGCTCTCTTGATAATGAAAATTAATCAATATACTTTCTCACAAATTTTGTAGTGCATCAGTGTTAAACCCCTTCAGCCTGGTATCAAAAGCACCAATAAACAGAGAACCAAAGACATGAACAATAAATTAATCATTTATGCAAAATACCCATGTAAACATAGAGATATATATATACATGTAAACATATAGACATATATACATGTATACATATATAAGTATATATACATGTGTATATGCATGTCTACATATGCATACATATATACATGTAAACATATACGCAAATATATACATGTATACATATACATACATATATAAATATTTATATACACACACATGTTTATATACATATACTTTCTCACGGGTTTTGCAATGCACCAGTGTTAAAAACCTCTAGCCTGCTATCAAAAGGAACAATAAGAAGATCCCAAAAGGAATTAACAATAAATTAATCAGCTATGCAAAAATACCCATGTAAAACATGCACATATATATACATGTAAACATATACATACATATGCATACACAATTGTATATAGGTGAAATTAGTTTTCTCAGTGTTATATAGTAAATGTCGTTTTCATAGATTTTTTATCCTTTCGGTATTTGCCTATAATATTGAGTGTCGAATAATGTTGCTTGGATTATGAATTTTCAAGTGAACTATTATATAGATTGGTCTAGGTACAATATAATTTTATCTCTCTCCTGCCTTTATATTTATTAGTGTTGGAAGCATATCTATATTTATTTTTTTGTTAAACAAGTGCAATCAAGGAAAATGCACATGGATAGAATGATTAAGTAAAATATATTTTCAAGTCTTTGAAAAGATCAGTGCATGTCTACTTCCACATCTATATATATGTATGTATGGATAAATATATGTATGTATGTTTTACTAATAGTTTTGTTACAATTTCCCCATTTATTCTATAATACTCAATGGAAGATAATGCAGTTGTTCTTATAGAATTCCTCTATTTGTTAGCAGACTACAAAGAAGGTGGGCATCAAAGTAAAATGAAAACCATGGAAGCTCAATGAATCTAAAAATGTATATAGGAAAAGGGAAGAATAAATTACGTGGCCATTCACATTCTATAGTGTCCTCTTTGTAAGGATTTGAAGTGAAATCAATTAGAGGGATTTGAAGGGGCTAATGTACAAAATGTGTATGGCACCAAAGATGCACAGAGTGTAGATATATGTCTACATATGTATATATCTATATGTGTATATATATGTATGTATATATATGTGTGTGTGTGTGTATTACGCAGTTCGGTGGCTGTGGAGGTGGTGACCTTGATACATAAAAGGTGAATGGTAAGTGTTTGCTTCTGCGGGGGTTAATGCATTTTTTTGTTGTTGTCTAATGGGGGCTGATGAAGTAAATGCAATATTGAATGTTGTAGTGTGGTAAAGTATACTTTGATTAAGTTGCATTGTTCAAATAGCCATTGTAGTGTTATATATATATATATATATGTATGTATTCTTTCTTTCTCATCTGGTTCAACTCCTACCATAAGAAACTCTTGATTATGGTGGCTTGCACCTTCTGTTATCCATTTGAAAAAAGTTTTGTGAGGATAATATATTAACTAGGTTGCATTCTTGAAAGTCGCATTGTTGTGTTGGTTTCGTAGCAGAGCACTGTCTCAGATGTGTAGTCCCTATTGGTTTAATAGCATATTCGAGCCACAATGGCTCTTTCGACAATGCAACTTAATCAATGTACTTCCTTGCACATTATGCAGAAAATGTGACCTGCATAGGGTGGAATTAAATATTATAGAGCAACACAAAAATTGTGGAACAACTATTGTACAACAAATCCTATTCATGGTTTCATTGACGAAAATCACATTGGAAACTTCAAACAGATAAGAAACCCTCTACATATCCATATATATACAATCCCTCATGTTTTAATTTGTGTGGTTCTTCACTACTTCCCTAATAATCATGTTAGAATTTGTGTTTTCCTCTATAATATGTATATATGTATATATGCGTGTATATGTATGAATGTAAATATATATATATATATATATGTCTATATATATGTGTCTATGGGAAAGTATACTGCAAAATGTGTGAGAAAATATATTGGTTGGGTTGGTTTGATAGAAAACTATTGTAAAATTCTTCAAATATAGAAGAGTTTCCTACAGTTGATAATGACAATGTGGGGTTTGTCTCTTCAACAGAAGATATTCGTAAATTTTGCTCATTGGTGAATAAGTATTGCACAAAAAATTATGGAACTATAATTTACAAGGAAGTTGTTACATAGACTGGTTGTCTTCTATTAACATGTTTCATGATATTCTTCTTCCCTCATTTGTTTAACTATCAATAACTTTCATGATATTGTTTTCCACTCATCTATTTGAAGCTTCATGTGGCAGATTATTTTAGTGTTCTTGTAACAAGTATTTTGTTGTAATCTTTAAAATTGTGTAAGCTTTAATGTAAAATAATTTGTTTGGATGGAAAATGTTATCATTCAGATATATTGTTGTATATATAGATAAATAGATACATGTGTACATATGGATATATATATATCTACTTATTTGTGTTTTCCAAAATGTCTAAATAGAGGCATAATTGAACCTATATATGTATTTAAGGATTTCTATTCTTGTTGTTCTATATTTCATTATTTTTATTAAGAAAGATGAAGCAACAAGTAGCAATATATACAAATGCTTGCATATAGTCATTTATACAAATATAGCTAGAAGATTGTATGCATTCTAAGTTCTCTACTAGTTGGTATTGAATGTTGGAATACATTAATCTTTAATTTTTTACTATGGTATAGAGCTTTCAATGAGTCAACTATGGTTGGAAGATTCCTTGCCTTTAAAGGATTCTACAACTATGTCTATGGAGTCGGGGTCCGTGGATGGGTCTCCAAAGCCCCCAAAAATTGATTTGGTGTCAACTTGTACACCTGATGCTATGGATTCCAGCTCTGAGGATGCCATCAACCAGCCTACAGACTATGATTCTGTAAGTTTTCCTTCATTTTTTGTTGTACCTATTGCAAGCTTGCTCTAATTGTTTCCTACCTTTCTTGTTGTTGCTGCTTGATTGGAATTTAGGTGTATACATATATAGCTGGCCCTAGTAGAGGATATAGATATGAAAGTAGACATGCATTGATCTTTTAGAGGATATAGATATGAAAGAAGACATGCATTGATATTTTTTAGCACATAATAATGTATCTCTTCGCAGCCTTCATTTTCCTTGCTCATTTTATCGATTTGGTGTGATGATGTACATTTTGTTTGATTACACTTGTGTTTGTAGCGTGCAAAGAAAGATCCCACTTTGACTCCATTTTCAATTCATTCTATCAATGTCGGCGATGTTGCTTCCTCTCGGGTCCTTCAAATTTTTTAATTCAAAAAATTTGGCGGTGATGAATGGCAGGTTGAGTGATACAAGTTTGTCTTGTCTAATGGCCACCATTTGCAAATAGGAACTCTCCCTTGCAAATTCAATGATATTTTGTTTACATTTGCCTTGAAAATAGGGTCCCTTGTCTATTTAAAAGACTATGTCCATAGGAATATCCAAGATTCAAGGTGGACTACGTTGTTTGTTGTCTATGTTAAAAAATTCTCTCTTTCATTTCTACCTCATATAATTTTTTCAATACATTATTTTTCTTCTTTTCGAGGGCCTTAATAATATCCAACTTACCTGTAATTATTCTTGATTGTCAAATTATTGGGACCCCTAGGTATTTGTTCAAGCAGCAAGAAGAGAAAATGTTGGCCCCTGACTCACCTTCTCCTTCTAAATGTGCCCCTAAATTTGGTCTGCAGATGTCCCCTAAAAAACAAAATAGCCCTCCAAAGGTCAACCCTATTAAAGCTTTAAACATTTATCAAAATATTTGGACAGTGAAAGGGCGTGTAACACATATTAGTGAAATGCATCATTTTCAAAAACAAAGAGGTGAAGGGAAACTGCTTAGTTTTGACATTATAGATGTGGAGGGGACAAAAATACATATTACTTGTTTTGATGATTTTGCTGAATTGCATTATGGTCGAGTTGAGGTGGGGTTTACTTACTTAATATCGAGGGGATTGGTTAAGGAAGCCAATAAAAGATTCAATAAATTAAATAGTAATATTGAGATTGTTTTGGATAAAAAATCAACAATAAAATGATTTGAAGATGAGATTCATGTCCCCAAAAAAAAATGCTTTTGTGTCAGTTAGTGAAATAAGCAACTATAGTGATAATAGATTTGTTGATATTATTGGCATTATAGTGCATGTTGGGTACATTTCAACTATTCATAGGAGAAATGGATCTAAAACAATCCGACGAACCATTAAACTATATGATGTCTCTGCTTCTTTCATTGATGCTAATTTGTGGGGCACAAGCTAGCAAGAAAAAGGTGATACCTTGCACCAAATGTACCTTTCTGGAAAAATAGTGATTGTTGTTGTCCATAGTGGTTGTGTAGGCTACTTTAATGGAAAATTTATCAACACATCAATAGGAACAATCCTTGAAATTAACACTTCTATTCCTGAGGCAAACACTCTTAGATCCAAGGGGCCAATTAAATTAGACCAAGTAGCTTCAACTTCTTATATACCTTGGAAGTTGCATCCTTCAAATGATAGAGTTACTATTGCATTTATCTTAATCAACCGCCCCCATTTGGGAGAAACTGTTGAAGCCATTTTTAAAGCAACCATTCAAATTGCAAAAAATGAGTCTTTTTGTTACCCCACTTTCCTCTTGTTGGTTAATGGTAAAGAATGCAAAATTAAATGCACACGCCCCCATGTTGATGTTTGGTTTTGTGATCGTTGCCAGATGGAAATTGAGGAACGCAACTATCACTATCTTCTACAGTTAAATCTGCAAGACCATTCAGGAAGCCTTTGGTGTGTTTGTTTTGATGAAGTTGTCACTAGTTTGTTGCAGATGCTAGCAAAAGACCTCTATGCATTGCAGGACAACTCTAACTCTACAATAGATCATGTTGTTGTTATTAGAGGCCTTGTTTATAAAGCATATATCTTTACTGCTTTGATTAGAACATAAACGTATAATTCAGAGGAATGCTTGAAAACAGCAATTTCCAAAGCAACAAAAGTTGATTTTGAAGAAGAGTGTAAACTATTGCTTGCAAACATAATGAAGATACCTACTCCTGCTCCAGAAAAAAGGCTCCACTAGCGTGCCTAGGCTTTGACTACTCTTTTGCACTTCTGATCATTTCTCATAGCTTTGACTTTTAAATGCTAACTACGACATGCCAAGACTTTTGTTTAAGAAATATGGACATAATTTATACCTATGTTTGCATCTACATATTTGCACATTTATTGACCTCCCATCCTTTTTATTATAGCATGGAGCATCAATTTTTTTGTCATTCTTGCTTTTGAATATTTCAAATCAGTTGGATGGTTATATGATATGTTTACACGGATTACAATTTGAAAGACAACTGAACAATTTATTTCCACATATATTTCAAATATTTTTTATACACGCAATACTTGACAATATATTTTAATATATATTAAATATTTTTTATATGGCTAATCATTGAGATTAAACTTATTTATGTCACATTTAAAATTTGCAAGAATCATATAAGTTTTTTCAATATGCTAAAATCAGGAGTGATAAATTTTTTATTGCATTAGTTTAATGACATTGTATTTGATTTAAAGTTTCTTTCAATGCTAATCACTCTTGGTTCTTGGTTGCCATTCACACACAAATTTAATGATATATATGTGTGTGTGTGTGTGTGTGTGTGTGTGTGTGTGTGTGTGTGTGTGCTTCTAGTTCTAATGCATATCAAGAGTAGGTTAGAGATAAACTTATCTCATGCCTAGACCAATCTATATAAAAGTTCGCTTCCCAATTAAATATTCAAGCTATTATAGAGACATTTACTATTTGAGAAATGAATGTGTCAAAAACCTATTAAAAAGACATTTACTATATAATAGTTGCCTTCACAATTGTAAATTTATGATTTCTGTGCAAAGCTTATTCACCAATGAGGAACATTTAGGGAGATCATTTGTTTAAGACGTAAGGTCCCGGCTGTGAGTAAAAGCCATCAAGAAGTGTTCTCTATTTGTCTATAATATTTAGTGCCAAGTGCATGAAGAACGGAAGAGGTGAAAAGATTAGTGACCCTAACCATATTTTTTTGGAGAAACAAAGAATATTTAACTAGAACTGGTCATATGGTAATAACTATAACACAAATGCTACAAAGAGATAAATAGAAGCGATAAACAAAGGGAAAAAATTATGTTTGTAGGTATATGTATATGTATATGTATATTTATATGTATATTTATATCTATATGTATATTTATATGTATACGCACATGTATGTATATGTATATATATGTGTATGTGTATGTATATGTATGTATATGTATATGTATGTGTATATCTATATGTATAATGTTGATGTATAGAATTCTTTGTTTGCATTCATTTCAGACATATATAGTCTTCTGTATATTCCATATTTTCCTTTGGTTGCATTGCTCGATGGGTGCAAAATGGTCAAAACCTCCCATGCACTTCCACTAGTTCGCCGATTGGATGTTCAACAAGTGTTGTGTTCTGCAATCTTCACTACGTCGTAGACGTATTATTGTTGTAAGTTGTTTTCCCTCTACCTTTTTGGTTGTTTCATACACACCTTACCATAGATATATATTGTGATAGTTTTGTTTTCTAAATTTATAATTTACTAGCTTATGGGTTTAACCCTTCTCTTATTGCAAGGCTAGATATCCTTCAGTGCAAAGCAAAGTTGTATGCTTTCCTCTTTTCTTTCTACATGGTTACATACATTCCAAAATATACCAAAATCAGGTATGTCTATATATAGTTATTCCTATACATTGTATGCTTTGAAACAAAAACTTTGCTATTTCTTTGTTCTCTTCCTTTAAACAATTTTTTTGTATTTGATATGTGAAATTCCATTTTCTACAGTTCTTTATGAGGCATTCTCTTTTCCAAAAACGTTATTGGAGCCAAAAGAGCTCTAAGAAAATGAGTATATGTATTGGAAGATAGAATTTTCTTAGCAAGTTTACTATTCTCAAGAACCATGCAATTTCAACTTCTTACACATATATATTCAGCTGTAATATAGGAATTTTATGAAAAGTATCACAATAACACTTATTTGTTACTAAATATTATACACAAGAATTCAGTTCCCTTGTATTGAGTCAACCAACTACACCATTGCCAACCCACGTAATTACCAAGGTCCATGTGGCCTCCAAAAAAACAAAATTGCACAAGCTCCCATCAGCTGTGACATTCCCGGTGTTGGAAAATCCAATTCACCCACACCACAATGGCTCTTTTGATAGTATGGCTTAATGAAAGTGTGCTTTCCCACATGACAACATTTAATATAGCATTTACTTCCCCCTCCAACCATATATGCTGATGGGAAGATGCATTCACACTCATGTCAATTGTTGGTTCCCAAATCAATAGATGCAATGAGTCCTTAAGAGTATCCACTCTCTCGTATTCAGACTCAACAGGTTGATATGGCCAATGAATGGGAGAGTGAATAAAATACCCCTTTCTCCCCTACACTTCAGGCTATGATAAACCTAGGAGGGTGATCCCAATAGTATATTTATAGATACTTGTGTGCTAAAGTACCAAATACACTGTAAATAGATGTTTCTCCTTTAGATGCTTAATAGACACAATACATTAAAGGCTTGGCTGACCTCTACAGTAAAGCCTAATTTAAACATGAGGGATGTAACTCATTGAACTCCTCACACAAACAAACTGAGATTCATATTTGATTTAAAAGATGATCAGTTGTTGTATTAACTAACACATGTAACATGAATAGCACACTTAGATCAGTGCTTCATCCTTGGAATGAAGTCAACTCAAACACATACACAATCTAATAACGATTTTTACCTGACAGTATATGAAGCCCTGAAATGTTGCATTACAAAATTTCAGCATTATGTCTTAACATTTACTTCTTACTAGCATCCTAGCACTCAATTCAATACAAACTTACAACCACACCTAAGTACCTACATTAATTCTTTGAATTAATAAACAAGAATAGAGCCATACATCTATCTAAAAATGATAAAGACAAATAAGACAATCCTTGATTGTATCATTTATAATATGTAAAACCAGTACATAGGAGAGTAAAATAGTCTCAAACTTGAAACACTCAGCATTATTTTGCCAGTATTGTGCTTAAAATTACATAAATGTTGATAGACTCAGATCCTAAAACTTAACTCTAAAATACTTTGTATTCACACTACAGTGTTATCTGTGTTACATTACAAAACAACCTCTCTTAGAATGAGGTAGAAAAACAACATTTAAGGAAACACAAAAACCCTAAATGTTCATCTAAAGAAGAAACTTGCACATTTAGGTTCATTGATCTTCAACTTCCTTTGCTTGCAGAACAATCTTCAACCTGCTCTTTGTTTTCTTGCTCCTCACTCCACTTCCCTGCAACAAAAAAATACTCCTCTGGGAAGACTCATCATTCTTCATCATTTGCCCTACCTTGACTTGAAAATCCTGTGCAAACATTTTATCCTGCTATAAAAACTCACTTATTGGATTTATTTCACTGTGCAAGTGAAAAATACTAACTTTGTGTCAAAACCCATATACCCAGTTGTTAAAAATGCATTTGAAAGTTACATTTTAACCTTTACTATAGGTAAAATTTTACACATATGTTGAATTTAATTTTTTTGGGTCATGAAAAAATAGTTTTCAGGCATTTTTTACCTTACTGGCAGCCAAAAAATGTATAAAAAATTGCCTAAATTGCTTCCCAGGCAATAGAAATAGTTCAGGTAACTTTCTGGAGGTTGAGAGTACATTTTCCAGCTTGTACATGCGTTCTCCAAGTTCAAAAATGTGATTGCATTCTTCATTTGCAGCCATTAAAAACATTTTTAATTTCAGCATCCAAGTACAAGCCATCATTGATTGCAAGAGAAAATAAATCTCACAATAGAGATGGGTGATGGAACTTTCAGCCATTGCACCATAGCTACTTCATTCCAGAAACTATGTTGTGAAACTACGATGAGTGATGAACAAATTTTATAAAATTGGTAAAGTTTTAATAAAGTTGCCCCAAACTATTTCCCGTGCACTTTCTTTACCAATATTTTAAACCCATATGTACTTGCCCCAAATTCATCGCTCCATAAAGGCCATTGCGGATTTGATTATGAAAAACCTCTCAGAAATAGCGATGAGTGATGGACTCAATAGCGATCACTCTCGTGACAATAGAGATGAGCGGTGATTGCTAATTTGATGAGGAACAAGACACTTCAATCCATGATGGACAATGAGAAGCCACCGCCATCGTTGATCTCTGATACAAATGGGAAGAAGAGCTTCAAATCAGAGATGAGCGATGAGTTCTCCTGTGAAGTCATGCTGCCAGCTTTTCAACCAATCACAAAAAAGAATTAAACTTTCTTTTTCTCCCAAACATTTGAAATTGCATTTATGTTTGCCCTAAATGCATCATTTACAAATA
The DNA here is from genome assembly GCA_007258455.2 of Sequoia sempervirens. Taxonomy (NCBI): domain Eukaryota; kingdom Viridiplantae; phylum Streptophyta; class Pinopsida; order Cupressales; family Cupressaceae; genus Sequoia; species Sequoia sempervirens. The sequence continues at coordinate 124,480,700 of VDFB02058242.1, forward strand.
AACATTTAAAATATTTTAAATATTTTAAACATTAGTATTTGAAACATTAAAAAAATTGCAAATTTCAATTATGCCTACGACTCAAACAAAGAAAATTCACTGCACACAAATGGTGACCCCTGGAACTGAGATTTTTTGCATGCAACCATAATCAATTATTTAGAGAGAACTCATTTTCTCAAAAAAATTCTAGCCATCAAGAATTAGGTACCTCCTTTGTAAATTGGACCCTGGGACTTGTTCGCCGCGACAAAAGTACATTAAAATAATGTATCAAATGACCTTTTATCTTGATGAAAATAGAGATGTAGAGGTTTTAGACCAAAAAAATAAATGGGTTGTCCTTAGAGTTTGAAAATTTGAAACTTTTTGGGACACCATTTTTGGCCATGTTGCAGTCATAAAAGGATTAGTCAACCCATCAAAACTTATCTTGGGAGCCTAAAAATGAGTGGGAATGGTGCCATTTGATCCAATAATTCATTGCAACAAATGGAATGGAAAAATTATTCCTGAGGTGAAATATATTAAATACCAAAGTTGCCTACTTGGACTTTTCTGCAATTTCACCTGTCAGAAACCAAATAGGGCTCTCAAAGCCACCAATTTGAAAAAATATTAAAACAACTTTTGGGGAGGCTGCCACTAGAAACATAAGCTCATCTAGGTACATTAAGTATGTGTGCAAGAGGGATTTCCTTGAATCATCATTTATCACAAGATATTAAAGGTCAAACTTGACCTCACTAAAACATTCTGAAAATGTAGTTGCAAACAAAGCAAAATGCATTTGCTTTTGGCTTGGTAAAAATAGAAAATCTAAACATGAGGCTTTGAAATTAGACCAGGGAGTACATAAATGTGAGGAGAATGGAGAGCAACAATCCATTTGGCATGAAAATCAACAGGCTTGAAATTGTGACCCTCCAAAGTAGGTCACTTGGGTAGATTTTGTAGGTACACTTTTGAGTGTGCAAAGGAAAAATTTTCAACATAGGCACTTCAAATTTTGGAAAATTTGAAGGTTCCATTAGTGGCTCTTTTTGGGGACATCTGTTTCTTAGTGAATAGAGCGAGAATTCATAATCCTCTGGGAGAGCAAACCAAGTGCTAGAATCATTGGGTGAAAGAGTCTTTATTTTTTAACTTTTAAAACTTCATTTGGCAGCCCCAGGCCACCAAATGGAAAAGGGAAGTCAGTTCTTACCTCTTTTAAATACCAATCTATTAAAGGATTTGATCCTCCTTAATCTATAATTTCCTCTATCACAACACAACAACATGAATGACTCCATTCTTGCAAAGATAAGTGTTAGGCTACATTTAAATTTAGCTTTATTGTCACATGGCAACCAAATTACATAAGTTGCATCTCTGCCACTCATTTCATTTTATGATTCTGTGGCAAGTGACAAAATGTGAGAATCATAGTGATCAAGACTATCTGAAAACACAACCTTATCACATTTATCAATTCCCTCACAAAGATTAAGTTATGAAAAGGTATCATTCCTCTAAAACAGTGTGCAATCCTTTTGTGTTTCAAGCAAAGAGTCCTCACACATTTGTAACTCATTCAGCTGGATTGCATCACATGCAAGTTTGTCATCATCCCAACAACACAGCTTAATTATATTACCATATGTCTCAATGTCCTGAAAACAAGATTCACCAACACTCACAATACCTTCATCCACATTCAATTCATAGCATTCAAACAATGCATCAGCATCCCAAACAGTGTTTCCCACTTCAAGCTCATAAACAAGACTATAAGCATTAGTAATGTTATCACACACAAAAGTTTCAAGAGTAGGCTTACATGACTTAGAATTTACTTCTACAACAAACTCCTCATAATGACTATTTAAAACACATTCAGTGCTGCAAGTAGAAACATATTCACCACCACCTCCTATTGCATCAACATGACAATATGAAGAATACTGCCTATGAGGAAAATTATGAGTTGCAGATCCAGAAAAGAGGTCTGCATATGCATCCATGTGATTGACACAATCACATTCTTTGAGTGCAAACTCATCATAAGGTGTGTCATTAGTTGTACCAAAGTTTATCTCTACATTTTTACATTCATGTATAACTACATCAATGCTATCCTCATGCAAACATTCAATGGTAACTTCAGAAATAGAAAAAGGAGTAGAAGAAAGTGAAGGATCAAACAAGAAAGGGGTTCCTTGTTCATCATTACCAACATATGCATGCTCCTCATAACCAACTACTTGAACTGATCCATCCAATGAATCTCTTGCATACATATCTCCTTCTTTGTTCACATTGCTGCAACAATCAACAAAGCTACCTTCTTCACTATCAAACTGAAAACCATCAATGGTTTCTTCATTGCAGCTTCTTGTGGTTGGTCCTTCCAATTTAAATTCATTGCACTCCTTGTCATCTACATCTGATACACTAATGCTCTCAAAATTATTCTTCAAATATATAGGGTCCTTTGTCTCATCATGACAATCATCAATGCTATACTTACTTGTAAAATGGGTATGACTAAGTGCATCATAAGATATCTAGTTACACATTCTTCCTTCAAATAAGATATTCAATTCATATACCTCATCATGTTCTTGTGAGCCTTTTGAAATGTTAGAATCATTTTTCTTGTTGAAAAATTTTTCACTTGAAGAAATTGACTCTGCCTCTTCCTTTTGAAAGGAATCACAGTCAGTAGGGCTACATATAGAGTTGAAATATTTTTGATCACCCAAACAAGAATTCTCTTCAGCTAGTTGCAAACTTCCATCTACAACATCATTGTTCTCGTCATGGAGATATGAAACTTTAGAATCAACATGATCTTCAACTATATATTCAAAGTCCATAGAAGAGAAAACACTTTCAGTATCACCTACAACGTTGCAGCCTTCATCTAATATAGAAAATATGCTCTCTATATTTGTATCTTCAGAGCAAATAGAATAAACTTCTGATGTTTCATCTATCTCTTCATGACCATTATGGATGCAATCTTCATTTGGGTTTATTTCTTCTGTAGGTTGTTCAAAAAAAACTTCCTCATCACCTAATGATGCAACATTCTTATCTTCCACTATACCATATAAATCTATGTGACTAAGTCTTGAAAAAGTACCATCACATAAGCTATTCAAGAGATTAGTTCCATACTTCTCTATCATTTCTTCAAGTATTGTTATCCATTGATATAAACATTTAAGACTAGGGGCCTTCAAGTGAGTTGGTATAGCACTCAAACCTAGCTCATAATTCTCACAAAATAAATTAATGCAAAATAACTCATCAGGTCCTTTTGATTCTATTATAGCAAATAGAAATTTCATGAATCTATCATGAAAATCATAGATGGATTCATCCTCGAACCTTTCTATATAACACAATGCATCAATATATGACACAGGTTCAACCTTCTTTTCAGATTTCTCTTCATATTCTTCTTGGGTATGCAAATTTATTTCTTTAGTCAAGCAGTCAGTGTCTATTGACTCTTCAAAACAATCAATGAAATGTGTTCTGAGGTCATGCCATGAATCTATGGAATGCATCGGTAACTAAAAACCCAATATTCAACATCATTTTCAAAAGTTCTTACAAAAAACTTCATGATAGCATCTTCTTCTACTATTTGACAATCTTCCATTACATCAAGAAAAGCTTGTACATGTTGTGATGGTGATTCTTCAAAAATTCCTCTAAACTTAGGCAAATATTCATTAATTCTTATTGGGATAGAATGTGGGTAATCTTGGATTTTTCTAAAATCTAGAGGGTTGTATCTTTCACTGGGGAACACTTTTCTTTGAGGACATGACTATGTTCTAGGAATGATAGTACATTTTGTAGAGGGAGAATTAGGACAACAATACATTTTTACAAATAAAATTTATTCCCTCTACAACTATTCAATTCCAATATCCTTTTCAGAATATCCTACTTTCTCATTTCCCTTTCTACTAGTATCTTAAAATACTAAATAAGGGACAATATTAGCTAGAATTTTTTGTTGAAAACCTTCATATAGAGATATTACACTAGAAAAATACCTAAGAACTGTTGCAACCAACTCTTCTGATGATGGAGAAACTTATGTACAGTTGCCACCTCTTTGAAAGAGGAAAATATCTTCAAGCAGTAGAAAGGTTCTTCCAAGATCTGATTATTTCTGAGTTCTCTCCACTAGCAAAGCACTAGACTTCAAGAATACATTAGAAATTTTGCAGCAATCTCCTTCAAGTATGTAGGTCCTCTGATCATTCAGACCCAAAACTACAAAATAAAAAAATAGATTGACTCTTTAAGGCAGGATGATCTTCTATCATATATTTCTCAAATTCTCCCCAGCAGAGTTGCCAATTTGTTGGTTCCCAAATCAACAGATATAATGAGTCCTAAAGAGTAACCACTCTCTCATATTCAGACTCAATGGGTTGATATGACCAACGAATGGGAGAGTGAATAAAATACCCCTTTCTCCCCTGCACTTCAAGCTCTGTTAAACCTGAGAGGGTGATCCCAATAGTATATTTATAGATACTTGTGTGCTGAAGTACCAAATACACTGTAAATAGATGTTTCTCCTTTAGATGCTTAATAGACACAATACTATAAAGGCTTGGCTAACCTCTACAGTAATGCCTAATTTAAACATGAGAGATGTAACTCTTTAAACTCCTCACACAAACAAACTGAGATTCATATTTGATTTAAAAGATGATCAGCTGTTGTATTAACTAACACATGTAACATGAATAGCACACTTAGATCAGTGCTTCATCCTTGGAACAAAGTCAACTCAAATACATACATAATCTGATAACAATTTTTACCTGACAATATATGAAGCCCTGAAATGTTGCATTACAACATTTCAGCATTGTGTCGATTAACATTTACTTCTTACTAGGATCCTAGCACTCAATTCAATAAAAACTTACAACCACATTCAAGTACCTACATTAATTCTTTGAATTAATAAACAAGAATAGAGCCATACATCTATCTGAAAATGATAAAGACAAATAAGACAATCCTTGATTGTATTATTCATAATCTATAAAACTAGAACATAAGAGAGTAAAATAGTCTCAACTTGAAACATTCAGCATTATTTTGCCAATATTGTACTAAAAATTACACAAATATTGATAGACTCGGACCCTAAAACTTAACTCTAAAATGCTCTGTATTAATACTACAATGTTATCAGTGTTACATTACAAAACAACCTCTCTCAGAATGAGGCAAAAAGACAACATTTAAGGAAACACAAAAACCCTAAATGTTCATCTAAAGAAGACACTTGGTACATTTAAGTTTGTTGATCTTCAACTGCCTTTGCTTGCAGAATAATCTTCAACCTGCTCTTTTTTTCTTGCTCCTCACTCCACTGCCCTACAACAAGAAAATATTCTCCTCTGGGAAGACTCATCATTCTTCATCATTTGCCCTGCCTTGACTTGAAAATCCCGTGCAAACATTTTACCCTGTTGTAAAAACTCACCTACTGGCTTTATTTCACTATGCAAGAGAAAAATATTAACATTGGGTCAAAACTCATTTACCCAAATGTTAAAAATGCATTTAAAAGTTACATTTTAACCTTTACTATAGGTAAAATTTTACCCATATGTTGAATTTAATTTTTTTGGGTCATGAAAAAATAGTCCAGGTAACTTTCTGCAGGTTGAGAGTACTCCAAGTAACCCCTCTAGAAAGGTTGAATTTAATTTTTTTGGGTCATGAAAAAAAAGGTAGCATTGTTTGTTGTAAATAGAAAGAGATAAAATGGGAGATTTTGAATACATGGAATATTGGCAAACAAATATGTATAAGTAATGCACTAAAAATGTTGAAAAGAGAGTTGTGGAAACAATGACAAATACAATGAATAGAATAGAGTATTTTTTTTTATGGGCAAGTGCTTGTGACAATTTGTATATCTATGTATATAAGCAGCAACAAATATTCAATTATAGAATCAAAAAGCAGTAAACCCACGATCGTCTTGATATATATGTGCAATGACTGGAACGTGCAGAAAGATGGGTGTTTTAAACCAAACTCTATAACATTGTACCATTTTTTGTCTGTTAAGAAGTACATGGAGAAGAGATATCCTAGTAAATAAAACACATAATACGCTTTGAAGATGGTTGGAACAAGATTGGTAAGTGGAATATATAGAAGAATGAGCAATAAAGGAAAGAATATAATAAAACATATTCACACAACACAAGTAATATATGTAACAGTTGACTAAATGCGCTTGCAGCTTTAACTACAAAAGATAGAAATAGTTGTATTGTCTCTTATCTGTTGAATTTTATATCTTTAGGTGATAGGCTATTTTTTTGAAGTTGCTATTTCCTAAGAAGAGAAAATTTAATCATGCAGTATCGATAAAGCTTGAAATATGAGGGGAAAAGGATATCATGAAACATATTGATATAAGTTCAAGCTATATTATTTCATAGTACAATTGAAAATATAGAGGAATTATATAACAATTATTAGAACAACACTATAGTATATCTTGTAAGTGACCAGGAAGATAGACAAATACATATGCACATATATATACTCAATTCCCTTATTGATAAATAAAAATACCCGTATAGTATATATATGTATATGTAGAGAAAGATATACTGTATATCTAAACAAATTTGATTATAAGTAGAGTTTAAAGAGTTTAAAGTAGCATGTATAAGTGTTGTCTATGCTTTGTAAAAATGACGACTATACGGTTATAGCATTGAGTCGTATAGTATTGACGTGTTGATAAGAACGGAGCATTTAATTGTGCAATATGTGTAACATATTGATAATGCCACAATGGCTCTTCTGGAAATGCAACTAAATCAATATATTTTCTTGCTTATTTTGCAATACACTTCCCCACACTATAAGATTGAATATTGCATGTACTTTCTACTGCGTGATTACACCACAATAAATATATATACATATATATAGATATACATATATAGAAACATATATATACATGTACATATATATACATATACATCTATACACATACATATATATACATGTACATATATAGATACATGTATATGCATGTATATACATATATATGTACATGCATATATTGTAAAGTTGGGCTCCACAATTTACCATTAGATAATATAGAGAAACAGGCGAACTGTAAAAGAACTAACAAGGAAACATTGGAGAGTGACATACATCTCAATCTTAAGTATCATCTTAATACGTCTTACGATTGTTACATAGACTGCTTGGCTTCTACCAATATGTTGCATGATACTCTTATTCCATCATCTGTTCAAAGCTTCCTATAACAAATTGTTATTTTTGGTTGTTCTTTTTCTTTGTGAGGCAAGAAAATGTATTTGTTAAGTTGCATTGTTGAAAGAGCCATTTTGGTGTTGCTTGCGTATTAGGCTATTGTAAGAATTGTCATCCTTGACTCTGTTCTATAACAAATCTGAGAGTTTTGAAACTGTTGTGTTGTGAATTGTGTAAGTCATTTTACATGGGTATTTTCTATAAATTTTTTGTTCATCATATTGAATACCAAACAATGCAACTTAAATTTCCAATTAAGCCTATGCTGCTATATGCATTTTGCATAGATTATTGCATCATATAATTGTTGCATAACATAGAGAAAATAGGCATTGCCCTCGGGAACTAAGTTTGAATAATTGATTTGGGAAGTTGGAAGGATACACGCATTTGTTAATGTTTATACAGTTCTGTTACAATTTCCCTAGTTCTTTATATGTAAAGATGGGTCGGCTGGATAGGTGGAACTTGAGTGGCAAGTGTTTATTGGCACGAGGGTGGAGCTTAGCAATTACATGGGTTGGGGGTTTTTTTTTGAAGTTTTTGTCAATTTTTTTCATCAGCATAGCCGCAAATTGGATTTGGTGGTGACGCGGATCTGCTAGGTGTCAACGAGGCCACCACTTTTTTTTTGTGGTGATGTGGGTGTTGGTAATTACGTGGGCTAGTGGCAGTTGAGAATGGTGATTTGGGTATGGGGAATGTGAATGACAAGCATTTGTTCGAGCGAGGCCCAATGTTTCATGTCATTGCATGATGGCGACGGACGAATTAAATGCAATATTGAATGTTAGCGTGTGGGAGAGTATACTTTATATTGAATGTTGCAATATGGGAAAGTATACTTTGACGAAGTTGTCCTATTGAAAGGGCCATCGTGGTGTTGCTTTGGTAGTAGACTATTGTTAAAATCATCGCATATGGATCCATTTTTTAGCAGATTGGAGGGCTTCGAAAGTGTGGTGGTGTAGAATGTGTAAGTGATCTCACATGGGTATTTTGTAAAATCAGTTTTGCATAGGTGGCTTGCATTGTGCTTCTATATGGATGAATAAATAGCAGTTAAATCTTGTTTCTTTTGCCTATAAAATATTTTCCCTCGAGAAGACAAGAAGGAAACTATGGGAACATGGACAAATGTACTGTGGAGAGCAGTCTATTGGTCATGCTTTTTCATTGTACCTTTTGCAAACGTTAAGGAATAGCTCTTTTGAAAATTGTCTATTTGAGTACTAAATCTACTCATAGGAAATGTTGCTTGAATTTTTTATTAAGGAAATATGGGTTTCATGGCCAACAATGGAACTACAAATTTTCCAGTGAGGAGGGCACCGTTTCTTTCCTTTGCAGTGACGTGGGCACTTGTAGGTACATGGGTTGGTGGTGGTGGAGAATGGTGACATCGTAACATGGAAGGTGAATGTCAAGTGTTTTTTGGTAATGGCACCTTCAAATTTTGTAAAATTTTAAGTGCCCATGTTGAAAAAAATTTCTTTCCACACTTAGAAGTGTACTTGTAAAATCTACCCAAGTGACCTAATTTGGAGGGTCACAATTTGAAGCCTATTGATTTTCATGCCAAATGGACTATTGCTCTCCATTCTCCTCACATTAATGTACTCCCTGGCCTGATTTCAAAGCCCCATGGTCAGATTTTCTATTTTTACTAGGCCAAAAGCAAATGTGTTTTGCTCTATTTTGCACCTACATTTGTAGAATGTTTCAGGGAGGTCAAGTTTGACCTTTAATATGTTGTGATGAATGATGATTCAAGGAAATCACTCTTGCACTTATACTCAGTGTACCTAGATGAGCTTATGTTTCCAGTGGCAGCCCCGCAGAAGTTGTTTTGATATTTTTTCAAAGTGGTCACTTTGAGAGCCCTGATTGGTTTCTGAAAGGGGAAATTGTAGAAAAGTCTAAGTAGGAAACTTTGGTATTTGATATCTTTCACATCAGAAAGAATTTTTCCATTCCATTTATTGAAATGAATTCTTGGGTCAAATGGTAATATGCCTACTCAGTTTCAGGCTCCTAGGATAAGTTTTGATGGGTTAACTAATCATTTTCTGACAGCAAAATGGCCAAAAATGGCATCCTAAAAAGTTTCACATTTTCAAAATCTAAGGAAAACCCATTTCCTTTTTTAGTCTAAAACCTCTACATCTCTATTTTCATCAAGATCATAAGTCATTTGATACATTATTTTAATGTACTTTTATTGCGGCGAACATGTCCCGAGGGCCAGTTTATAAAGGATGTACCTGATTCTTGATGGATGGGAAAATTTTAAAAAAATGGGTTCTCTCTAAATAATTGATTATGGCTGCATGCAAAAAATTTCGGGTCCAGGGGTCACCGTTTGTGCGAAGTGAATTTTCTCCATTTGAGCTGCAAGCGTAATTGAAATTTGCAATTTTTCTAATGTTTCAAATACTAATGTTTAAAATATTTAAAATGTTGTGTATTTGTAAAAGATGCATTTAGGGAAAACATAAATGCAATTTCGAATGTTTTAGAGAAAAAGAAAGTTTTATTCTTGCTTGTGATTGGCTGAAAAGCTGGCAGCACAATTTCACCGGAGAACTCATCGCTCATCTCTGATTTGAAGCTCTTCTTCCCATTTGTATTAGTGATCAATGATGGCGGTGGCTTCTCATCACCCATTGTAGATTGAAGTGTCTTGTTCCTCATCAGATTGGAAATCACCGCTCATCTTTGCTTTCACGGGAGATGTTGAATTCAAATCAGTGATGAGCGTTGAGTCCATTGCTCATCGCTATTTCTAAGAGGGTTTTCATAATCAAATCCGTGATGGCCTTTATGCAGCAATGAATTTGGGGAAAGTACATATGGGTTTAAAATATTGGTAAAGAAAGTGCATGGGAAATAATTTGGGGTAACTTTATTAAAACTTTACCAATTTTATAAAATTTGTTCATGGCTCATCGTAGTTTCACGGCATACTTTTGGGAATGAAGTAGCTATGGTGCAATGGTTGAAAGTTCCATCACCCATCTCTATTGTGAGATTTATTTTCTCTTGCAATCAACGATGGCTTGTACTTAGATGCTGAAATTCAAAATGTTTTTAATGGCTGCGAATGAAGAATGCAATCACGTTTTTGAACTTGGAGCAGATTTTTGAACACATGTACAAGCTGAAAAATGTACTCTCAACCTCTAGAAAGTTACCTGGACTATTTTTATTGCCTGGGAGTACCCCCAAAAAGTTACCTGACCGTGGGGTTACCTGGAGTACTCTCAACCTCCAGAAAGTTACCTGGACTATTTTTTCTTGAGAGTACATTTTTCAGCTTGTACATGCGTTCAAAAATCTGCTCCAAGTTCAAAAACGTGATTGCATTCTTCATTTGCAGCCATTAAAAAAATTTTGAATTTCAGCATCTAAGTACAAGCCATCATTGATTGCAAGAGAAAATAAATCTCACAATAGAGATGGGTGATGGAACTTTCAACCATTGCACCATAGCCACTTCATTCCCAAAATTATGTCGTGAAACTACGATGAGCGATGAATTTTTTTTATAAAATTGGTAAAGTTTTAATAAAGTTGCCCCAAATTATTTCCCGTGCACTTTCTTTACCAATGTTTTAAACCCATATGAACTTTCCCCAAATTCATTGTTGCATAAAGGCCATCATATATTTGATTATGAAAAACCTCTCAGAAATAGCAATGAGCAATGGACTCAATAGCCATTGCTCATCGTTGATTTGAACTCAACATCTCCCATGAAAACAGAGATGAGCGATGATTGCCAATCTGATGAGGAACAAGACACTTCAATCTGCAATGGGCGATGAGAAGCCACCGCCATAGTTGATCACTGATACAAATGGGAAGAAGAGCTTCAAATCAAAGATGAGCGATGAGTTCTCCGGTGAAGCCGTCCTGCTGGCTTTTCAGCCAATCACAAGCAAGAATTAAACTTTATTTTTGTCTATAACATTTGAAATTGCATTTATATTTTCCCTAAATGCGTCTTTTACAAATACACAACATTTTAAATATTTTAAACATTAGTATTTGAAACATTAGGAAAATTGCAAATTTCAATTACGCCTGTGGCTCAAATGGAGAAAATTCACTTCGCACAAACGGTAACCCCTGGACCCGAAATTTTTTGCATGCAGCCATAATCAATTATTTAAAGAAACCCATTTTTTCAAACTTTTCCCATCAGTCAAGAATCAGGTACATCCTTTATAAACTGGCCCTAGGGACATGTTTGCCCCAACAAAAGTACATTAAAATAATGTATCAAATGACTTATGATCTTGATGAAAATAGAGATGTAGAGGTTTTAGACTAAAAAAGGAAATGGGTTTTCCTTAGATTTTGAAAATGTGAAACTTTTCAGGATGCCATTTTTGGCCATTTTGTTGTCAGAAAATGATTAGTTAACCCATCAAAACTTATCCTGGGAGCCTGGAACTGAGTAGGCATATTACCATTTGACCCAAGAATTCATTTCAATAAATGGAATGGAAAAAATCTTTCTGATGTGAAAGATATCAAATACCAAAGTTTCCTACTTAGACTTTTCTACAATTTCCCCTTTCAGAAACCAATCAGGGCTCTCAAAGTGACCACTTTGAAAAAATATCAAAACAACTTCTGCGGGGCTGCCACTGGAAACATAAGCTCATCTAGGTACACTGAGTATAAGTGCAAGAGTGATTTCCTTGAATCATCATTCATCACAACATATTAAAGGTCAAACTTGACCTCCCTGAAACATTCTACAAATGTAGGTGCAAAATAGAGCAAAATACATTTGCTTTTGGCCTAGTAAAAATAGAAAATCTGACCATGGGGCTTTGAAATCAGGCCAGGGAGTACATTAATGTGAGGAGAATGGAGAGCAATAGTCCATTTGGCATGAAAATCAATAGGCTTCAAATTGTGACCCTCCAAATTAGGTCACTTGGGTAGATTTTACAAGTACACTTCTAAGTGTGGAAAGAAATTTTTTTCAACATGGGCACTTAAAATTTTACAAAATTTGAAGGTGCCATTACCAAAAAACACTTGACATTCACCTTCCATGTTACGATGTCACCATTCTCCACCACCACCAACCCATGTACCTACAAGTGCCCACGTCACTGCAAAGGAAAGAAACGGTGCCCTCCTCACTGGAAAATTTGTAGTTCCATTGTTGGCCATGAAACCCATATTTCCTTAATAAAAAATTCAAGCAACATTTCCTATGAGTAGATTTAGTACTCAAATAGAAAATTTGCAAAAGAGTTATTCCATAACGTTTGCAGTAGGTACAATGAAAAAACACAACCCATAGACTGCTCTCCACGGTACATTTGTCCATGTTCCCACAGTTTCCTTCTTGTTTTCCCAAGGACAAATATTTTATAGGTGAAAGAAACAAGATTTAATTGCTATTTATTCATCCATATAGAAGCACAACGCAAGCCACCTATGCAAAACTGATTTTACAAAATACCCATGTGAAATCACTTACACATTCTACACCACCACACTTTAAAAGCCCTCCAATCTACTAAAAATGGATCCATATGCGATGATTTTAACAATAGTCTGCTACCAAACCAACACCACGATGGCACTTTCAATAGGATAACTTCATCAAAGTATACTTTCCCATATTGCAACATTCAATATAAAGTATACTCTCCCACACGCCAGCATTCAATATTGCATTTACTTTGTCTACCACCATCGTGCAATGACAGGAAATATTGGGCCTTGTACAAACAAATGCTTGCCATTCACATTCCCCATACCCAACGCACCATTCTCAACTACCACTAGCCCACGTAATTACCAACACCCACGTCACCACAAAAAAAAATGATGGCCTCGTCGACACCTGGCAGATCCCAGTCGCCACCAAATCCAATTTGCGGCTACGCTGACGAAAAACCTTGACAAAAACTTCAAACAAAAACCCCCAACCCATGTAATTGCTAAGCTCCACCCTCGTGCCAATAAACACTTTCCACTCAACTTCCACCTATCTATCCAGCCCATCTTTACATATAGAGAACTAGGGAAATTGTAACAGAACTATATAAACATTAACAAATGTGTGTATCCTTCCAACTTCCCAAATCAATTCTTCAAACTTAGTTCCCAGGGGCAATGCATGTTTTCTCTATGTTATGCAACAATTATATGATGCAATGATCTGTGCAAAATGCATATAGCACCACAGGCTTAATTGGAAATTTAAGCTGCATTGTTTGGTATTCAATATGATGAACAGAAAATTTATAGAAAATACCCATGTAAAATGACTTACACAATTCACAACACAACAGTTTCAAAACTCTCATATTTTTTATAGAACAGATTCAAGGATGGCTATTCTTACAATAGCCTCATAGGCAAGCAACACCACAATGGTTCTTTGGACAATGCAACTTAACAAATACATTTTCTTTCCTTACAAAGAAAAAGAACAACCAAAAATAAAAATTTGTTATAGGAAGCTTTGAACAGATGATGAAATAAGAGTATCATGCAACATATTGGTAGAAGCCAAGTAGTCTATGTAACAATCGTAAGACGTATTAAGATGATACTTAAGATTCAGATGTATGTCTCTCTCCAAATTTTCCCTGTTAGTTCTTTTACAATTCACCTGTTTCTCTATATTATCTAATGGTAAATAGTGGAGCCCAACTTTACAATATATGCATGTATATATATATGTATATACATGCATATATATGTATCTATATATGTACAAGTATATATATGTATGTGTATAGATGTATATGTATATATATGTACATCTATATATATGTTTCTATATATGTATATCTATATATATGTATTGTGGTGTAATCAAGCAGTAGAAAGTACATGCAATATTCAATGTTATAGTGTGGGGAAGTGTACTGCAAAATAAGCAAGAAAATATATTGATTTAGTTGCATTTCTAGAAGAGCCATTCTGGCATTATCAATATGTTACACATATTGCACAATTAAATGCTTTTTTCTTATAAACATGTCAATACTATACGACTCAATGCTATAACTGTATAGTCGTTATTTTTACAAAGCATAGACAACACTTATACATGCTACTTTAAACTCTACTTATAATCGCAGTCTACATAATTACACATAAACATAATATACAAATTTGTTTAGATATACATATGTATGTATATCTTTCTCTACATATCTGTATATATATATATTTGCCTATACAGATATTTTTATATATCAATCAGGGAATTTAGTACATATAGATATGTGCATATGTATCTATTTATCTTCTAGGACACTCAATACAATTTTCCTCTTTGTGTGTAATATTTACTATCAAACAAGTGTTGTAATAACTGTTATATAATTCCTCTATTTGTTTTCAGTATGTACTATGAAATAATATAGCATGAATCTTATATCAATATGTTTCATGATATCCTTTTCCCCTCATCTGTTTCAAGCTTTACAAATACTACGTGATTAAATGTTCTCTTCTTAGGAAATAGAAACTTCAAACAAATAGCCTATCACCTAAAGATATAAAATTCAACAGATAAGAGACAATACAACTATTGCTATCTTTTGTCACAGTTAAAGTTGCAAGCGCATTTAGTCAACTGTTACATATATTACTTTTGTTGTGTGAATATGTTTTATTATATTCTTTCCTTTATTGCCCATTCTTCTATATATTTGACTTACCAATCTTGTTCCAACCATCTTCAAAGCCTATTATGTGTTTTCTTTACTAGGATATCTCTTCTCCATGTACTTCTTAACCGACAAAAAATGGTACAATGTTATAGAGTTTGGTTCAAAACACCCATCTTTCTGCACGTTCCAGTCATTGCACATATATATCAAGACGATCGTGGGTTTAGTGCTTTTCGATTCTATAATTGTATATTTGTTGCTGCTTATATACATAGATATACAAATTGTCACACACGCTTGCCCATAAAAAAAACATACTCTATTCTATTCATTGTATTTTTCATTGTTTCCACAACTCTCTTTTCAACATTTTTAGTGCATTACTTATACATATTTGTTTGCCAGTATTCCATGTATTCAAAATCTCCCATTTTATCTCTTTCTATTTACAACAAACAATGCTAACCTATTTTATTCTATGTGTATATTTTTCCCCTTCTAATGTTGTACAAAAGCAATACGCATCGATCTATGTGGCTATGAATAGCAACTAGACACTGCTACCATGTGCTTTTGGGTGGACAAAAAAACTGTTCATAGCATCACACTGTTTATCCTCGGAAGCACATGAGAGTGGTGTTTGTTGTTCCATTCCACTAAAGCGAGCGATTTTTACAATACTCTACTATTGACCCAGCAACACACCACCGGCAACCCACATTCTTCCCATGCTTCATGTTGCCATTCAAGAATGCAGTTCAAGTCACTTCCCATATAAGTCAACAAGGAAAAGATTTAACTGTGATAAAACTATGCATAGAGAATGTTTATGTCTTTGAAGTCTCTAAAATGGGAATAACGACAAAAATACAAACAAATAACAATGAAGATTTCTTACACATAACTATTTGCAAACATGCCATTTATTCAAAATGTTCCATTTGATCTCTTTCTTTTTTTAACAAATATTGCTAACCTATTTTACTCTATATCTATATTATTTACTTTATAATGCTAGACATATACAATAGACATTCAAGAAAATTGTTGTGTTGTAAATTCTCTATTCCACATCCTTTCATGCTGCAACAACTTGGCCCAACCATCTTTTACTTGTAATTCTTAAGTGTTTTTCCAATAGTTGTTTCTAAATGTCTCTACTTTTCTTATTGTGTGATCTATGGTAAGAGTCCTTGAGATTTTCCATGGACTTTACCTACTTTTCTTGCTCGGGGGTTTGGCTAGAGCCCATGAGGCTTCATGATGCCAATTTGGGAAGGAGGACAACGAACGTGGGTTTACTGGTTTTGAATTTTATCATCAATATATTTGAGTCTCCTTATATACATGGACAAATAACCCTAACCTATTTTATTCTATATTTCTATTTTCCACTTTCTAATGTTGCATGAATACAATAGACATTGAAGCAAATTAGTCTATTGTAAATTGTGTATGTCAAGTTACTTGTGATTCTTAAGTGCTCTTCCAATAGTTGTTTTAGAATTTCTTTGTTTTTTTTTTGTGTCATATATGCTAAGAGTCCTTAAAATTTTCCATGGGGGTTTGGCTAGAGCCCATGAGGCTTCATGATGCCACTATGGTAGGGAGGACAATAAGCATGGGTTTAGTGCTTTTGGATTCTATCATTGTATATTTGTTGTTGTTTATATACATAGACACAAATTCTCACACACACTTGCCCATAAAAAAAACATACTCTATTCTATTCATTGTATTTGTCATTGTTTCCACAACTCTCTTTTCAACATTTTTAGTAGATTACTTATACACAATTGTGTGCCAGTATCTCATGTATTCAAAATATCCTATTTTATGTCTTTTTTATTGACAACAAAAAATGCTAACCTATTTTATTCTATGTCTATATCCTTTTGCTTTATAATGTTGCACAGAAGCAATAGGCATACAAGGGAATTATTGTATTGTAAATTTTCTATTCCATATTCTTTCCTACTCGAACAACTTGATCCAATGCTGCTCACTCTTGTTGAACACCACCAACATGACATGTAAGTACAAAACTTTCCTATTATCAATAAATAGATTTTGTTAACCAACTTTAAATATTATTGATTGTTTTACTTACTTTTTTCTGCAATGAAATGTGATTTTGCCAAGAATATAACTTTCCACATAGGAAATTAAGTGTACTCAATGAAATGCTATGTGATTCAAAAACATTAAACTATTCTTTTTTAATGACCATCTTCCTTTTGTTGGTGGAAATCTGCATAATTATAATCATCAAATATGCTCTTAATTGGATAGATATTTGCGTAGCACATATTTCATTTAAAATGGTGGATATGAAGAACCAAAAGCAGCGATCTTGCCTTGCAAGGTGTGCAGCGAAATGTTATAAAATCCATGGCATTTTCCATGTCTTTAAAATTCATGGCGTTCATCATGAAATTATAAGTTATGGAATTTTCCATGGGTTGTATAACATTTCGGACTACATACCCTATAGGTGAAAATTACTTTGGTGTGTACATGTCAGATTTTCCACGTGGCAATTCTTTCAGTTCAATGCTACATATACATTCGCTTCAACATGGGTGCACCACAAAAAAAAGTTTGGGAACTATATAATGCTAGCATGCCAATAAATAGATTCAATTGACTGGTCGTAAATACCATTAAATATTTTTATTTTTCCATTGTCTTTGATCATTCTGCACATATACTTAGTTACTTTTAATGATTCCTTTTTTATTCCAACGGATTGAGTACAACATCTTTTTGGAAGTGAAATAAATAATTATTTGATTGATTTATTGTTCATTCCTTTGGTTCTTTGTTTATTGTTACTTTTGATACCAATTTGAAGGGGTTTAACACTGATGCATTGCGAAATGTGTGAGAAATTATATTTATTAATTTGCATTGTCGATAGAGCCATTGTGGTGTTGGTTTGATAGCATATTATTTATTGTTCATGCCTTTTGCTCGGTGCTTATTGTTCTTGTTGATAGTAGGTTGCAAGGTTTATATTGATTAAGATGCATTGTGCAAATAGCGAGTGCAGTGTTGCTTAAGCAGTAGACCATTGTTAAAATCATTGCATTCTTCTCTAGTTTCACATTTCACATCATTCATTTTTTCCTTATATACATATATGTATATGCATAAATTCCTGTATAGATTTACTATTGTGTTTTTTGTATTGCCTCAAAACAAGGCATGCCTTGTCATTCAATTAAATTAATAATAAATGTTGAATTTCCATAGTATCTGTCATGCATGTTTCATTCTTCTCTTGCTTAAGGATCTCGATATAGGCCATGTGCCCTTGTTATGCCATTATGGTAGGAAGAAAAACAAGCATGACTTTTGTAGTTCTACATTTAACGCCATACACTTGTTCTTACATATATATATGTCTAGAAAATTTGTTGTATACATTTGGTGACATCTTTCTAATGTTCCCTACAAACAATGTGTAGCTTCTAATTCAATTAAAATACCTTCACAAAGTATGCATGTCGTTCGAATCCTAGAATTATGGATTTGATACTACTTATAACATATTCACTTTTTGCAAAATCTACTTCTAATGTCCATTATAACTAAACTAATGGAATCACTTTTCCAAAAGACATAACTATACTAATTGAATCACTTTTTCAAAATAATACTTGTTAATTTGATCTTAGGAAGATAGCACATAATGAACAATTTTCTAGCCACTTTGTAATTGGTAAATCCTATTCCCGAACACAAGAACCATCTTCCCATTTTAATGAATCAAATAATTTATTTACCTATACAAAAACATCAAATATACACTTTATTAACACAAAATACATAATACCTTAAATTTTGAACAAAGATTATAATTATTAAGAAAACTAATACTTTACAAATTTCAATTGTATTTAATTGAGAAAATGTGATTTATAAAGAAAAAAGCAACAATAAATAGAAAAACAAAACACATGAACAATAAATTACTGGTTTTGGCAAAATACCCATCGAGAATGACTTATAGATTGCACGCCACAATAATTTTACAACCATCCAATTTGCTAAAAAATAGAGTTGAGATCGACAATTTTTACAGTGGTCTAGTGTCAAACCCACACCACAATGGCTCTTTCAACAATACAACTTAATCAAAGTATGCCACACAAAATGGTAGGTGTTTTCTAATATGCCCATTGAGCATATTCATTTTTCTAATATAACGATGTCAACTATTTTGGCTGCCTTGTGAAATGAGAAACTCTGGTGTTTATGTTATTTAATCCACAAATTCAAGTTTTCCATGTATTAGTATTCGTATCTACCTTATGATAATTAAATCATAATCAATCAATTGATTCATCAACTAGAAAAAAATATCAAATATAAATGTGCATCTAGGCCTAACAACTATTACAGTATAATAGATATAAAATTATATGATAGCTTACATTTTTGACAAAAATGATTATTAGTAACAAAACTAATTATTTAAAAATTTAAATTCTATTTAATTTTCCACAACTAATTTATTAAGAATTTTTTTATTGAAAAATCATTCTCCTAACATTATTTTCATAATCAATTTCAAACTAAGAAATATTGATGTATAAATCCAAAGATCAATTTCTCGCACTATGCAAATAGTTCTTAATCTCCTATGGACTGCATTATTTAAAGATAATTAAATAATAATCAATCAATTTATGGATTAACGTAGAAAAGCATATCAAACATAAATTTCCTCTTTTATGCAAATCGTTCTTAGTCTTCGAATGCATTGCCTTATTTTAAGAAAATTAAATAATAATTAATCGATTGATTCATTAACCTACAGAAAAATGTTAAATTTACATGTGCATCTACGCCTTCTAATTATTAAACTAAAATACACATAAAATTATATATCATATTTTAAATTTTGGAGATAACTTATTTTACTACGAAAACTAATTATTTGAAAATTCAAATTGTATTTCATTTACCAAATGTAATTAATTAAAATCACTTTACAATAATTATAGTAATTAAAAATATTCATGATTAATTGCTTCAGATTCAAAAAATCTTATCGTTGTTCACCTCCTTTTATTCCATATTCAATTATTAACATGATTTCATTTTTCTAAATTTAATAAAAAGATAAATAAATGTTAAATCATACCTTTCCTTATTAAATTTTAAGTTTAATGACGACATTCTTCTCATGCATCCTGGTTAATCATGCACATATAGAGAAAATAGGAATTCCCTCATTTAGTTGAACTTGAGTTTTATTTTGCGTAAGAATGTATACTCATATATATATTCATTAGCTTATATATTTATTCTCATACATACATGAGCTATACCTTCTAAATTCATTTTTAGTATTATTCTCTTATTGATAAAACCTCTATGAATCATTGAGTTTAGAAGTAAACATTCTTCTTATAATTGCATAGGCATGTGTGCATCCTAGCAGGACTAGAATTACTTTCATGAAGCTTTACATGATTGTAGTGTACTTGTGTGATAATTAATATGTCATTAAAAGTAGAATTCTCTTATTTTCAAATACTTGGGGGCGATTCATGATAGTGTTGGCATTACCTTAATTTCCTATGCAAGGATGATGCATTGGTGACACAATTAAATGTTACTTGTAAAAGAACTTCAACATGTTACTTGTGATATAGAAATATGTAATGAATGGTCATGTCAATGAGACAATATGATCATTTCCCATGAGGCATCTTGTAACCATTGAGCTTATGTAGCCAGTAAGGCTCTGCCAGAGAGGCACTTTTACAAGTGGTTTTTCATCCCTACGAGGGTTTTCCACTCATGAAAATCTCTATGTTATGGTTTCTTTGTGGATGCACTTATGATCTTGCTATTTCCTTAATTTTTTCTTTAAAGTATTTGAATTTAAACGTATTGTGAGATGATAATTCATGTGTAAGCCTACATGGCCAAAACTAATGAAGGTACAACCTTGTTTTATATACCTTGATTCATTGATGTATGTTACTCCATTTGAATTTAGTGATGAAAGCAATTTCTCTTATTCCACACCTTTTTATAACTATTTTATTCTACTAAATTGTTTTGGAAACTAATGAATATAGTTAGTAAATGAGATTCTTGATCCTTACAATAAGGAAAGAAACAACCTAGTGTGATGCTTGTTTAGAAAAAATGTTGTGTTGATTGTACTCTAATGGTGAAGAGTTGATATCAATATCATCAGGAGGTCTCCACTGATGATATAACAATCCCTTCATGCTTGAAACATGCAAAATAGAATTAGAGTCATCACTACACAATGCAGAGTGAAATTTAGATAGAAAAAATTCAAAATTATCAACATCGAACTTTTCACCTATTTGAGCATCTTCATGAGGAACTAGTGATGAAATTGTAGAAGCATTGTCGTGTACAACAAGTCCCTCAATAGGATGTTCACCAGAGGGCATCACAGACTAATATTCAAGCACATTTTCACCTACAACTATGTGGTCAAGCCCACTAATTATGAGTGCATCATTACTTCTCTTAGCATTATTTAGATTTTCTTGCACATCAATATCAATCACATCAGCTATCTCATCCTTAATACATGAAACCTGCAAATTTTCAATGTTCAATTCATCAGTAGATAGAGGAAAAACAAAATTTGATAAATGAAAAGACTCCCTGAATTCATCTTCTATTGGCATTGGTTCAGATTCTTGATTGTGGTTATCTAAAACGTTGACTCCTCCATTAAGTGCTCCCTTTTGTTCTTCAAGATATTATCAGCAATTTGTCGACATTCTTCTATTGGAGACTTGTTTGATGTATCTTTTTGTGTATCCATTGTATGATGTAGTTGTCTGGCATTAGAAGCATGTGAATTTAGAATGCTCCTCCTTATGTATCTTGCACCAAGCTAGTAACAAGAAATCCTCTAGGAAGACTCTGTAATTCAGGGTTGACCAATCTCTTATAATTCTAGCAACAAACTCTTCGTATCTAGTTTGTATCAGATCTTCATTCTAGATGGGAGGAGCTTGTATGGTAACCCTTATCTCTTGCACCTCATCCTCCACTGTATTTTCAGAAATCTGACTAGCCTCTATAGGAACATCCTCCTTGATCCTTATAGGTAGATCTTCACTTAAATATGCCTTTGTTAACTCTAATGCCTCATATTTATCTTCCTTCCACTCAGTCCCTTCCAGAGCCACCTCGACATCAGCTGCCACATCATTTTTGGATTCATCTTTTACTACTTCATATACAATACATTTCTCAGTCGACTATTCTTCCACTCCAGATATCTCCCAACTTTAATGATAATGTCAACACAAGAATGGCAAGTGAACTTTGAATGAGATGCATTATGAACCCAACACCATTTAGATGAGATGAAATCTTGCAAACACCTACCACCACTAAGTTGATCTTTAACTATCTCTGTAAATGCCTCAACTACAACATCAATAAACTTTAAATCTATAGAAGCTAGTGGTTAAGGTAGGTTCCGTATGAAAATATCCCTTTGCAAAACCATATTGATTTTACCCAAAAAGGTTAAGCATTCCAACTCATTATGCCTAGTGGTATTGTGGATTCTGCACTGGTCTGATAATGCATAGTGATGCAAACCATTACTATTCTCGAGATCCAATCTCTTATTTAGAGAGTCACAAAGTTGAGGAAAATCAATTTGAAGACTATTTCCATCAAGAAAAACATAAGACTGTTTTTCCATCTTGACTCAAAATTTGTACTTTCATATTTAGAGATCTATCATATCTCAGATCTTCAACATGAAAGCTCATTCAAGTTCCAGCAATGTTGATTTATGCTCGGCCCTCCTTCTAGTGTCAATCTGTTGATGGTGTTTTCTGCATAGCAAAAGCTCAGACATTATATGATATTCCATCTCTCTTGAAAGGTAAATCTCTACCAGCAAGCCTAAAGAGATAACCCCAAGGTCTCTAATGTTAGGTCTTGAAAATGCATAAACAAGTTAGATAATATGTGAAAATGTTGGTAATCAAAAGGGGCCTTACAAATGAACAATGTTGGAAGTATACTTTCATCAAATGTAACAATATGGTGATGCATTCTGTAAGGAAAGCTAAGGTGCGGAAACAACTCTCCTAACATCAAAACATCAGGGAAGAATGCAAACATACTTTTAAATTTTCAATTACACTCCAATTAAGATACACTTCTAAGAAATAATAGAAACAGAGAATATAACATACACACATGAACACCAGATTCACATGGGAAAACCCTTACGAGAGAAAAACCCACCACACCAAGAAAAACCCCTTTGTATTACAGTAATGAAATTACATATAGAGTACGGGCTTGACTCTCTCTAATGTCAATTTACAATAGCATTCATAATAATCAAGCTTGCTACAGAACATTCAAGTTACAATCTTCTTAGAATTCAATTCACACAGACCATATATCAAACTATTCATCCAACTGTGCATCGAACATTGATCGAACATCCATCGAACCGAATATCATCTACAATTACAAAATATATCCATGTCGTCCATGTTTTTTGAACTTCCTCATAGAATGGCCACAACAAACTAACTTCCAATGGTTCCCATTCGGCTTCTCTGATTGGTCGTAGACTCACCACGTAGGATAGTCATCACTCGGTCAAAAGCATTCAACCTGTCACATGTGATTGAGACACTAACCGTGTCTCCCTGATGCCACACAACTGAACCATCGATGTCACCAAGAGTCATTGCTATCGGCAAGAGGTTCCACCGAGTTCACAAGATTGCATCAACCTCAGCAATCTCATCGACGAGACAATCGCTATTCCCCAAGAGATCATACCGATATCCAAAGGTCACATAGATATTAGCTTTACCTTCAGTGATATTATTGTTCTTCGGTGATACATCATACTGAAGTTCCCAAGCCATTCTGAAATGTCCAACAGTCGGCAAGACTTACCACTATTGCTGAGACTTCTTACCGAAGTCTCCAAGTCACCCCAACATCAAACAGTCACCAGGAGTCATACCGATAATAGACTACCCCACACCATCGGTGAGACCAACACCCATCGCCCAAGAGTTCACACCAAAGCCTTTGTGTTACCGTGAAGACTCCAAGTGTATGACTATCAGCGAGACTTTCCATATCGACAAGACTTCATACCAAAGTATATGAGTTACTCCAATGACCACAAGTGTAACACCCTATTGGCGAGACATACCATCTTGATAAGACTTCATACTGAAGTATTTGAGTTACTCTGATGACACCAGTCGCCATGAGTTTCTCCGACCATCACAAAAACTAAACTGTCGGCTAGAGATCTCCCCGAGCAGTGAGAGATAGAAATTGTCACAGCGATAGACTCCATTCAGCAAGACATCAACAAGGTCTCGGTGACCTGAACATTTCACAAGGTTTCACAACTGCTAGTCGACTAGACACAATGAAGGTCATACCAACTTTTCTCTTCCAGAGGTTTTAGCCTATGAGATTGAGGCACATATTTCCAACAATCTCCCAGTTGACGAAGATCACACAAGCACCTCCAGAGCACAGCAAAACTACTAAAATTCATGGGCACTGAGGCCCATCAAACTGGCACACCACCTGAACTTGTTTGTAGTCACTGGCTTCATCAATGCATCTGCAACATTCTCTAGAGTATCCACTTTTTCTAATGAGACCTTTCCATCCTCCACCATATCTCGTACAAAATGATACTATACATCTATATGTTTCATCCTGGCATGGAAAGTAGGATTCTTTGCCAAACAAATAGCACTCTGACTGTCACAGTAAATAGTTCTTTTCCTTACATCAAAACCAATGTTAGAACAAAAACGTCTTAATGAGATTGCTTCTTTATAGGCATGTGTTGCTGCCATGTATTCTACCTCTGTAGTGGACAAAGCGACTATAGCCTACCACTTACTCATCCAAATCACTGCACCACCATTCAACATGAAAGTATATCCACTGGTGGATCTTCTTCTATCAATGTCCCCTACCCAATCAAAATCCACATAGCCTCGAATACTAAGAGTCCTCTGTGATTCAACCAAGTTCCCATGGTAACACAAAGCATATTTTGAAGTGCCCTTCAAATATCTAAACACTCTCTTCACAGCATCCCAATGTGTCCTTCCAGGATTAGCCATAAACTAACTAAGTACTCTCACTGCTTGGGCAATGTCTAGCCTTGTACAAACCATTGCATACATTAGACTGCCAACCACACTAGCATAAGGTACACTGGTCATGTCCTCCATCTCAATAGGAGATTTTGGACAGTCTTAAACAAATAGCTTCATTCCCTATAAAAATGGAACAACTAGTTGCTTACAATAATTCATGCAAAATCTCTCTAGAAGAGTCTTGATATACTTACTCTGACTGAGCCAAAGTTTTCTACTATTCTTGTCCCTGTTTATTTCCATTCCTAGAATATACCTTTCTGCACCAAGGTCTTTCATTTTGAACTTTGCAGACAACTGAGACTTAAGATCAAAAATCATTAACTTACTATTGCCTATGAACAACATATCATCAACATAGAGAGCAATAATAAGAACTTGATCACTTTCAGCTTTGTAATACACACAATGATCATTTTTTTATTTTACAAATCCCAAAGACAAAACAAAAGTGTCAAACTTCTGGTACAACATTCTAGGAGACTGCTTTAACCCATACATATATTTATTCAACTTGCAAACCAATCTTTCTTTACCTTTTTCCACAAAGTGCTCAGGCTGGGACATATAAATCTCTTCTTCAAGATCACCATGAATAAATGTTGTCTTCACATCCATCTATTCAATCTCTAAGTCATACGCTACTGCAAGTGACAAAAGAAATATGATAGATGTCAGCTTAGCTATAGGAGAAAAAATTTCTCCACAATCAATTCCCTCTACCTGGGAATAACCCTTCACAACCAACCTCACCTTATATTTTTCCACACTGCCATCTAGACCTATTTTCTTTTTAAATACTCATTTGCAGCCCACAACTTTGCTGCCTTTAGGCAAGGGCACCAAACTCCAAGTATCATTATTTTCTAATGATGTCATTTCTTCATTCATGGCTTCCAACCAAGAGTTTGAATCAGACATTGTAAATGCCTCTTTCACAGTCCTAGGTTCATTAGTGTTAGAAATTAAAGCATAGGCACAAGTAGAATCTATCAAAGAGAACCCATACCTATCAGGTTGCTTTCTTTCATGAGTTGACCTCCTCACTTGCTGAGGCTGAGGTTGTTCTTCTTCATCAAAACTCTTAGAACTACTTGAGCTCTCCTCAGTTTCAGGTACATTTTGAATTTTCAATTCCTCTTTATCTGGTGTCGGAGGAATTTCAACTATATCCTTTTTGTTTTCTGATTTTGTCTCTGACTGCAGATCCAAGGTAGAAAGCTTCAGCTCATGAAAGATAACACTTCTGTTGTATAGAACCTTCTTTGTATCAGGATTCCAAAGCTTGTATCCTTTTATGCCAACACTATAACCAATAAAAATATATTTGGCAGCCTTGTTCTCAATCCATAAACATTTTATTTTTCTTCTAGTCTAATTTTCTAAAAGGTTCTTAAATTCCTAAAACCGACTGAACACTTTTGATTTACTTTTCAAAAAATAAACAAATGCTCTTCTCGAATAATCATCAATGAATGATAAGTACCTTGACTTAGACAAAGAAGGAACATTCACTGCACCAAAAACATCATAATGTATATAATCAAGCAAACCAGAAGATTTGTGAGGATTGGAATAAAATGAAACACGGTGTTGTTTACCATATATACAATGTTCACAAAACTCAAATTCAAGGTTACAATCTTCAAGCCCCTCAACCAGGTTTTTATTCTTCAAGGTTTTTAAACCTTTCTCACCAATGTGGCCTAGCCTATGATGCTAGAAGTTTAACTTCCATAGAGTTTACACCATCAGGAACTTTTTCCTCTTTTCCTCCATGAGTAACTTTCTGTGACTTTGTAGAGACACTATTGCATTGAACAACATGTGCATCAAGCTTATACAAGGTACCAACACAAGCACCTCTTGCTAGCACCATAGAGCCTCTAGTCATCTTGCATCTATTTCCAGAGAACGTGACTTGCACTCCAATATCATTCAGCATACTAATAGGAAGTAAGTTTCGAGCCAGACCTGGTATATGCATTACATCATTAATTCCCTTCACTCTTCCATCAAGGAATTGAATTCTGACTCTTCCATGACCAACTATTTCCAATGATGAATTACTTTCCAAATACACCTTTCCACCATCATATTTTTCATACTTCGTGAACTAGTCTCTATGAGATGTCATGCGGAAAGATGCTCCAGAATCAATCAGCCAGACATCATCTGATGCCTGCGTAGCCAAGGCTGCAATGAAAGCGTCTGCATCACTCTAAGAAGAATACTTCTTCTTTTTCTTTTTCTCCTCTTTACAATCCTTTCGGACATGACCAGGTTGCCCAAAATTCTAGCACTTCACCTTGGACTTCTTGCCAGGAGACTTTGATCTCCCCTCCGATTTTGATTTGGACTTCTTATCCTTCTTCTTGCCTTTATCTTTCGATCTTCCTCTAATAGCAAGAGCCTCCTTCGCCATCTCAAAAGATTTCCTTCTCATCTATTCTAATAAAAAAGAAGCAACATCTTCCATCTTAAAAGTGGACGTCGTACTCCCAATAGCCATCACCAAGTGATCCCAAGAATCTGGCAAAGAACATAATAACAACATACAACAATCTTCTTCATCAATCTTCACACCCACAAATGTTAACTGTGCAATCAGCATGTTGAATGCATTCAAATGATTAGCAATAGATCCTCCTTCCTGTATTCTCAAAGAGTACAGCTTCTTCCTCAAGAATAATTTATTCACCAAGGACTTGCCCTAATAAATAGCTACCAATCTTTTCCACAAGGAAGATGCAGTCTTTTCTTCCTGAACATTCAGAAGAACATAGTCTGCTAAATAGAGTCATATCAACCCCTTTGATTTTCTATTTGTAAGGTCCTAATCCTCTTGCTTCATGCATGTGGGCTTCGTTCCAGACACAGCAATCCAAATATCACGATCAACCAACAGATCTTCCATTTTAAGTTTCCACAACTCATAATTGCTGCCATTGAATTTCGCAATTTCAATCTTTCCTGATGTGCTTGCCATCTTAACCTGTAATTTGAATTACCAAACTTCTACAAGACTCCCACTAAATAGAAATTGACACAAAAAACCCAACGTACCCAAAAGGATAACACGACTGGCCAGGCTCTGATACCACTTGTAAGGAAAGCTAAGGTGCAGAAAAAACTCTCCTAATGTCAAAACCTCAGGGAAGAATGCAGAGATACTTTTAAATTTTTAATTACACTTCAATTAAGATACACTTCTAAGAAATAACAAAAACAAAGAATATAATATACACACATGAACACCAGATTTACGTGGGAAAACCCTTACGGGAGAAAAACCCACCACACCAAGAAAAACCCCTTTGTATTACAGTAATGAAATTACATATAGAGTATGGGCTTCACTCTCTTTGATGTCAATTTACAACACCAATCACAATAATCAACCTTGCTACAAAACATTCAAGTTACAATCTTCTCATAATTGAATTCACACTGACCATATATCGAACTATTCATCCAACTGTGCATCGAACATTGATCAAACATTCATCGAACTAAACATCATTTGAAATTATAGAATATATCCATGTCATCCCTATCTATCGAACTTCCTCACAGAACGGCCACAAAATACTAACTTCCAACGATTCCCATTCGGCTTCTTTGATTGGTCGTAGACTCACCACGTAGGATAGTCATCACTCGGTCAAAGGCGTCAACCTGTGTCACATGTCGGTGAGACACTAATTGTGTCTCCTTGATGCCACATGACTCAACCATCGATGTCGCCAAGAGTCATTTCTATCGGCAAGAGGTTACACCAATTTCACAAGATCGCATCGACCTCAGCAATCTCATGGGTGAGACAATCGCTATTCGCCAAGAGATCATACCGATATCCAAAGGTCACATAGATATCAGCTTTCCCTTCGGTGAGACTATCGCTCTTCTATGAGACATCATACCGAAGTTCCCAAGCCATTCTAAAAAGTCCAATAGTTGGAAAGACTTACCGCTATCGCTAAGAGTTCTTACCAAAGTCTCCAAGTAACGCCGAGATCAAATAGTCACTAGGAGTCATATCGACAATAGACTACCCCACAACATCGGTGAGACCAACACCCGTCACCAAGAGTTCACACCAAAGCCTTTGTGTTACTGCAAAGACTCCAAGTGTATGACTATCAGCGAGACTTTCCATATCGACAAGACTTCATACGGAAGCATATGAGTTACTTCGATGACCACAAGTGTAACACCCTATCGGTGAGACATACCATCTTGATAAGACTTCATACCGAAGTATTTGAGTTACTTCGATGACACCAGTCACCATGAGTCTCTCCGACCATCACAGAAACTAAACTGTCAGCCAGAGATCTCCTCGAGCGGTGAGAGATAGAAACTGTCATAGTGATCAACATATCACAGCAATAGACTCCATTCGGCAAGACATCAACAAGGTCTCGGTGACTTGAACATTTCATAAGGTTTCACAGCTACTAGTCGGCCAGACACAATGAAGGTCATACCGACTTTTCTCTTCCAGAGGTTTCAGCCTGTGAGATTGAGGCACATATTTCCAACACATTCAATCCTATAACTAACCCAAATTTGAATAAAGAGCAAAAGAGATATGGTTGAGAGAGAATATATTATAAACTAACTCCTAAGATCAATCACAACAATGATAAATGTTGCAAATGGACATATACCTAATAAATCCAATCTCTACTTAATCAAGGATAGGCCCACAACTACACAAAAACGGTGCAATCTTCTGAGGAAATCAGAAGATTTTTGGACTATAAATATTCATCCACATACCCAATTACTGGCACAATGTAAACAAGCATTCATAGTTGAACTTAGCACAAAAAAAGTCCCAAACTAACTTTACACAACAACCTTCAATCAACAAATTGCTAAAATTATGGACTAGAGATCAATCAACATCATTAACATTTCACCATTATCATGAAAGAACTGAAAACTAACATCTAATATCTAAGAATTGAGAACAAGAAACCATAAACTGTCAAAGTGTAACACAAAGCTTTCCAACTCAACAATCCAATTGCATTAACTTCTCTAGAATTTACATAACAGTCTTCTTGCTCTCTCCTCTCCTACAACAAATTTCTGAAATCTACTTGCCAATTCTGGCCTTCTAACCCCTCAAATCCTAGAATTCTAACCCCTTACAAATGAGAAGGAACTAGCCTTTTATAGATTTTACAATTTAGATTCAATGACCATGATTAAATCAATCCAATCACTCATATTGCACTTCTAGAAGCGTCATGAAGTGACATTAGGGTTTTGGCATCCAAATACTTCATCCAATGGGATAAAAGTAGTTACATCATGGAACAATGAGAAAACAATATTCTTCTAGCTTAACTTTGATGAAAATTTTGATTGGAGAAATAAAAGCAGCACCACATGTGACAAGCATCATCCAAAAAATTCCTCCAGTTGGGCACAACTGGTGGCACAAATTCTCATGCAGTTCCACCTTTAATATTTGAAAATTTTAAAAGATTAGAATTCCCCCCAGGAACATTTTCATACGGGGGGACTTTGAATAGTTGGAAATAAAATTCTTCCTCTTCTGACACATTTCTATATGCCAAATATATGGGAATATCTAGAAATTCAACCTCTTTTGATACAACTTCATATGTAGTTATTTTCCAAAAAGTTCAAAGGAAAATAAATTTTCTTCAAAAAGAATGACAACATGAGGAGTCATTCATTTCAATCTTCATCCTTGCATCCTAATCTTTCTGCCATATTGCATAGATCATATCACTCCTGTAAACAAGAAAAAATTAGTTAGAAAAAGAAAACCACTTAGAAGAATTCAATTTTAACTAAATTCATGTTGAGAGCCTCAATAAACTCCACTAAAAAAAATCAAATTTCTCCTACAGTATGAGCATAGCCTTGAAGTCCATTTCTCCCAAGCCATCATGCATAAATATATTTTCAAATCAAGTAGCTCAATCTGTGGCTCCCCTTCAAATATCCAATTAACATAGACTACTACATCCTTTGACATTCTGAAGAAAGCATTCCCATTCATCAGTGTGATTTTGATCCAATGCTTCATGGAAAATTTCATTGTGACCTTCCAAGCATTTGAATCTTCTATCATCATTATCTGTTGGTGCTTTTAATTCATCACCTTTCCTTGACTTGTTTATTATGACATTGTCCTAAGCCTTTTGTATTAGACAAAGGGTATTCGACACCATGAAATCCTTGTAATATTATAGAATACGCCAACACAACCGAACACTTAGTCCAGGTACCTTCATTATTGCCATAGTCGAGTAGATAGAAAACTTGGATTTCTGGAATTATTCTCAATTACATCCATCTTAATGTAGCATCACCCATCTCTATATTGCATCGATTTCTATAAACATGAAGGTGGTATTCCAATATTTTATTTCGCTTGTTTGATGGTTCCATGCTTTAAATCATCTCAATGAAAATCAAGGCACTTCGAACCCTCTTAGCTCGTTGTCTTCCATAAGACATCACTAACACTCTTATTGTTCTCTGTTTTCATATTTTATGCTATAAAAACCACATACTTTCTTTTAAATCACCAGTGCTTTTAATCTGATTAACCAATGTCGATTGTGAACTACTACACCACCTTGTGGGTATGTGCAGGATCATCATAGAAAAAATAGGACCTTAAGTGGCAAAAAAATTAGAAAAATTAGAGCTAGGTAACTTGACATAAAAATTTGAATAAGTTATCTATATTATTTTAAAAATATGTAAGAATAAAATTTGTAGCAAATTGAATTTAGTTTCTAAACTACTAGGTTTATTTCAGAAAAATAAAAATCTATTTGGTGAAAATTTGAAATTTCAATGCAGAGCACTTAAATTTTAGGGAAAAAATAAGAAGTAGGTGTATGTCTGACCACCCTAACCACAATAAAATGATAATATTTTTTATAATATTTTATATATTAGTAGAGGCCTCATGTCCTGATGTGTTGCATATTTTTTTGTAATTTTTTTCCAAGAAAATAAATAATTATGATTTTTTTATTACAACTTTTAAAAAATATAAAAACTCATATGTCTGACCACCTTAACTTTGTCAAAACTTCATGAAATTCAATTTCTCTCTTTTTAACCCTATATTATGCGAAGCAGAGAATGTGATACATGTTTTGGATTCAAATAATGTGATACCATTTGAAAGTTATAGATGGTTTTCAATCAGCCTATCAATCAGGACTTTAGTCGTAATTCAAATAGAAAATGAATAATAATTATTTATTAAATTAAAAGTATAGCATAATTTATATTGTTGGAAATCTAAGAATCTCTTTTAAAAACCCTTTTCATTTCATCAATTTCGGGTAAAATAAAAATTGTCAACCACATACTCATCATATTGCCACTTTTTGGCCCATCATGATCCTGCACATGCCCATGTAGAAAAACTCCCATGCAAAACACAAACACCCAAAAGTTACCACTCTTTGTTATATTATCATCTCAATGATTATGTTGAAAAGCTCAAATGAAAGAGGCATAAAAATTTTCATGTATCAACTTTATCATACTGCGAGTACCATTACTGTATCTTTTCATTTCATTTCAGGTGGTGCCCTTCAATTTCCTTTTACTGTAGTCATCCTGATAGTTAATTTTGGTAGCTACTCCTAATCCAAACCTTGGTGCCCTTGTAAAAATTCATCTTTTCAAACCAAGAATAATATATTAGTCGATATAGTAAGACACGGATAAACTGTAGAGATTTATCTCTTGAGTAGATCACGACCCTTATACTCCACATCATTCTGCAGCTTGGCAATTGTGCTCGAATCCTCAGAACCTCAATTGTTCCAAATACACACTAGTACTTGTGAGTGAGATATCCACCTGTAAGCCATAATTGAACACCATAGTATCTTGATGAACAAAGGGATCTACGATCCATGGTTCTCGAGGATTTTGTGCTTCAAAGAATCTAAGGAGGCTTGGATTTTATGATGCCTAATCTTCTCAGGGAATCTGAGCATGAGCAGATTACTCGAGCTTTGAGTTTGGTGCCATTTTCATATGGAAATGAATCTACACTAATGGTTATACAAATGCTTGTGAGTTACAACAATTTTCACCGCCACCAAAACCACCTTCTGCAATAAGTTGTATATAATATATTTCATGACAATGCTTAACAGTGAATTACATACAAGCTTCGATCTTCACAAACTTAGCTTTCTATTTATTCTCCCTCGATCTAAGAATGTTGACAAATCTGAATGGACCTCACTCATGGCTTATCAGTCACAAGAAGCTTGCACGTGATACTTAGTAAATAAAATATTATAAGGATCAGAGTGTATACTATAACTTGTCCTCCTTACAAGATCCAAATCAATCAGCACAATAGACTTCTAACCTTATCTACTGATATAAACTTTTGATCGCCTTCCTTATATTAATCTTCTCTTATTGGTATCATAGCGATCATCATTATATGGTTGTGCTATTGAAACATTCTACCACTGCTATATATTCCTTGGATCCAAAATCCACTTCCACTACGATGCACCCGCGTTTGCGCAAATTTCTCATATATTCTGTGAAGCACTGGCTACCATCCTGGACTTTACTACATTATGGGTTTCAAACGCTAGAGGACTCGCAAACTTCATGAATTTCAAGGCCTCCGGGATTTCCATCTCTCATGGAATTCAACCAGTGTTGGATTACCCGAGCCTTAATCCCCTCAAAAATTCTGAGCAAGCTCGGATTTTCTGAGTCCTCTCCCAAGAATTTCCTGCATACATGGATTACCCAAACGGCTATCAACTTATTCTTTTAATTCAATTTTAGCTGAATGAAATCTTTAAGTGGGCTATTGTCTTCATAGTTAAAGACCCGAATTGAAGGACATTGAATTTTAAATGCTTGCAGTCCATTCCTTAATATGATTCAAATTGGTATAGGCTCGAATCTTCTAATAGTTTCCCTGAAGTGGCACCCTTGTCATATTTGAATTTCCTTTCATAGAATATTGCCCTCACCCTCCGTCGAAAACTTTATTACATCGTTGAACTTCTCATAGGCTCGGTACCTTGGAGTATGAAGAAATTCATGAGTTCTTGCTACACTTTATTCATTATCTCTTCCATGGATTATGTAGGCATTCCTTGCTTGCAGCATGCTCATATATAGTGCATCGAGCATTACCATTAACTCTACCATGACCTAGGAATCATTCGATCGATGAATGGTGCAACATTTTAAATATTCAACTAAATTCCATCAATCATAGATTAGGTTCTCAGAAACTTCTGCCCTTCGCTAATTTTTCATCTCACGAAATCCACATATAGGCAGATTACCCAGATCTATATTTTCATGGAATCTATGTGATAGAAGAAAATCTCAAACTTTCATGTGCTCATTCCAATGCTACAAACACTAAATTTATTAGTTGCACCAGCGCAATGTTGCACTTCATAACCAACAAAGATAAATCTATGCAATGTAACATGAAGCATTAATGGAAATCAATATGAAGAGGCACTTTGAAATGCACATGAAATTATGTATATAAACCAACGTTCTCGCATATTTATGCAATAGTGATTCAAAATTCCATTTTCCAAGATAGTGTTAGCATAATTAGGAAAATAAATTAATCTCAATATCCTTATATTTTAAAAGATTAAATCAAGCATTTTGATTCCTTCAGGTAGAACGAAACTAGAGACTAATAGTGAAATAGAAGATCAGATATACGACCATGGGCAGGATTCAAAAAATTTGAGGGGAGGAAAAATTTCTGGATGGATTAGAGTTTGGGGAATCCGAGGAAGCTCAGATTCCCTGAAATGAGTTTAAGGTAGAAAATCCAAGGTAGGCTGGAATCTCCAGATGAATTGAAACTCAGGAAATCTGAGGGAGCTCAGATTTTCTAGACCTCTCCCTAACTTAGTCAATTTTAGCCCTTGGGTGAAACTTTGAGTTGAGGAAAACCTCTAAGAGCTAGACTATGATCATGGTGTTGCAAAAATAAAACACCTTGAGTGCAAATAAGACACTGAACTTCAAGGTGAAACAAAATCAGAACTCAGAAACCTACCTACTAAGGGAAAAAGATCAGAACCCTAGAGCAAGAAAGCAGACAAAGCAAGCAAAAAGAGGGTCCCTGCCTTTGGTGGAGCATGTGTGCGAAAAGTGCACAACAAGTGCCTTCTTTGCAAATTTGAGGACCTATAAAGCACTTTCATCCAGTGGGATCTGTTCACTGTTGATATGTGGGCCTCTGATGCACTTTGTTCAACTCTCTTCAAGACTGAGTAGCTATGGAGCCATTTTCCTTCCCTATACTTTCAAGCATTCCAGATTGTGGTTCACTTCCTCAATGGTTTAGGTATATTTTCTTGGAAATATTTCAACCTATTTTTGTATAGGAGAGAATTTGCACTCCTTAAGAAAATTCCCCTTTCACATACCCTCACCTTAGAAAATCAAATTCAAAGGAAAAATTCCACATCACCCACCTTTCTTCCATCCACTTGGTGTTTGTCCTATGTGTCGGTGAGGGAGTATTTGTAGGGGATAAATGCATGGCACACAGATGTCTACATGATGTGCTACCATCCCTGATGGATTCCTACGTCTGAAGTTGGCAGAGGAATTACACACCTAATTGGAGTCAAATTGTAATGTCCCTCCTTGACCAATCGACCCGAAAATGGTAGATTCTTCTCATCCTGGCACCTTCAAAAAAAATCTCCATTCATTCATTCCTACTTCTATAAATCCACATTCGATCTCTGAAGTAAATTCTCATTCACTCCATCATTCTAGCACTCCATTTTCTAGCATTGTACTAGTAGCATTAACACTCCATCAACTCCACATTGCAAGTGTGAGGCAGCCCTAGAAGTTGTGGGCTTGGATTCTTGTGAGACCTCCCTTCATCATCGTTGCAGATGTGGTGACTTTTCCAAGTCCATACCTTGCATTCTCCCTCCATTGGCTAGTGAGCCTTTGGGTGGAGGTGGCAATGCTTCACTCTTCTCCTTTGTGATTTGATAGAGTAGCATATCATTGTTTTGTAGTGTTCAATAATCTTTCTTCCTACTTCCTCTATCACATATTCTATTATGTTGCTTTCTAGTTGTCCATGGAGGTGGAAACACCAAAATGGGGGTCTAACTAAGGCAGGCCCCTATACAACCCCAACAATTTTCCCCTTCTTTTTTTGTGTAGGTGGATGTGCGCGTGTAGCTAGCTAGAAAACAGGTGCTTTTGTGAGATCATCTTTGTCACCATAGCTTTTATTTACTTACTTTATCATCTCCATCTTTATTTTTTGTACTTTCTCATTCCATATTTCCTGTCAAAATCAACTAGCTAGGATGTCTGTAAATTTTTAGGTAGTTTTTACTGTACTTCATGTTTTCTATCCA
The DNA here is from genome assembly GCA_007258455.2 of Sequoia sempervirens. Lineage (NCBI taxonomy): Eukaryota > Viridiplantae > Streptophyta > Pinopsida > Cupressales > Cupressaceae > Sequoia > Sequoia sempervirens. The sequence continues at coordinate 124,517,324 of VDFB02058242.1, forward strand.
TATGGATGCCAACATGCCAGAGAGATGTTAGCGTGTCACATTTTTTTCCTCAGATAGAGAGCTAAACTTAAGGTGTTGTACCGACTCCAAAAACCATCTCGCTTAGCCTAATCCTGAAATTCAAGCATGTAGAGTGACAAAAGTACTACATAGTGCTCTTCAATCTTGACCCTCACCCCAAGACATCATTTGGAGTGAGGTAAGCTATGGTATCCCTCCGCTCTTGGCTCTCCGTGACCTAGCACCTTGTCAAGGTTGGTCCCCCTCTCTTACATTTTTGGTGAACCTAACGTGAACCATTTTGGTTATGTTTAGCAGTGCTGAAGGGTCCTTTCCTCACATTCTAGGAGTGTTGTAGGTATGATTGTTGTGATGTGTTTCCCCTTATATCCCAACGTGCGACCCCTAGTAGAAATTGTTGGAAGGTTTCGTAGGTGTTGCAAAATGAAACCTTAATTGGGTCACTATCCTATTTCAAAGCTTTGGGAGGCTTTGTGATAATATCGTTTAGTGTGTGTGATGACCTCTTTCTGGTATCTTCTTATCCCCTCTATGTAGCCTACAAGTAGTAGTCTAGGTATAACCTTCACCTTGCAGGACCTGCCAATGGGTTTTAATAGAGAACCATCTCCTTTTTATATCCCTGCACAAATTAACTGAAACACTAGAGTAGGTGTTCTTGTTGACCTGACATTATAGGTGAATATCATAACCGAGGAGATTATGTTAATTAACTCCGTGCATAAAGATGGGTGTGATGCACCTGTGAGCACCATCCATAGACATAATAGAATTTTTGTACTACCCCTTGGTAGGATCATTTTGGTAGTCCTTGTTAGACTTAAGTCTATAAACCTACTGTTTGACATAATCCCATGGTTCAAACTCTTCAGAGTGAAGCTGGGTATCCTCTAGCTAGTAGTTATGAATGAAGTTCCCTTGATTGTGCATAAATGTTTAAAATTTATTCATGAGGATTCAATGCATGTGATCCATGACACTAGCTATAAGCCTCCAGTTGCACATGGTAGTTCTTCCTTAGACCACTTTTGTCCTACACCCATTGGTCCACTTTTGCCTAGAAAGAACCTCTTGTATCAGACATATGAAAAGTACAGGAAAGGGTGCTTAGCACCTAGAGTGAGGTACCCTCCGTCACCTTATGCTATTTCACATAGGGCATGCTTAAAAGATGATAGTGATGCCACCAAGGCCCATAGAAGAGAAGAAGATAAGTTCTCTCGAGGTTCCTCTTCTTCCTCTTTTGTTGTCTAGCCTGGTGCAAGCTTCCTCTCACCCTATTGCGGCACCATCAGATTTTTCTCTGCATTTGTGGGACAACCCTATGGTTCCTGCTTGGCAAAATCCCCTGTGTTCTGCACTTGAACTTCATGTTCTACCCACGGAGCCTAGGCTCATTCGATATGGTAGAAGGAAGGGTCCCCATAGGGAATCCTCTAGATGTCTCAACTTTCGTGGCCTCCCATGGCTCCTGCTCGTAGAGTAGTGAATGGGAAGAGGCCTGCCACCAAGTTTCTAGAGCTAACTCCCCATTTTGTTCCTCAACCTTTTCCTCCTACTCCCGTTAAGGAGTCTATCCCTCTGTTGGAGATGGTTGTGATAGACACCCCTATGGTTGAGCTGAAGCCTTTTGTTCCTTCAAAGCTCCCAACCTCTAGCTCAAAGAGTTGTAGAAACCTCCTTGGGCATGAGTGCAAGCACCGAAAAAAGGCTCTAGCAGCTAAGAAATATGCTTTGTAGAGAAAGGAAGAGGAGATGACCGCCCCTTCTTCAGGGCCTCCTGATGCATCCTCCTCTCTCCTCCCCTCTACTTCCATTCAATTGAGTTTAGTCTTGATTTTTGCTCCTACTGTGAGTGTGAGTCTGCCTGACCCTAAAAAGGTGTAAGCGTTTAGTGCTCCTTCGGTTGAGCTACCCCTGTTGATGTCCCTTTCGAACATCTTTCCATTCCCTAAACCCATGGGCATGTTGAATACCTCAGTGGTGTCCGCTATAGTTCTCTCCTCCTCATCTATGCCTCTTGCCTCATCTGTGGGGATTTCACATCCCCCTAATGAAGTAGAAAGTAGAGGTTGGCCCTTCTAGCAATGGAGCTCATAAGAGGAGCCCACCTTCTCCAAAGGGTGGTCCCACACTAGATTGTTTCGTACTAGTGGCATAGCAAGTTTCGGCTTCCCCTAAGTTTATCACTGCTCTCGAGTCACTTGGTGAGCCAAGCAATGAATCTCGGGTGTTGTCCTCCCCATCCATTGAGGTACGATATGGAACTTATGGAAAGTGCATGTTTAACTCTCTAGATGAAGTTTTGGCCTTGTCGACAATCTTCACGAAGTCGCTGACCATATCTCCACAAGAGTCAAGTGGAAAAGAGCTTGCAAGGCCTTCTTCCTTATCCCTTGTTGTGGGAGGGTTAGAATCACCTGCCCTTAATATTCCACCATTGCAGGCTCGTCTGCCTTCCCCCTATAATGATCTAGATTGGGAATCCGACAACCTCTTGGTCGATGAGTGTTAGGGAGAGGCCTCTTCTTTACCTTTACATTAGATGTTTGTTTGTTGTGATGTTTTCCCCCATGCTTATTTTATAAGTTTCTAGTTGACCGTTGTCACCCCTATTGGTGCTTGGACACATGAGCGATTATATGTTGTAAACCTTCTTCTATTTGTATCATCATTCTTCCTTTGTTATGTGCTTTAGTTTTCAATAAATTGGGGATGATGCAAAGTGTTGGGGGAATTTAGGCTTCCCTTCCATGTTGACCCAATTTTTTATTTTTACTTTGTCTTCTTTTGCATTCTTCACATGGTCTGATATAGTAGGGGGTTGATGACAGTTCATCTATATACTATTACTATATTTATATATATTTATGAGTATCTCTAACCCTGAAATATCAGAACACCCTTGTGTCTCTTATTCATTGTGTTTCTATTTATCTTTTTTTCTTTTATCTTTCTCTCTTCTTTGCTTGATTTTTCCCTTGTATGTGTGACAACGTCACTTTCACAATGTTTTGGTTTTTAAAAAACACATTCGTTGTCAATGATTTTTTTTTAAAATCCTTGCGAGATTTTTCAAAAATAGCATTCTCAACTTGGACCCCTAGCGGAACATGTTTCCTTTATCATAGGTTCACAAAGAAATAACTTGAGAACTTTCCTCTTAGGTGGGGACAACCTTTTCCTATGGGAGAAGCCTCGATCTTCCCCTTGCGAGGGGACATCTTCTTTCTTTTGAATTCCTTGATGAAGTGAACATATTTTCAAATGATTCCTTAATGATGAGTTGATTTGAGAAAAAAAAATCTCTTTTACACTTTCAAACAGTCCATCCCTTGAGTGGACCCCTTTTCCTTTGAAGGGTTCCTTAGAGACCCCTTTGAAAGCCTTTCAATTTGTTGACTACCTACATGACTATTTTTTTTTTTTCCTGTGTGGCTACTTTATTTTCTGACATGTTCTATCTATGGATTAACATATTTCTTCGCAGGTGCACTTGTGAAGCCAGTTTCTAGTCCAACTCTATGGAGGTCCCTTATATTGGACTTCCTTCTTGCAGGTCTGCAGGCTTGTAAGGTGCTTACTTCATTGGGCTTCCTTCATGAGAGAGTACTTGGGGGAATTCCTTCATTGCAGGTTTGAGGGCATGTGAGATGCTTATATCCTTCAGGATTTGTCCATCATTGGTATGAGGCCCTTTGGTGTACTTTGTGCAACTTCATAGTTCTGCAGGGCTATGGAGTCCTTATGTTCAAAACTCCCTAGGGAGAGTACCTATGGAGTCCTTTTCCTACCATGTGCCTTTGAGTTCATCAGATCGCGGTCTACTTCCTCGATGGTTCAAGTATACATTTATAACCCTTCGATCTACTTTACCGAACACTCATTGATATTTGTGCTCACCAAAGTGGGGGAAAATGTATAGGAAAAAATTTGTACCACTTAAGAAAATTCCCTCTTCACATTATACCCTCACCTTAGAAAATCAAATCCGAAGGAAAAATTCCACATCACCCACCTGCCTTCCATCCACTTGGCGATTGTCATGTGTGTCAGTGAGGGAATATTTGTTGAGGACAAACATATGGTGCACAAACGTCTACACAACGTGCTACCGTCCCTAATGGATTCCTTCGTATGAAGTTGGCAGAGGCATTACACACCCCCTGAGGTGAGTTTTGTTCATCATTTATGACATTAAATTTTATGGACCCCTTGAGGTGAATCTTGTGTCCCCAATGACATTAAGATTTATGCACTTCCTAAAGTGATATTTGGCAAGAGAATCCAAGGGTTTGGAATAATGCAATTTTTTTATTCATGAACTTGAGCACCCTTTTGAACATGACCACCTAGCATAACAGAACTTGCTTATCAGTGGAGCCATGTGTTTCATGAGTTTCTTAGAATAATACAAATTGCTAGCCAGTAGATCCATGTATCTCATGAGTTATTTGGCGTAACACAACTTGCTAGTCTTCATAATAGCATTCTCTTGTCTAACACACATTCGATGTATGACATTTTGTATTTGAGAAAAAACTTAAGACTGAGGTTTCTTTGCCTTACTGGCCCAAATCCCTTTAGTACTAACCTTGTGTTTGTGTTTTTTTATCTTTTACATGTTTTATTATGTATGAAATTATATTCATATTGTGTTGCATTATGTTTGTATTGTGTTTGTCTTGAGTTTATGGCATGTATGTTTTGTGTCATCATGCTACACTCCATTTCATACATGTGTGTTCCTTTATCTTTATGTTGACTTACCATAGGATCTTGAGTCCTAGGGGCTTATGCACCTCTCCCTAGATTCATTTCCATCCTATCACTTCAAAATTTGGATAATTGCACCCTTCTTGAAGTATTTCAACTTTAGTGTGAGTTTGAGCATATGTTCATACTCTCACTAAAGTGGGGGCTAAATGTAGCATCATAAATTGTCACCCTTGAAAAATTCACAATATTTTTTTCTCCCACTAAGTGATTAGACCTAATGATACACATAATTTCCTAATTATGCATTCCATGTCCTATTTTAACATTTATCAAGAAATCAAATGTGCAAGACCCAAGTATGCACCTGAAATGAAGAAAATAGGTGCTCTATGTTTTGGGAGTTAGAAAAACAAATTCCATACAAGTTTCACTCAAGCAAACCTTAGAGATCTCAATCTAGGGATAGAAATGAGGGAAATAGATCTGCAATAAGGTTTCCTAGGGTTGTGATTAAAGACTAAAAAGGGGGTTCACAAACAAGTAAGGGATTGGGAAGAAGAAGATGAATGCAATGTGAAAACATAACTATATGACATAGTATGAAACTAAAATACAAAATAACAAACTGAGAATGAGCAGAGGGGTACCTGGAAGAAAGATGTGATCAAAACAATTCTGAAACCTTGAAATCCTATAGTTTGATGCTCATTGGGACTCATAAGCCAGTCTAGGTGATTTAGTCCCAAACTAGGGTTTATGTCCAAAAACTAGAATCTTTCAATGACTGATCTAGATCTCCTAAAATTTAGAAAAAGAAAGTACTAGGACTCATACACCCAAGGTGGTGATTTAGTCCTATTATTAGGGTTTGGCTTAAATTATGGTATTCTCTGGTGATCTCATATAGATTCTCTCCTGCCAGATCTCTAATTTTGAAAGCTTGAATTCTACTCTATAGAAGACTTTCCATGAAGATGACAACCTTGTGACAACCTTGAAAAATTTTCTCAATTGTGCAACTTTGACTTCAAAGGATCTTAAATCCCAAACAACCTAAATCTGCAATCACACATGTAGAGAGAGAGAGAGAGAGAGAGAGAGAGAAACTTGATTCTTAGGGAATAGGGTTTTTCCTTAGTCAAACCATGTTTAGGTAATCAAACCTTATGATGAAATAATGAAGCATGGACATGAAACATGAAACATGAACAATGATACCTTGAGTGATGTCTTAAAATGTAGATCTGTAATCTAACATAAAGTGACCATGAAGAATGTAGATCTTGATCTTGAATGCTACATCACAACATTAGCTCAACAACATGCTTGATACTTTATGTCTTTGACATGATGATGGATCTTGAATTGTTGCAACAACTGATGAAGAAATATTCCCTTGAATGCCTTAGAAATTCTCTTTAATACTCTATGATTCCCTTGTGAAGTCTTAGAATTCTTGACTCTTGATTTCTAGGTTAATATTATGATTTCTTAGATGAAATAATGATTTGAAACCTTTTTATATATAGTCATTTCATATAACTTACCGTTTCTTAAATCCCAAATATCGAAATTCATGAAATTTGAATTTAAAACCTTGATTTCCTGCTCAAAACCCTAAAGAGGGGCCAAATGGGACTCATACGCCCAAGGTGGAATATAGGTCCCATTTGGGTGGGACTCATATGCCCAAGGTGACATATGGGTCCCACCAAGGCTTTTTAGGCTAAGGAAATGTCGAGGGGTTAGGATATTAAGTGTATTTGTTGATTATGTCATGATATCGATTGAAATAAGCCTCAAGATACATAATAAAGGGTCTTAGGGTCCTATTAATTATGATATGGAGGTCATAAATGCAAGAGGTCCCAAAACTTAGTGTGAAGGTGTAAATAAATACACTTTAGAACACTAAATTAAGGCAAAATTAGGTTTATTTAGCTTAAAAGGGCCCTAAACCTAATGTGAATGTGTAAAACACCTTACAAAACTAGACCAAGGAAATATTAGGTTCATTTTAATGTTAATCATTCCCAAATTAAGTGTTAACAAGGGCTACTTTTTTATACACTACATTTAGCCCCCACTTTAGTGAGAGGAGGAATTTTCTTCAAAGTCAAACTAAAGTAGACATTCAAGAGGGGTCCATGTGTACCAATGCAAATGGTATAGGATAATTTAAATATTGAGAAGGAAAACAAGCCCCCATGATCCGAGATCCTATGTCAAACCAACATAAGCACAAAGGGACACAAACAAGGCATGTGATGTGTAGCAAAACAAGATACACAAATATGCAATGTCAAAGACATAAACATGACAGAAAAAGAAAGAAAAGGTGGATCAAGCTTCTACTGTTTATCCTGCACACTATGGATCATATCTAAGCTATTTTTTTAAAATGCATGGTCACTCTAAGGTAATGGAACCTCAGGCTTTCCACTGGGTGAGTATCTAAAAAAGGTGGCTTACAAGTGGAACACGTTGTCCACTATGTAAACCAAATGCATGCTCACAAGGGCTAGTGGAACCTCAGGTGATCCACTAGGTGAGCCCCCAGAGAGGTGAGACACATATTCATGTGGATGATATGCACTCACACACACAAACAAGTGGCTATGGGAAAGTCACGCCTATGTTCGACTCCCATATGTACAACCATACCAAAGTTATACTTCCTGATAACTTTGATAAGGTGCCACACAACATGAATAGTAGGATTTAAAAGGAAAGAAAAACTTCATATGCTTGACACCCATGAACAAATAAGATGGCTCCATAGGCAAGAAAAGTGTGTTATGCAACATGGCCATATAACGGTTATCGTAAATGCAAAAGTAGTGTAAGGTATGTTCAGAGATATTTTGCTTAGTTCATGTAAGGTCTCTTCTTAGGGAACATCCTACTTAATTCCTCCAAGAGAGGACAAATCAAATAAATATCATGCTCTCAAAGGAAATCAAACCCAATGACACTATAAAGAAAAGGATGCATTGGAAGAAGGAAGAAAATCACACAGTGAAACATACGTGTCGGTGTATGCCCCCACTTTAAAGTAGTTTCTAACACCATTGTTTTGAGAAATTAGTTTAAAGTAGAAGAAGACATGAGATCTTGTATGGAAAGCCATTTGCCAAGGAACATGTTCTCTAATGAAACTACATCATGGATAAAGGGGTTGTCTCCAAAACTTAGTACGTCACATGCGAGCCAACTTAAGGCATGTCATCCACATCCCAAGCTTGCTCTTATATATACATGGAAAGCGGTCAACTAGTCAAAAGAGACAATTGACAAGTGACATACGATGACAAGGCTACCTAACCCCTTGGTCGGGCCACTTAGTGCAAGACAAGGATGAGCCGAGATGATTGATGAGAAACATAATAGAATGAAAATTAGTATCATTTAGAGGAATTAGGTTCGTTAACATAAGGAAGAGGACCACACACCTTAAGATGTTGAATTTTAACATTCAGTAGTAGAATGGCCATGAATTTGATTATATGAAAAAAATGAACTCTTGTAGTAGAATTTCTTTCATTTTCTTGGAGGGAGAGATATCAAGTGTTCTTGTCAAACTCTCGACAAGATACTATCTTGATCAATAATAAAAGATGTTCCATTATTTTACAACAAAGATATCACTTTCTTAGAAAAAGATGTCATACTTACACAAGACTTTTTAGATTGTGATACTTTTTACTCTCCTTTACAGGAGGGTGTAAAATCTATCAAATTCAAATCATTTGTGTTTTGCATGATGAAATCGATATTAAGCGAGGATTTCTCTATTTCTTTCATTTCTTTCAAAGGATAATAATCATGGCCACTAGTTTCTATCAGTTCAAGATGCACTAATGTTAAAGTCAGCTTAGAGGAATCCTTTGTAATAGTTTTGATATTAAGTGAAGGCTTATTTGTTTCTTTTAGGGACAATAACCAAGAACATTAGTCGTTCATTGTGTGTTAGGCTAGATATAGGGACATAGATAACTTGTTCTAGCACCACATCCTTTTCCACTATACCCAAATTGTTTCATAACCTTTTCCATAAATCTTTTTCATTTCTTTTGGATTCAATGGTTGTTCATAATCAGCTTCATCAAAGTTTGTTGTATAATTTTCTTCTTCTTTACAAGTGTTTGAGGTGGATGCTTTCGAAGGGTCTTCTGAATTGTGTGTTGACATTACCACATTTTCTTTTCCCTTTTCAGAGTTTTATTTCGTGATCTTGTATTTTCCCATGAAAGATGTGAAACCTAAGGAACCCCAATCATCTTCCAATAGCTTCGTGACTTCCTCAATATGTTTCTCTTTTTCTGTTGCATGGGTTCCACTTGTGTAGTTGATGTTAGTGTTTTCAAAGGATTTTCCTTATTTTTCTTAATGTTCAAACAACTATTTGGTTTAGGGTCAGCTTCAAGTATGTTAACTTTGTTGTTGTAGACATACTTCATTATACGATGAAGAGTAGAAGGCACCCCATGCATTGCATGAATCCATGGTCTTCCTAAAATAAGATTATATGAAATATCATGAGGCATAACATGGATCAGTGTTTCTAATGTGGCCTTTCTAGCTATAATAGGCAAAGTGATCACAACAAGCAGTCGTTTTCCCATGTTATCAAATCCATTAATAGATAAAGAGGCAGGTTGAATTTTTTATTTATCCATACCAAGCCTATCCAAAAGTTTTAAACTACATGCATTAAGAGTGGAGCCATTATTGAAAAGGGTTCTCTTCATCCCTATTCTATTATATTGAACTATTATCATGAAAGCATCATTTTTTTTTTGCACTTCCAAAGGAGGGAGCTCACTTAACAATGTTAGCATGCATTCCTTGAATCATGGTTTTTATCTCATTTGGTTGTGCATTAGGGGGGATAGGAACTTGTTGTAAGGCACTTTGAATCATGTTGTGATAATGAGGGGGGGCTTGAATAAGGTCCCATAATGATATCTTAGTAGGAGTATTCTTATGTTGTTCAACAAGATCATACTCCTTTCCACTATGCAAAGGTAGGTGAGGGGGACCAAGAAAGATACGGTTAAGGAATGGGAGGGATGTTGAAGGTTTTTGTCTTGGTTGTGGATTGTTTCTAGTGTTATATGTATGAGCAATGGTATTGTAACTCGGTTGTTGTGACATATTATTCTTAGATGGTTTGAGGATGAGGATGGGTTTGTTTTGAGTTTGTGATTGGTTTGAGGGTGGGGTAAAGGATAGGTTTGTTTTTATTTTTTGATTGGTTTGAGGGTGGGTAAAGGATAAGTTTGGGTTTTTTTTTAGTTTTTGCTTGATTTGAGGGTGGGTAAAGGATAAGTTCAAGTTTGTTTTGAGTTTGTGGTCATTGTGAGGGTGGGTGAAGAATTAGTGGATTCTAAGAATGTCCCATAGGATATTTAGGAGGTCCAATAGTCAAGGGGGATCTAACAGACACTTGTGCATTCAATACATCAACAGTTTTGGTTTGATGTCTTTTTAATGAAGAGGAATCTAGTGTCATCTTTTCAGCATCATCTAAGGAAGTCACATCACTATTGTTGTCATTTTCTTGCACCATGATATCCTCCCTAGGAGGAGAGTTTTTAGGAGAGGAACAAACTAGATGTTCATGACATTCAATGTTTGGTTCTTCTAAAATGACTTCATTGCAAGTAAGGGAGTTATCAATGGTTGGATTTTATTGTTTATCAATAATGTTTTCCCTAGGGGAAGAGAGGCAACTAAGATTCTCATGACTCTCATTTCTTTGATCTTCTAACATCAAAGTATCTTCATTACCAATAATAGAGATATTAGGAGAATGTACAATTTGATTGTTATCATTGTCCATGATTTCATCCTTGTTTTCTAAGGCCTCATTCTCTTGTGTCCCAATATCTAGGGAGCTTTTAAGATGTTAATCACATTCCTTGGTTAGATTTTTTAAAGTAGCTTCATCACAAATAGGGGAGGCATTGAGAGAAGGAGAATCATGCTTGTAAATGATTGGATCCTTTCATTCAAATAGATCTCTACAAATTGTAGGAGAATTAAGAAAGGGAGAAATGAGATTTTCATGGCTTTCAAGTGTATCGTCTAACACTAAACTATCTTCTTCATGAATAGGAAGGATATTAGGAGAAGAACCAATGTGATTATCATGGTTATCTACAATTACATCCCTATTTCCTATAATGTCTTCCCAAGTGAGAGAGATAGGATTGTATCTTTATTCACTAAAGCATTCTTGCAAGTAGGGGAGATGTTGAGAGAGGAATGTAAAGTAAGTAAAGTAGTGGAAATGATTTCATCTTCTATTGTTATAATATATTCCCAAGGGGGAGGAGGAGAAGGACAAGCAAGACTTTCATGATTCTCAACGATTGCATCTTATTTCACCAAGATACCTTTTTCACCAATAGGAGAGGTATCGAGAGAAGGACAACTATGATCTTCATGGTTATCTATGCTTGTATCTTCTTCTATCACATCATTCCCACAAATAGGAGAGATAGGAGGAGTTGTAGATTTAAGGAAAACATCAATATTTTCACATTCTTGTGCTAAGAGACTCTCATAACTAAGAAATGTATTGAATGAATGATTAACATGCTTATTGATGATCTTTTTCTTTAAAAACTTGGAAAAGAAAGATACTGACATTTGTGAAAACCAATCTATACAAACTAAAAATGGAAAGAGTCTTAAAATGCAATGCAATGACCTAGAATGAAATGTGTAAATACAATTTTCAGGTTCTAAACAAGGTAATTTGTTGATTACACTATGCAACAATCTAAAAATGAAATGTTGTAAATGTATATTTGAAATTAAGCGATGCATGAAATGTACCAAATTAAGCTAGATCTAATGAAATGCATGTAACAAAAACATAGAAAACTAAAACAGATATTCAATGACATCAAACAAAAACACAAAACTAATGTTTTTAATGATATAAATGGTAGTTTTTGGGTTTGATCTAGGACTAATTATCCAAGAAGGGTGTATGAGTCCCATTTATTTCTTTTAGAGGGTTCAAAAAATGTGAATCATGCCTCATAGAATTCCCAAGAATCTACAAAAAAAACCTATACTGGGACTCAATCGCCCAGAGGGGTGAATGAGTCCCAGTTAGGTTTTTTACACTTAATTCAACAAATTCTGAGTTGATTCTAATGTTTCTAACTTTTATGATGTCTTAGACTATTTTTAATTGAAAATTTTTAGTGAAATTGAATGATCTAAGATGCAAAAATGCAACCTATATGCACTTTCACTAATGCAAGATTAGGAAATCCTAGATGCAAATTAACTAATGCAAGACCTAATGCAAAGTTAATATAGGCTAAATCTAGGACTATGATGCACTACAAATAAAAAATTAGGTGTTTTAAAGGCTAGGTTCACCAAAATGAAATGAAGAAAATAGTCGCTCTATGTTTTAGGAGATAGACCAACCAATTTCCTACAAGTTTCACTCAAGGAAACCCTAGATATCTCAATCTAGGGATAGAAATGAGGGAAATAGATCTACAATAAGGTTTCCTAGGGGTGTGATTAAAGAATAAAAAGGGGGTTCACCACCAAGCAAGGGCTTGGAAAGAAGAATATGAATGCAATGCGAAAACCTAACTATATGACATAGAGTATGAAACTGAAATATAGAATAACTTGAATTGAGAATGAGTAGAGGGGTACCTGGGAGAAAGATGTGATCAAAACAAGCTTTGAAACCCTAAAATCCTATTGTTTGATGTTCACTGGGACTCATACGCCATTCTAGGTAATTAATCCTAGAATATGGTTTCTGTGCAGAAATTAGTATCTTTCAGTGACAGATCTAGATCTCCTAAAATATGGAAAAAGGTAGTACTAGGACTCATATGCCCAAGGTGGCAATTTAGTCCAGTATTAGGGTTTGGATTAAATTTTGGTATTTTATGGTGATCTCATATAGCTTCTCTTCTACCAAATATTTGAGTCTAAAAGCTTAATTTATGCTCTATAGAAGACTTTCCATGAAGATGACAACTTTGACAACTTTCCTCAATCTTGCAACTTTTTCTTCAAAGGATCTTCAATCCCAAAGCACGTAAATCTCCATCACACATATAGAGAGAAAAAATTGTTGATTGTTAGGGAATAGGTATTTTCCTTAGTCAAACCACATTTAGGTAATCAAACCTTATGATGAAATAATTAAACATGGACATGAACAATGATACCTTGAATGATGTGTTCAAATGTAGATCTGCAATCTAACATAAAGTGACCATGAAGAATGTAGATCTTGATCTTGAATTAGATGTATAAAAATTCTTAGCTTGGATCTTGAATGATACATCACAACATTAGCTCAAAACACATGCTTTATGCTTTATCTCTTTGACATGATGATGGATCTTGAATTTCTGCAACAAGTGATGAAGAAATATGCCCTCGAATGCCTTAGAAATTATCTTGAATACTCTATGATACTCTTGTGAATTATTAGGATTATTGACTCTTGATTTATAGGTTAATATTATGATTTATTAGGTGAAATAATGATTTGAAACCTTTTTTATATGGGCATTCCATCTAACTTCCCATTTATTAGACCCCAAATGCCAACATTCATGAAATTTGAATGAACAAAACCTTGATTTCTTGCTCAAAACCCTAAAAAGGGGCCAAATGAGACTCATATGCCAAAAGTGGAATATAGGTCTCATCTAGGTGGGACTCATACACCCAAGGTGGTATATGGGTCCTACCAGGGCTTTTTAGGCTGAGGAAATATTAGGGGTTAGGATATTTAGTATATTTGTTGATTATGTCAGGATCTCAGTTGAAATAAGCCTCGCGATGCATAATAAGGTGTCTATTAATGATGATATGAATTTCATAAATGTAAGAGGGCCCAAAATTTAATGTGAAGGTGTAAATAAATACAATTTACAACACTAAATTAAGGAAAAATTAGGTCTATTTAGCTTAAAAGGGCCCTAAACCTAATCTAAATGTGTAAAACACATAACAACACTAGATCAAGGTAACATTAAGTTCATTTTAATGTTAATCATTCCCAAATGAAATGTGAAAAAAGGTCTGCTTTTTTCTATACTACAACACCTAATATTTTGATCCTAGTATTTTGTATTTTCAAAATTGAGGGATCTAGACTAGGGTATCTTTGTGCCTTAGTCCCCTTAACGTGGCCCCAAAATTTAAAGTGTTGGTAGTAGTAATTTATTATTTAAAATTGAAATTATAATTTTTGTCTATTGGGATTTAATTTTTGGGAAGTTAGAGTAATTTAATATAAATACATAGTATTTTTACAATTTAAAAATAGAAAACCAACAATGATCAAGCAATTTTGAAGATTAATTGCTATACTTCAATATTCAATTCAAGAGCATTCAAGAGCAAAAATTTTGTGGAATTATTGTAGAATTTCAACATCAAAGCATCATGTCATGTTTTATGTGAGTTTGTTCATGTTTATGCATATATTTTGTTTGTGAGGACTAACACTTGTAAGTCTTCAAGCTTAATTGCAATCAAGCCTTGACGTGATGCACAAGACTTCACTCCTTCAAGTATATTAGATTTGAGTGGTGATTTGCAATGAGTTGTTGATTCATCACTCATTTATCATTTAGCCTCTATCCCTCAAAAGGATACACTCTCTTTATCATCAATTTTTGCCATTATGGAGGTTGAATCACCAACATGGAGTTTCACTAAGGAAAGCCCCTAAATGGCACAACCCTTCCTCTCCAATTGAATCTGCACGTACATATTGAAAAAGGATTAAAGGAGTATTTGAAGACAATTCACTCATTCCTATATACAACCCCTTTAAATTGACAAGGTATGAAAACTACAATATATCAATAACAGACAAATATCCGACAACGGGATCCGAAAGGAAAAAGGTATAGAATTGGCACCTAAGAAATGAAAAATTAGATTTTAGTTTTAGACACCCAAACTAGGGCATCCTTGTACACTAGTCCACCCAAAATTATCTCAAATTTGAACCATAGGTGCACACATGTTTGCTTTATCCATTTCTGGTCTTTAAATTTGACTATCTATTTAAAATTTTATTATATTTACTTTTAAAAAGTTCATTTTCATAGTCATTTAGTTGCATCATTAAATTTTCATTTCAAATCCAGTTCCAAATCCACAATAATCAACACACAGAAGGTGTTGATTAACTCACCTTTCAGGTTGCAAGTCAATTTCATTACCAAGCCCCTGATTCAAATGTTATATAACAATGGGAAAGTGACAAATCCTAGTGAAATCCTAGGGTGTCACTTTTCCACCATAATATTTTCAATGGCCTCTTTGTTGATATTAATCAATATAGAGTCTACAAGGTACAATCTTATCAAAACCTTATTTTTACAATTCATTATGTCATATTATGCAATGTGGTTACATTTGTAGGTTTCTATGTATTAGGATCCATGACACCCCACAAGTATCTATCTACAAGAAAATATTCTATTTTTATCTTCCTTAACACAAAATTGTTGCTATAAAAAAATTCAACCTCCATTCTCCTAGATGTTCTTTCCATCTAAAAAAATCTTGCAACAAGATCACAAAACTGTATCCTTTGCACATACTCTAGTCAAATCTTGATTAGCATAAAAAGACCCCACAACCCACAATTGAAACCAAAGGCGATCAAGCTCTGATACCAATTGAAATGAAGATAAAGTAATGAAAACAACTTCCTTCACCAATCTTGATGAGAGGTATTATGCAAAAAAAATTAATAATTGATCTACCAGTTATAGAAATACTAGAAACACATATATAATATCAAATAATGCATTGAAAGACACAACACCATATTTATGTGGGGAAAACCCTTATGAGTGAAAAACCACACACTCTAAAAGCTTGTTTAATGTATTACAAATCTAATAACAAGAACGATTAAGCTTGCAAAGCAAATTTCTTACATAATTATCAATAGTATAATATTCGAAAAAGAAATCAGCAGCATTCCAACAACATAATAGTACATGCAAACTCAATGCACTTAACTTGTCTCATTCAAATGACTATCTAGAAGCACCAATATATAAAATTACATTGCATGTGAGAACCTTCTAGAAGCGAGGTTCCATTTTAGAAACAACTAGCTTGTTCTTATCTCTATGCAATATGCTTCTCAAAATAATTGTTTTTCTTGTCACAAAAAACATCTATTCTTCACTCTTACTATGTTTTTTCTTTTCTATTCTTTTATTTTTAACATGAAAGGTTGAGACTGTGATTTTTCCTACTTTATTTACTTAATATTATGTAAGCTTGACCCTTATTATTATACTTATTATATTTATTTCAAACTTTTTCTCATTTAAATATTGAAGGTGTGCCTTTTTATCATCTAACCTTTTCTTATAAATTATATACTATTATCTTTTAAAATTTATAAAAATTAAATAAAACTTATTAAAAAAATATTAAATTAATTGAAAAATGACTAAATCCGATCAGATAGCCTTGAATACCAGCCACAATATATAGGAAAATAGATACGCATTGAATATAACAATGCTTAAATACCATACGAGCTAGAAAATGCATATTAGTCTGAAAATATTGACGAAATGTGGTTAAACATGGAAATGAAATACAAAATCATTAAAGTGTCTCCAAACCCACAGCTCATCCAAGTGGACTCTCGTTTGGCTTTACAAAAATTTCGTCCTACGTCAACCTATCCTTCTATGTTTATCTCTAAAGCATCATATTTCGAAGGAAATGTTAATTAAAATATCCAAGGAAACAGCTACAGAAAGAATATCATTCATCTGGCATTCTGTCAGTAGAACAACTGATCATAAATGCCTGAATCCACGTTTCATTAAAAAAATGTGTTGTTCTTTCTAAGGTTTGCCCACCCAAACTTTCTTTAAAATTATCATTTGAATCCCATGCGGAACCGACTCTGGCACAGCTATGATACAGATTGAGATTTATGACAAGGGAGAGATGCCAGGGTTGACTTCACAACAGCCCAGGCACCTCGTGGAACGCCATTGAAAATAGTTTTAAAAAAATTAGGCCTTTATCCAGTGCCCAAAATCGATCAGAACAGCTGTAAAATTCCACAATCCTTGCATACAGGAGAAATTATTCACGTATTTTGACTATAAATTTGTATAACAGGCATGTACCATGCAATACCAGTTGTGCCTCTGAATTAGCAATGGAGGCATCAAATGCATCTAATTTTGTGTTGGGTTTTATTATTTTCCTAACGTTAGCTAGTCGACGAGTGGAAGCACAGGCACAATCTAAGAAGGCAATAGCTTCGGCCCTCTATGTCTTTGGAGACTCCACGATAGATCCTGGGAACAACAATCAACTCAATACTATTTCCAAATCTAACTTTTATCCATATGGGAGAGATTTTCCAGATCATAAAGCTACTGGGCGGTTTACAAATGGCAAACTATCGACGGACATAATCTGTAAGACTCTTACTGCAATGCATATCATATATAGTGATATTCCGATAGAACCGTTGTTGATGGGTTATCATACAATAGGAAACTGACTTTCTCAGACATGATAAGATGATCTTAAAGCAAGATTTTTTTTTTCATAAATGGGTACAGCTTAGCTCTCAGGACTTCCAGATTTGCTGCCTGCATCCTTGGATCCCAATTTTCAAGGAGAAAAATTTCTCACAGGCGCTAGTTTTGGCTCGGCTTCATCAGGATACGATGATAGCACCTCTCAAACTTTGGTCGGTACATTGTAATTGCTTTTACTATTATTCTTTTCATTTAATTTGTCTATTTTCACTTGATATAGAAAAAAACTGTTTAATGTAAGATAGCAACATAATGACTGGACGAATCGGTCTAGTGGTTGTAAACAATGCTCTCTAGAGCGCTTTGGATTCAGACAACATTTCTTAACCTTTTTAACCTTGTGCAGTCCTTTCGAAAGTATGGTCGGCCACTGTTTGTCTTTTTGTATTATGTTGTGTTTCAGACATCATAACTATTTCTGTCTTCTCCTTCATTAGAGGCTGTTGGGATTTTTTCAAAACCTTCCTTTGTCTGATTCATAACACTGATGAAAAGGATTTATCTAATTAAAAACATAAAATGTTAAATCTAAGATTTTTCTCATTTGCAGAATGTGTTAACGCTGGGAAACCAACTGGAGAATTTCAGGCATTACCGGTTGCAGCTTGCAAATATGACCGGGCAGGGGAATGCCAGCAAAATCATTTCAGAAGCAATATTTTGTCTAAGCACGGGATCTAATGATTTTATCGACAATTACTACGTGAATCCTCTCATGACCCAAAAATACAGCCTGACACAGTTCGAGGATATTCTTCTCCAGTCCCTTCGTAGGTTTGTACAGGTAATTTACAGAAACTAACCATTTAATGTTTTTAATTGGACAGATTCTCCAGAAGCCTTCTTATTATTATTGTGTTGTATTTTCCAGAGTATCTACAATGAGGGTGCTACCAGACTTGTTATAATTGGGCTACCCCCATTTGGTTGTTGCCCTTCGCAAATCACTTTACACAATCTGGTAAACAGCACCTGCTATGAAAAGTTTAATGAAGTCGCGGCTTCTTTCAATCAGAAGACAATTGCTTTAACAAAGGAGATGAGTCTCAGTTTTCCTGCTCTTCAAATTGCATATTATGACTTATATGAGAAATTGTATGACATCATTAAATATCCCGCTAAATATGGTAAGCAAACAATAATCAGAAACATTGCGAGTGCCATGGGTACTCCTTGTTCTCAATTATTTGAAGCTAAATGCGATTGATCTTTACATCAATTAATTGTGTGGCAGGTTTTAAAGAAACAAGGAAGGGTTGCTGCGGTACTGGACTGTTAGAGGCATCCATTTTATGCAACAAGGAGAGCCCAACTTGTGATGACGCATCGAAATATGTATTCTGGGATAGCTTCCACCCAACAAGCGCAGCTTATCAAATCATTGCCAAGGATTTATTTCCAAAGGTTCTGATGCAACTGAATTTAGGATAAATGTGCTGATTTCTTTAATTTTTGCTCTTTATGTCAATAAAATACTACGTTGTAGCACCCACAATGTAGTCTAGTGTGAATTGTGACAGCGTGGAGCTCTGCGAGCACATAAAATAAACGAGGAGTAGTTCTTGACGGCGCCGTTCCAGCCATTAGCATACGTGAAGAAACGTGTTTATCTCAAGTTAGAAAATAACAATAATGATTTCAACATCAAGTTTTATTATCTACTCACATTGAACTTTATAAATAGACTAAGAGCTAAGGATTCAATTATTGAGATGTAAACAAAATCTTTTGAAGAAAATGGTAAGGATGATTCAAGAGCTTCTAAGGTTTAAAAGTAATCTTGCATGAAATTAAAATATTTTTTAACATTTGTTTGTTGTGTAGGTAATTTGATTGATTTATAAGGATTCTTACATTAAAGTAAATCAAGTTAGAGCATTACTTATGTTTCTAAGATTAATGATTTCATAAACTACAACTAAAAACGTAGTTGGATGATCAAAAGTGCCAAAAATCATGTTTGATTATTATTGGTTGTGGTTAGAATCATAGATTTTTCTAAGTATGTATAACCTTCCTTTTGATCTCAATGTATTTTTCATCATTTCATATATGTTCTCCACCCATGGAAGCTAGTTGAGGCCTATATTAGATATTTACAATATAAAGGTAGCCTTTTAAAAACTTTTGGTAAGTATTTATAACTTACGACATGTAATGTTATGTACATCAATATGGGTCTTAATAGAGGTTTAATATGGAATCAAATTTAATTCAAAGAGCTCTTGATCATTGATGATATTAACACACATTAATAATCAATCTATATGTATCCTATGTTAGTGCATTTATTCCCAAGTTAGACTTTTGGGAGAAATATTTGTTTCTTAACCCAACAATATTTTATTGATTTATTTTGGGATCAAGGATTATATCATCAAATACCACACCATCTCTTATATAAGAGAATCCAAGTATAATTTGAGGAGAGTTAGCCATAGAGACCAATTTAGATAAGACAATCGAAATATTAGACTACAGGTAGAAATACTTTAAGTGAGATCATTGTAATATAGTTTTAATTCAAAGGCTAATACCTCAAATTGTAGTACCTCTCTTGATCAACAAAGTAGTGTTGATCTATAGAAGTGGTTTATTTTTGTATACTATATTTTAATAAATATTAGGTCAGCAAGTGAGATTGCTTACAATGTTGAATAATTCTTAATTGAAACCTCTAACCTTGACTACATTAGATGGTGTTATGATAGGTTTTGGTGTTAGTTGATGTAGAAGAGGTTTACATGAGGATGGTGAATTTATGTGTATTAAAAGAAGATAAAAAAATTTATGAATATTCTTGTAGGTGAGTGTTGGTTAGAAGTTTTTTTATTTTTAAAATTTGTTGTGTACAAATTGTTGAATTGTGAGGTAGTTCACATTATTTTCCTAGATGTCACCTAGAAGAATCGATTCAAGTTGAACATTGTTGTAGAGTGAACTATAAAGAGTAGGCACCTAGCTTTTTCTAAGGCTTATTTTCCTAGATAATTCCTCTTTGACTGCTATGCATTAAGAAAATAATTGAACACTTATTTTCTTCTTTTAGATAAATACTTGTTAATTATCTTTTCTTTAAATCATACACCTAATTAAGCTAAAATTTCATTTGAAATTCAATGGTAATGTTATACATCTAGTTATGTTATAGAAGTAGTATCTTAGTTGTGAATGTTTAACCCATAAATGTAAACCAAAGGGATCATTAATATCAAAAATTATGGACAATTTTGATTTTCATAACTTGTTTAAAATGTCAAAAATTAAATAATAAATGCTATACAATAGAATAATTAAAAAATTTATCAAGTATTAAATTGAAACAAGATAAAATGTTAAAGTAAATAAGATTTAACATATAAAAATTATCTCCTTTAAGTAGGAGGTTTTCAAGAGCATTGATCATTTCTCCAAAATGGGTTTAATCTGCAAATTTTGTCATCTATGGCCAGCATTCTCTCTTGAATTTGAATATATCAATAATGAATCACTGGAAACCCTTGGTGGGAGGTAAGATTGAGATTTATCCTTCTGCTACAGGTATTTTTTTTGTTGGATTTTCCTCTTTTGAGGATATGCAATCTATTTTAGATCAAGGTCTATGGTTTTTGGATTCTCATCCCCTATCTTTGAGGCCATGGGTTCCATCCTTCAATCCCCTGAAGGAACCCGTTGATATTATGCCAATTTGGGAGAGATTTCCTTATCTCCCCTTACAATTTTGGGGCTCCTCTACTCTTCAAGGCATAGGTAATACTCTTGGCAGATTTTTGAAAGTGGATGAGGCTTCCTTGAATTATACGCACACCTCCTATGCTTAAATTTTGGTGGAGGATGATCTATCTCAAGAACAACCTAGAGAGGTTGTGCTCCAAGTGAAGGATTGGTCTTGGTATGAGCTTGTGGATTATGAAGGTATCACATTTTGTTGCAAACGGTGTCTTGCTACTGGACACTTGGCTTGTGACTACTCTCATAGCTCTCATCTTGCTTCTTCTTCTACTTGGTGGAAGAATTCTATCAAGGACCATCTAACAATGTATGTGGACGATTCCTCTTCTTCTAATAGTGAGGGTTCTAAGGCTCCTTCTCCTTGTTTAGAAGAAAGTGACTATTGTTGATAATGTTACCACTCCTATGGACATAGTTACTTAGATTTTGGATAAATTTGTTCCTACTTCTGTATGTGTTGCCTCCCCTGAGGCTCTTGTTGCTCCCATTCTACATAATGTAGTCTTTTCCATGGTTCTAGCTACTCCTATTTTGGGTTTGGATGTTCCACCTATTGTTCCTATTGCTCCACCTATTTGCTTTTCTAAATGGGCTTCTTCCCCTTCTTGTCAAAAAGTTTCAAACCTTGTTTTAACTTCTTTTTGGACTGGGGTGCAACACAGGGAGAGGTGTACTCTTGAGATGAACCATCCATACTTTCCTAGGATGATGGGGTTGGGGCCAACATATTGTGGGGTCTACCTTGGGTGGGAGGAGATAGTTGCAAGTCAGGCCTCTAGAAACAAAAGCAAACCTACCCGCAAACACACTCTCATTTCAAGATTCCCCGAGATGCTAGCACTAACCAATGAATGGGATTTCCTACTCCTCTATCAACATTGTCATGCTCTGTCTTAATTGGCAAACCTTTGGAGGAAAAATTGTTGAGTTCAAGCTCAAGTGCTTGAACTGTTCTGTTGGTGGCCTATAGGTTAGTTTTAGTCTATCATGTTGGCTACTTTATTGTTGTTGGTATGTTGTCTTTTTGCTACTTTGTGGGTGGCCTATAGGCCTGTTCTATTGCCTGGAAAGCTTGTTCATTCTTTGTTGTTTTGTTTTGGTTTTATTTGTTGGGTGTGAAGCCTATTTCACTATGTTGTTTGGGCGAGGGCCCATTAACCCTAATTTCTTAATAAAAATTATACAAAAATTAATAGAATAAAAAATTAGATTTACAATTGAGAAAATAATGATTACTTTTCCTCTCATATTTAACTTGTAATTAATCTAATGTTTACACATCAAAATTATTTCAAACCATTGAAAATAATAAAATTATTTGGGTCAACCTTAAATGAAATAAGAGAATTATTTCATAAAATAATATTATACATGAAGAAATCCAAGATCATGAATTAGACTATCAAACACATGAATTGTAATGCAATCAACCTAATTTATTAGACAGTCAAGGGTCTCCTTATAAAGGGGAAATATACAAGTATGAGGTGTTGAGGTGTATCAATACCTCTCCAATCTACAGACTAGTTGGGAAAAATATCAAGAAAATATCAGCCTACAGAATAAATTCCTAAGTAGGCTTAGGTCAAGATTTGTTTATGCAAGCATTAATTACACTGACACCCCCACTTAATCATAACTTAGGTGGGCATGGATGAAATGGGTCCTGGCTACAAGCCTGCTAAGTTACCCATGTACAATGCAATCTCTCTAAAAAAAGAGTAAGATAGAAAACCCAATGGGAAAAAAACTATCCTCCAAAAAGAGAGGACTGGAGAAGACTAGAAATCCCCCCCAAGGATGATGATGATGCTGATATAGACTACACGCCAAGAAGAGCTCATAGATGAATGAACTTGCTCTTAGTGAAGGGTTTGGTGAAGATGTAAGCAACCTGCTCTGAAGACTGGAAAAAGACTAAGTCGATGATCTAACCATGAATCAACTCTCGAATGTAATGCATATGAGTCTCAATGTGTTTGGTTTTTTATGTTGAACTGGATTCCTACATATCTGAATAGTACTTTGGTTGTCACAATAGATGACTATAGGCTACCTGAAAGGAGTACCAACCTCAAAAAGAATTCCTTGAAGCCATATAGCCTCAGTAGTTGAGTTAACAACCCCCTTGAACTCTACCTTTGCAGATGATATAGAAATTTCATTTTGCTTCTTGCTAGAACAACTGATAGGACCTGAACCAAGTGAAAATTTGTAACCTGAAGTGGACTTATGATGCTCAGTGTCACCAGCCCAATCTGAATCTGTATAACCAACCAAGTCAAGTGATGAACCAACTCTATAGTGAATCCCAAACCCAAGAGTACCATGAAGATAGTGAAGAATCCTCTTAGCTATTTTTCCAATGTAGCTCATGAGGTTTCTGCATGAATCTTGAAAGCATTCGTACTGCATAGGCAATTTCTGGCATGGTATGATTCAAGTATATAAGACTAAAAACAAGTTGTTGATACAATGTAGCATCAACCAATAGTGTAGTACAAGAAGTCTCAAGGTTGACTCTAGAAAGAAAGGGAATCATAGATGGTTTGCAAGTAGTCATATGAAATTGTGCAAGATGATCAAGAGTATACTTGGGGTTTGCAAGAGTAATCCCTAAAGTTGACTATGAAATCTCCATTCGAAGAAAGTAGTGTAATAAACCCAAGTCTGTCATGTCAAATCTATCCTGAAGTGATGTCTTTACTGCTTCAATGGCAGATGAAGTACTCCCAGTAATCAAAATATCATCAACATATAGAACCAATATCAAAAGTGAATCATCCCATCATAGTAGATACACATTAGGATTAGAATGACATCTAGTAAAACCTGGAGATAGGAGATAGGAGTCCATCTTGGCATACCAAGCTCTAGGAGCTTGTTTGAGGCCATAAAGAGATTTCCTAAGTTTACAAACTAAGGATGAACAAAACCTGGTGGTTGTTCCACGTAGATTTCCTCCTTAAGGCCTCTCTGAAGAAAAGAACTCTTCACATCCATCTGATGTACATTCCATCCATGTGATGCAACTATAGCAAGTGTGAGTCTAATGGAAGTCATCTTAGCAACTAGTGCAATTTTTTTTGTATAGTCAATGAATACAACTTGTGAAAAAACCTTGGCTACCAATCGTGCTTTGTACTTGTCAACTGACCCATCTACAACAAATTTAGTTCAATATATCCACCTACATCGAACTATCTTCCTTCCCTTAGGAAGTGAAGTCAAATCCCAAGTGTGATTTCTAATCAAGGAATCCTATTCCTCATCCATAGCAATATCCCACTCTAGTATGCCTGATGCCTCTCTGAATGTTTGTTGATCAGAAACTAAAGCAAAGAAGGTATGTGGCCCCCATGAAAATCTACTTGAATCAGTCTATCATCTGCTAAATCTTGTACCCTTGTATATGTCCTATGTAGAGTGTAAGATGTGGGTGAGTCTAGTGTAGATATATCAACTTCTAATGTAATCCCTAAACTAGATGAAGATGAACCCTCATCACTGTGAGAACTTGAAGAAGAAGAAACTTCACTCAGAATCTGTTGAGAATGGTCTGAATCATTAGTAGTGTAATCAGGACCTGAAGAATCCATAATATGTTGAGAAGTGTCAAGTATAGTTTAAAGAGATATTTCTTGAAACTTAACACTTCTCTCAATAAACAACTCATGTTTGGTAGGGTGGAGTAGGTGATAGCCTTTTACACCATCTGGATATCCCACAAAGATGCAAGGTTTGGATTGAGGATCCATAGCCTTGCATTTCTCTTTGGGAATGTGTGCCATGACATGCAAGCTAAAAACTCTGAAATGATCAACTGTAGATTTCCATCCTTTCTAAGCTTCAAAGGGAGTGATACCCTTTAAGGCTCTATGTGGAACTTTATTTTGTATGTAACATGCATAGTTGATTGCTTCTACCCAATATGATGTTGTGAGGCCCCTAGAGTGAATCATACAATTAGCCATCTATTTTAAAGATCTATTTTTACGTTCTACACCACCATTTTGTTGTGGGGTATAAGGAATTGTGCATTGTAGATCTATCCCCTCTGATATACAAAACTGCTCAAAACTATTGTTGACACATTCTCTTCCATTATCTGTTTGAAGACCCTTGATGACTTTCCCTGTTTTTTTTTTTACAAGAGCTTTGAAATCTTGAAAAGATTCAAACACTTCTAATTTTTTCCTAAGAAAGTAGACCCATGTAAAACATAAGAAATCATCAATGAAGGTGAGAACATATCTAGCCTTTGTAAAATTTGGATGAGGGAAAGCCCCTGAAACATCACTATGAACAAGTTCTAAAACTTGTGTTGCCCTCCATGATTTACCTTTGTCAAATTTTGCTTCTGGATGATTGCTAAGTGCACAACCCTCACAAAATCCCTTTAGGAAAATTAACTTTAGGTAATCCCTTAACCATATTTTATTGACATAGTTGTTTAAGATAGCGGTAGTTAAGATGGCCAAACCACTCATGCCATAGTTTGCTAACTTCATCTGAATGAGAATTGTACTGCTTTTGGAGAAACATCTATGGAAAAATTGGACAAGGTATATAATCAAGATTGGTGATTTTCCTCCCCTATTGATACCAAATTGTTCCTTTGTAATTCTCTTATCTCAACTGAATCTGGAGAGAAATCTACTCTCATGACCTTCCCTAAGTGAGTTATTTGATACACTAAAAGGAGATTAGTTGAGAGTGAAGGTACACTTAGAACACTTGAAAATGTTCCTCCTTCAACTTCAACAGACCCTCTCCCTTTTACCAATGTTGGAGTATCATCACCTAAGGTGATTATGGACATACTTGATGGTTCTAAGGATGAAAAGACAACCTATGAATAACCCATATGGTGTGAAGCACCAGAGTCTAGAATCCATGATGGAGATAAAGATGCTTTAGCAACTAAGGATTTCCCCTTTCATTTCTCTTTTTCCTTAGTATTATCTTGATTTTTTGAAGATTCCTTGATAGAATCAGGTAGCCCTATATTATTCTTTTTGATAATTTGTTGTAGAATTTCAAAAAAAAAATTCATGTAGTGATGTTCATCATGTCCAAGATTTTTACAAAAGGTGCATGCAACTCTCTTTTTACCTTGAGAGTCCTTTTTGGAGTTGTCAGTTTTTCTTTCTTTCTTAACTTCCTTGTCCTTTTTAGTGTTCTTCTTCTCTTGTTTTGAAGTTTGATGTGTTTCATTCCCTGCAAGTAAGGCTTGAGGTTTCGTAGACTTCAAAGTACCCATTTGAATTAACTTTTATTGCTCCCTTGTGAGGTTAGCAATGAAGTTATCAAGTGTGGGCATTGACCATGAGGCTCCAAGAGCCCTTTTAGTAGAGTAGAAGGTTGATACAAACACAGAAAATTCTAGACCTAGCTTGGAAAGTACATAAAGGATTAATTGATCCTCTTTCTTGTCAATTCCACAATCTTTTAAGTGCAACTTCAAGGATTTAAACTTAGTAAAAAAGTCTTGTAAAGTTGAAAAATTCTTAGGACTAAGACCTAAGAGTTGATTTTCCAACTCATGGCTTCTAAGTTCATCTATTTTCCCAAAAATTTTGTCAAGATCTTCCCAAACTTGGTTGGGTGTTTTCAAGTTATCAACATGAAACAACAAATCAAGAGATAAATTTAGGCATAGAAAGCCAAATGCTTGATCAAACTTATTAAAAAACTTGTCTTTCTCTTTAGCTGCATTAGGTTCTTTCTCTGTTCTCGTAGTTACCCTATATAAAGCTTTGTTCTTAAGTACAAAAATTACTTTCATCTTCCAATCATGATAATTGAAATGTGTTAATGACACTATAATAACATTAGATTCCATACTGCTTTGACTTAGATAGTTGATTATAGAAATGCAAAAAAGAAGAAAGTAGAAATGCGTGTAGAAGTGAAAAAACACAACAAAACAAGCACTTCTCGAGGAAGTGTGAAAATGAACCACACACAATACCCCCCTTGATTATTTGTTTCTCCCCCCAATTTTGCACTTTATAGAAGGAGTGCTTGTAACTAACCCAAAAAAGACACAAACAGGCACTTTATAGAAATAGTGTGATAAAATGCTCTTTGGATTTGTGGCAAAAAAAGATGCACTTTTACAAAGAAGAACGGGACTCAAATTTGAGTTACAGTGCAAATTTTTTTGCACTTTGAAAAATTTTCCCTTTACAAAATAGATCCTCCAATCTATGTGGCCTCAACAAAAACAAAAGTTGTGTGGCCCAAAAAAAAAGAATGCTCAGGCCTTCAAAACCAATCTAAGAGAGCATTCTTGGCTTCCAATTCATACCTCCTACCAATAGATCTCAGCGAGAGCAATTATTGATTAGCTTCTCTAGGTCTTTGCTAGTATATTCACTCCCAAGGCATGCACAATGGAGAATTTTGGCTCTTCTTAGACTCTTGTGTCTCCTAGCAAAAGCCTGTCAGAGTCACCTTCTGCAAATCGTGCCTCTTATGAAGGACATAAACACTTCTCCACATAAAATTGGGCCTATAGTGAAGCTTGTGAAAGGATGCGCAGCTAAACAAACACAAAAATCATGTCCTCCAATCTATTGAGTGGGGGTTGAATGGGTTGTTTGACAAGCGGGGGTGTGACAGAGGCACCGTGTGGTGCTACAAACAAGTGAGGCAACCTCTGTGTGAGGTCGATGTGGTAGAGAAGAGGCCAAAGTACCTCTGTGTGAGGCTTTGGAAGGAGCTGACCTTCCACCTATAGGAATTTCTTGTAACCAATGAGTCGATGGTGGCCTTGCTTTCACATCCAAACACTTCCCTCGAATTCGCACAATGAGCAAACAAGATTTGATGCTAACCACACTACTCTGATACTATGAAGAAATCCAAGATCATGAATTAGACTATCAAACACATGAATTGTAGTGCAATCAACTTGATTTATTAGACAATCAGGGGTCTCCTTATAAAGGATAAATATCCAAGTATGAGGTGTTGAGGTGTATCAACACCCCTCCAGTCTATAAACTAGTTGCGAAAAATATCAAGAAAATATCAGCCTGCACAATAAATGCCTAAGTAGGCTTAGGTCAAAATAAGTGTATGCAAGCATTAATTACACTAACAATACATTTAACAAACTCTCATATTCTAACCTATAATAATCTTTGTAGAAAATAATTGTTGACCACAATATCTTTATTTTATAAAATTTATATAAAAATATGATCATTATAAAAAACATCAATTGAAAATAAAATAATTATAAATAGCATGGCCAAAAATCAATAACACTATTGATTTGGCCTCCACATCTTGAGCATCTAGAATATAGAGCATTGTCTTTGATTTTTCTCCCCTAATCATCCCTATATTTTGTAACTTTTTGTAATCTTTTACGCTATATATATGTAATTTTCAAAACTATTGTACTATTAATAATATTCAAACTTTTTCCTTTTATCTAAAAAAAATCAATAACACATACAATACTGTTCAAGAAATATGGTCAAAATAGTATAATTTATCAGTTTTTTAAACAACTATTTATAGTTTCTGTTATTTCTAAATATCAAGAATGTATTTCATAATTTAATCAACAACATTGAAAACCAATCTACCCAAACCATTTCTCCTAGGTTTCCAATATTTATTCTTAGTTTTGCAATTCATACTTATGATTTAATTTCTAATTTATAAATAAAAATTAGATTCATATACATTTTAAAGTGTAAATAACAATTTTAATTTAAATATTCTCTAGCTCTAGAGCACTATTGGAACATTCAAAAGGTTGGTCCTTATGATAAACAATAAGTTAAAAAATAAAATGTGAGCTTCAATTTATTTTATATCTTGTTTAATTTTCTTTCTTTCTTCTATCTTTGAAGGAAATGGTACAAATCAAGAGCTTATTTCATTTTCACTTCTTAAAAAGTGATGATTTTTATAGTTCAATAATGTTAAAAAGTTGAACAAATTATTATGCTTTCACTCTATATATTGATTAGAATTAAATACAAACTAATTCAATTGATAGTAGTGTTATATATAAACTTCTACAATATGATTAAAAACCCTAAAATATAAATAAAGTTAGCGTATACACTTTATGTATAAAATTATTGAAACAATCCATAATAAATATTATCTATTTAATCCTAAGGTTGAAAAATTGAACTATAGCTTTAATGTACTCTATAATATTTTGACATTGTTTATTTAAAATTTTAAAGGGGGTTAATTAGGATTGATTATAGCATTTATTTAGTAGGGATTTAAATAAGACAAATATTTTTTTAATACAAAGGAAACAACATTCTTAACCACCTTTTATGTGACTACTTTATTGTATGGTACGATCAAACGTTGGTTCTATTATGCAGTCTTATCATTTTCATATTAAGTTAGAGGTTTCCAAAAATATTTAGGGATACTAGAAGCATTAAGGGCATTGTATACTTAGAGGTAGATTTTGTTAATTTTAAAATTATCAAAGTTCAAATATTTTGTTTTATTAAAAGAATTGATAACATTTAATTTAATTTACAAATAAAGAAATATTATATCAAAATATTTTTATTAATAATATTTTAGAGAATAATCTATTAGTGATTACTATGGTATATATAGTTGATCAAGTGAAAATTTAGACTTGAATAAGTTTGATTATGCAACTTAAAATTAAAAGCATTGTTGCAATGATTATAGATAATTGATGTATAATAAACCTTCAATCAACATTTAGAAGAGCAAAAAGTAATTGAGTTTTTACTATACATTACATTTTCATTTAAAAAATATGACCTTACATTAACCACCACTTTACATAAATAAAACAAAACTTTTACCATTTCCCCCAAAAAAATAATAGAACATGAAGATAAAGTGGCATATATATTGAAATATACTAGCCCTTACATACAAAAACATAATGATTTTTATAAACATGAATTTAAATTATTATAATTTAAAAAACAATTGTGTCATCCTATCTCACACTCTAGAATCTAACATCATTTATTTTTCATGAGATCCGAAACTTACAATTATTATGACAAAATGTCTTCCTGAAATATTATAATAATAATATAATAAATTCCTTCCACTTGTCAGCAAAACATATTATTTTACCAAGTCTTTCTTCCAATTTATTGTAAGATACTGCAGGTCCTACTCAATTATCTTTGCATTAGTTTCTCGGGGTTGGCAACAGGATATTATCCCGAGTCTGCTGGAACGAGACGTTGGCAAGGAACTTGTAACATTCAGTTGTTGGATGAAAGCTATCCCAAAATACATACTTGGATGGATCAGGACAACTTATGCTGCTCGGGTTGCACAATATTGCTGTCTCCAACAGACCCGTTCCACAGCAACCTCTCCTAGCCTCTTCAAAACCTACCAAAAGCCGCAACTAATTTATTTTTTCCCTTAAGAAACATTCGTCTCAGTGTTGCTTCCTAGTTTCATGTATATAACTAATTTATATCAGAACAGTTTTCTTTTGACAAAACACTGTAGCCAATATTAAGAAATAGAATTACAAAGCTTCTAACTAGTCACTGAGTTGGATGGAAAGCAAGGCTGTAGCTTACCATACTTAGTCGGAGATTTAACGATGTCGAAGAGCTTATCGTATATATCCAAATAAGCAATCATAGCCCCTGGAAAATTGGGCTTTATCCTCTGTATTAAAGCTTTGATCTTGGTATTGAAAGACCTCGCAACCGCATTATACTCCTCAAAACAGTTATTTCCTGTTACGTTGTGGAGAGTAATTTGGGAAGGCAAGCAACCAAAAGGAGGAAGCCCTACAACGGCAAGTTTAGTAGCACCCTCGCGGGAAACATTCTGTTCACAAAACAATACGTTTATGCTTCCAAATTTTTTGAAAATTTCATAAGAAACTGTAATTGTATGAAAGAAAACTTTTACCTGTATAAATTCACTTAGAGACTTCAGAAGCATATCCTGGAATTGTTCCAGGGTATACATTCTCATGGTTAGAGGACTTATGAAATAATTATTGGCGAAGTCATCAGTGCCTGTGCTTATAGTAAACAATGCTTGAGATACGGTCCTGTTGGCAGTTTCATGGCCAAATAATCTTGCAAGCCGTACTTTATAGTCCCTGAAATTTTTAACTTGTGTCTCCAGTGGCAACACATTCTGCAAATACAAAAGATCGTCATCTGTGGCCCCTCGTTACTGTAAATATTAACAATTGAAAATTTTAGGAACAAAGACATTGAAGAAACAAAAGTGCTAACCAATGCAGCAGAGGTACTGTCCGCATATCCTGAAGCAGATGAACCGAAACTGGCACCTGTCAGCAGCTTTTGTCCTCGAAATTTAGGATCCAAAGATGCAGGCAGCAAATCTGGAAGTCCCAACAGTTCAGCTGTATGATGGTATGCAATCCAAAAGATTAAAAGTTAGTCACGATAAAATAAAAAATAAATCAATTTTAAAATGTTTGTTTACATCAATAATGAAAATGAACTATGAGGCATAAGATTAACATTACACAGTTGGTCTGTAATTAATCTTCCATTTGTAAATCTGCCAGTAGGTCGACCGTCTGGGAAATCTCTTCCGTAGGGAGGGAAGTTAGACCTGATAAGAGTAGGAAGAACATTGTTGTTACCGGGATCTATGGTCGAGTCTCCAAACACATACAGTGCTGAGACAAGCGGTTGTGTATGTCCTTCTGCCAGAGGGACGTACAATGTAAGAAGAAATAAACTTAGAACAGTAATGCTCAAAGCAATATATTCTCCTTTCGTTCTTTTACAGAATTATCTAAGACTTGTGCACATACTGTTAGGCCTCTTCGGTACATATATAATAGTCGGATTAATGAATCATTTTAGAATTGGGTATCGTGGCTCAAATAAATCTGGTTCCGGACGGTGTCCATGCACAAACTTCCACTAAATCTGCATCTTACACTGTCGGAGAATCCTTTTGTGTCTTTCACGTTTTGTTAATGATCAAACTTCTTTGGATCTTCAAATTAAGAATCAATTTACCAGCTGTTTACATTAATTATTTTGTAAGGGCTGCGGCACGTTGTCATCTATTGTCTGAAATCAAGTCTGGTAAGTTGTCCCTGCTGCACACAAAAAATTATTTTACAACTTTAATTCTTTGGGGGGGATGGCAGTGCTGAATTAAGGAACCTATAACTCCAATGGCGGTGTTAAATATCACTGTCAAACGCCATGAATATCAACATAATGTGTCATACGTGTAATTGTACGACATCGTGCGATTTCTTCTCTAGTATTATTAATGTTAATTGAAGCCTCGCTAGCAATAACTAATGCGCCAGTTCCAAAGTACACAACTTTGTAATTTAACGGCTAACGACCTATTCTTAGTTCGAAATTTTGTGTACATTAAGAAAATATCTCTTTCTACTTTTATTATGCCGAGAGGCGTATTCAGTTGTAAAGGGAAGAATGTTTCTCCGTAAATATTAACCCTTTTTCATTTTTTTTGACAGCCTCGCTGGCTGTCATGGTGGCAATTATAATTAAAATGGTAGTAAAAAGAAGCTTGAACGTTCCATTGGTATTGATAGTGGAATGTGTAACCGCTGTAGTCATGAGAAAGAAACTGACTGTTGAACGCATAGAAGTTTCACACGACAATGAAACAAGGTTTTATGTAATGCATGAAGGTGAAACGGTGAGCCACTACATCAATTAGCAATTACTAACACCAACTACAATCATATTCATTTGCAATTACTGAAGTACCTCACCTATTCGTTTGCATATTTTGTTTCAATTAGCAGTGAAGCCTTTTTCTAATTGTTGTGACAATTAGTAGTGCAGACTTTTTGGTTTTAGTGTAGACAATTTGAATGAGGTATGCAATTGAGTTTGTTAAGCAAGTGGATGCAATATCTACAAATATTTCTGATAGAACTTCTAATATTTTGTTTGCATGTTTATCAGGTTCATTGCATGTGCATGACTTTGGTTTAGTTTGGATCAATTTGAGGCTTTGCATGAAATCAATCTCATATCAGGTACATTAGGAATAATCGATGCATACTTTACTACATTTGTTTATTGTTGGCAATTACAAAATGACTATATCAGAGGAAATTGATGCATTTACTCAGAAACTGCTTTCTACGTAGGTTTCATCTTTTCCCTGCTATTTAGGATTACTGCTGAAAACAAATTTCTCATTCGGAGAGAGAACAACTCAGTACCCATTACTGTTGAATCATAATTTGAGATTACAACATCCAAAGATATCTGCCAAGTTCACACAGGTACGTTTGATGAAGAGCAACTTTTTCTCATCCAAATCCTATTGAGATACTATCTTCATATGTTGTTCTGAATCAATTGTAGACCAACCTCTTTTTTTTACCTAAAATCTATTTCATTAATAGTTTTATAAAAACAGTCGTCCTCAATATAAATTCCTGAAATAAAAATTATAGTTTTTGTGCATGCTATTATCCTACGATAAAAAATTGGTTCATTAACATGACTCCAAGTCGACACAGCCTACTTGCTGCTGAAATAGGGTGCCCGACTACTAATCTTCTTCCCCAACTCTTTGGATTGATGTTGGCTGAGAACTGTCAAAGCCAACGGATATAATATTGTTTACTCACAAACACTACAAGAACCTTTAGCATTGTCTATTTTATCAATGTTTGAAGCATGAGTCAATCATCCTCTAGACGTTCAAAGAAGTGAGGTTAAGAAATAGGGGGTGCATACCTCACAGGAAAGCAATCCCAACTTATTTTTTCTTTTAGATCGAATATTTTTATAGGAAGATTTAGAAAATAAAACTAGATTTATCATTCAACAATCTTTCATTTTTTATTAGATTTATCATTCTACTCCATCCTAATACAATTAGTAATCATATTATATATTGATGTTGAAACTATTAGATAATCAACTAATTATAATTTAATTAGTTCTCAAAGGTAATGCCACCAAATAAATATAATTACAATTGTGTACACACAAAATAAATATGATCACAAATCATGACAATTCAAGCCAAATAACTATTTTTTTTGCCTCTTTTGAATCATTTCTTTGTTTAACCAGTAAAAAATAAAATAAAATAAATCAAATCAAATATTAGCAAATTATTTTTATACTCGGCATTCTATGCAATCCGGGTATTGAATAATTATTTAATTTGCAGATTTTCATTCTTTCCTTCTCTGATTTTTTAGTTAAAAAAGAGAATAGAATTTAATTAGTTTGACAACTTCAAATTGTTTCAATATTTGAATAATTTTTATTTTTACTTTGTTACTAATTATTTATTTTACCTTCAATTAATTAATATATAGGTAGAATAGTTTTGTGAAATTATAAATTAATTTACTTTAAAACTTAATTAATTAAATCAAGTATCTAATTTTTAATTAATATAAAATTTATTATATTAATAATATTATTATTTCCAAAACATGAAATTGAATTAAATTTAATATAGAATAACATGAAATTGAATTAATAATATTATTTCCAAAACATTTTAAAAGGAAGAAAAAATGAGGTCAAATTAGAAAATAAATCACCTTAAATTTAATTAATTAATTTTAATATCTATTTTTAGAATCAAAATTAATTGGTAAGACTTTAGAAATTAATTAATTGGTAAGACTTTTGAAATCTACTTTTCATAATGCACAATTTGTATTACTAAAAAATATAATTTTTGAACTTTATTTTATGAAAAATTATGGATACTTTTGTTCTTATCATTCCTAGATGCTAACCTTAATTTTAGTGTTCTTTTATTTTCAGCGAATAATCAAATTTAAAATGGGAGATTCACAGAACGAATCAGAAATCATAGTTGAAAGCCCAACTACCTTTGTAAGGTCAAATGATTTTGTTGAAACCCTGTCGACAAATGTGCAAGAACAGTTTAGAGTATTGCAATAAGATCGTCAAATAAATTGAAAATACAAGCTTAATGATCAATGAAGTCGAAGAACTAGAAATAATGACAATAAAAGATGTTGCAAAAAAAGTTCATGAGGCATATAGTATAGTAGTTGCATTTCCAAATATGCTCAAAGAAGTATATCGTGATCACTATGAAAATAAAAGGTCATAATACCATTCTCATTGCTGAAGAATTTGTAATGTATTTACACCATTACAATGAGATGTTATTAGTATAATCACTTCTTATTTGACCTTCAAAACTTCTTATATTTACAAACTTTGTATAGGAAAAGTTTATTAATTTTGTTTTACTTATAGTAGAATAAACATGTTTATATACTTTAACAATAATTATATGTCTTATAGATTTTCAGTATATATATCCGAGTGCTTTTTTTCATCTAATTCATTTTGTGATTCATAAATCATGAAAATTCAGGTGAATGAAAATTTTGTTGAGATCTAACATAGAAGCACTCAATAAAAATGATAACTCTTGGCGTATTTTATATATATTAATATTTAATATATGTATTCTAATATTATGACAGCTGAAAGTGTATATTTTCTATTTTATGTTTGTTATATACGTAAATTTATAGTTTTAATCTTTGATTTTATTTATTGAGTATATTAATTTAAATTTATTTAATATATTATTTTAAAGTAGGATTGATTTTTTTTAATGATTTTTTTGTTTTTTTTAAAACTGATTTTTCTTAAATGTAATTATTAGTGATCTTCTTACATTTTCAAGATTTAAATTTTGTGTCCACACATTATATTACATCATTTACGAGCATCAAATAATTACATTAATATCACATATTCAAATTTAAAACATTAATACTAACTACATCTCTATTTGATCTTATACGTATCTAGTGGAGACCTCCAGAAATACTATTCAACTATCATTAGTTCCTTCCTCAAACCAAAGTAAAGGTCCAAGCAAACAAATCCTAATGAGCAAATCTATATATAAAT
>VDFB02058242.1:124553433-124652412 GCA_007258455.2 Sequoia sempervirens
AAGAAAATGGATGATTTATCTTCATTAATCCTTTGACCAGCTACAACAAGATAGATATCTAAGGCCTTATGTAGATTCAAAGCTTCTTTGATCTTGGCCAACCCCATCAAAGCCGTATCATCCACAAATTGCAAGTG
The DNA here is from genome assembly GCA_007258455.2 of Sequoia sempervirens. Classification (NCBI taxonomy): domain Eukaryota; kingdom Viridiplantae; phylum Streptophyta; class Pinopsida; order Cupressales; family Cupressaceae; genus Sequoia; species Sequoia sempervirens. The sequence goes on from VDFB02058242.1 coordinate 124,553,571, forward strand.
TGACTGAGGAGGAAAGTCATTTCCCCACTTCCATCCCATAATCAAACCCAACTCCACATTACGTTTCACAAGTCTACCCAAACCTTCCACTAGAAGAATAAATAAGCAAGGAGAGATAGGATCCCCTTGATGAAGACCCCTAGAAGAACTAAAAAGAGCAATAGGCTCCCCATTAATCAACACCGAGAATGAAGTGGAGGTAACACAACTCATCACCCACTGGATCCATTCCTTAGCAAAGCCAAAAGCAATAAGAATTTTCTGCAAAAAGGACCAACTCACTCTATCATAAGCCTTCGCCATGTCAAGCTTGATAAACATACCCTTTTCTTTCGAGGATGCCATGGAATGAATGGTCTCCGTAGCAATAACCACCCCATCCAAAATTTGTCGATCCTCCACAAAACCACTTTGTTCCTCAAAGATAAGCCTACTGAGCCATCTCTTCAGCCTTTCAGATATTAGCTTGGAAATGATTTTATACACCACATTACAAAGAGAAATGGGTCAAAATTTACTCAAACAATCCACCCCCTCACATTTCAGAATGAGAGCAAGGAAAGTAGAGTTTAAAGCCTGAAGCATCTGCTTGTTTTTCTGAGACTCACGCACCACCTCCAGCAGGTCCAACTTAATGATGTCCCAAAATTCTTGATAAAATTCAAATGGAAACCCATCAGAACCTGGGGCTTTTCCTTTCTTCATTTGAAAAAAAGTAGCCTCTAATTCCTCCAGTGAGGTATCTCGCAAAAGATACTCATTCATCTCCCTAGTGACCAAAGAGGGAATAAAAGCTAGAACTTGGTTTTCTTCCTCTATAACATCCTAAGAGTCCTCACAAAATAAAGAAGCATAGAACTTCGAAGCTTCTCTAGATATATCCTACAAGGAAGATAGAAGCTCACCCCTATCATTTACTAGAATAGGCATAGAATTACCATGTCTCCTAGCCTTCACTGAATTGAAGAAAAAGGCAGTGTTTTTGTCCCCCTCCTGTAACCACTCCACTCTAGCCTTCTGCTTCCAAAAAATTTCTTCACGCAGCTCACACTCCTCCAAAGCTTTCTGAGCCCAGGCCTCCTCCCTGAGTAAATCCTCAGAAAGACCACACTCCCTTATCTCTCGAGTGATAACATCCAAGGCAACTTGTGCATCCACCTTAGCATGAAAAGTATTTCCAAAGTACTACCTATTCCACCTTTTAAGTTGATATTTTACATATTGCAACAGCTTAGAAAAGGATCTACATGGCAATGCCAAAATCAGGTCTTCCCTGCTCCACCAATTAGCCATATGCACCTGCAAAGAAGAATCTCTTAACCACATAAGTTGAAACTTGAAGGAAGGGGACCAAATCACCTAAGCAGAAGAAGTAGAAAACTTAATACGCCAATGATCCAAACCCCTCCAATCCAGAATCTCAGAGCTAGAAGACATCCCTCCGCCAACCCAGAAACAAGACACCAAGAAATGATCAAGTCTCTCCGCAATACAACTCTCCCCCACTCTCCTATTGTTCCAAGTATACTTCCCATTTCTAGGTTTAATGTCAACTAGGTTCAAAGCAGAGATGCTATCATGAAAAAGGAAAGCTGAGGGTTCCAATCTCACAACACCACCCTTCTTCTCATCTATCTCAATAATAGCATTGAAATCCCCTGCAACAATCCAAGGGAACAAAGGAGCTAGGCTCCGAACAAAACTAATATGAGACCACAATAACTTCTTACTAGGGAAATCAGTAGGCGCTTAGATTTTTGAGAGAAGAATAGTTTATCCCAATTCTAGACTTGAAACAACCACAGAGATTGAGGACGTGGAGGACACCCACCAAAGAGGATGAATCTTCAATCAATTCCACAAGCAAGCCACCCCACCAGCATTACCATGAGCCCCAATACACTGGCATCTACCCTGCACCCATAGTTTAGGCATCATACCCATCATACCTTCAACTGTTAAGTTAGTCTCCTGAAGAAAAAGAACATCAGGAGAATGAGAATGCAACAAATCCCGAATAGCTTTTTGTTAAGGGCCACTGTTCAAGCCCCTTACATTCCAGGAGAGGACAATCATTTTGAAGGGTTAGAGAAATGAGAATCCAGAGTCTTTACCGACCCATCCTCCACCAGAGACTCCCCCATCAACTTTAATTTCTCCAAATCCTTCTTTCTCCCCACTTTAGAAAACTTCTCCACAACCCCTTTCTTTAGGTCCTTCTAAAGAATTCCCAATGAAGGAGAAGCCTTATTACCTTTTACCAAGCCTGCTCCCGATTTCACCATTGGGCTGGAGAGCCCTCCTTCCCTCACCATCATCTCCACAGAAGGCTCAGTCCTCTCATGAACCACCATACTCAGGTCTGATTCCAACTAGACAACCCCAATTTCTTGAGGAGTTTGGATTTGCTCTAGGAAAATTCCTTCGTGAACCCCTTCGGAAACACCTTGATCCAAAATCAACAATCCCGGATTCACCTCCTAATGACCAAGATCATCAAGCACCTCAAATCTGTTACAAGAATCTCCATCCTGGTGATCCTTAAAGGTCCTCTTTTGGCCCCAGTTCCTATTACGAGCCTTGGCTGGAATAAAACCCTCAGCATCCACAGCCTCAGCCGTCACGGTCTCATTACCCTTGTCCCCCTTTGAGGAATTATGAGGAGGCTAAGCAGCCTGATTCCCTAGAGATTTAAACTTCTGGCATCTTCTCTACAAATGCCCATATTCACGGCAGATACGGCATCAAAATGGCAAAGTCTCGTAGTCAAGCTGCTGCACCCAAGAACATGAACCCACACGTATTTCCAATGAATCTGGGATAGGGTTATTTAAATCCATTTCCACACATATACGAGCAAAAGTCATTACCTTCTTGTCTAGAGTTTGTTGAGAAGGCCCCACCGGTTTTCCCAGTAATGAAGCAGCTCGATGCAAAATGTCATTGCACCAAAATTCTACTAGAAATCTAGGGAGGCGAACCCAAACCGACACCCGATTCAGAATCTCCTCTAAAGGATCAAAACCCGCATGCCATGGCTTAATGAATAGACCAACCTGGTTGTGGAAGTAAGGTCCTTCAAAAACTCTATTGCGATCTACCATGAAATTAAATGTCACCATGAAATAGTTGTTTGCTAAAAACATTATTTCCATCTCACCCTCTGAGGACCAAGAGTGATGAGCCCATGATTCTAGAAATTGGAGTGAAACCCTCATTCCCAAATATTTGTAGAGCAAAGCATGTTTTGAGAAATACTCAATGTCCTCTGCAATCGATTCAGGTTGGATAACTAGCACCAGCCTTTCCTTGGAACGTTCAAGGCATCCATTTTTCTTTCGAATACGAGAACCCCCAGCATGAACAAATTTGTCATTACTTGAGTCATTTGAAAACAAACTATTATTAAAATCATTCAGAGAATGATTTGGAGGCGAAGTCCCAAAAGTAGCATGAAAATCCAAAGGGGATTTGACCCCTGATGACTCCCCCTAAGCCATGCAAAAATGATTCCCAAAAATTTGTGAAAGAAAATTGAAAACCACACCTGCGGAGCCCATACTAGGTATGGATCGGACCAAAGGAGAGCCAGAACCAACGTAAAAGAGGCGGCCAACACAGAGAATAAATGCAGCAAGGAGAAACCACTAAGAAAGAATGCTTCTACCCCAGCCACAACCCACACGCCAGGAGAAGAGAGCACACTGAAAGAGAAACACACCCCTATAACCAAAATAGACCCCACCCATAAGAAAACATGGCCCAGACATGGAGAAAGGATAGAGAACGAGCATGCAAAGAGGGCGAAGCCCTCATGCATATTGCGGCCTCACACATGGAGCTGTTTCGAGCAGCGCCATCGCTCAGCTGGGTTTTCTTACTTATTATGAAACAATCTAACTTATTATTAAGTATTATTAATTATAGAAAATCATTTAAATAAATTTAATTGGGATATGAAATAGTATTCCAAGTATTGGGTGCTTTTTATCAATCAATAAACTTTGCAAGTTGTAGCTTTCATTAGAATGAGTATTGGTAAACATGGATATGTTACATGGTTTGGTCTTAAGCTCTTATATGGTTTCCTTTCCTATTATTTCACTTCCATAAGGAAAGTTACTCACCTTGGGTTTAACAACTTATGCATATGTTTGTTGAGATATTTTAAAGGAGAAATGTTATAGTATAATATTAGTATGGGGAATACATTTATAACATTTATATAGTGTTCTGTGATAAGGTTATAATAACTTTTAATATTATATGCTTTATAAAACATATACCACATAAATAATTAATAATCAAATAAAATATTAGATATTAATTACTTATAAATCAAAAAATGGTATATTAAAAAATATAGCATCATAATATCATTTCTCTCATAACTGGGTGATCCCACAATACTGGTTTACAATTTTTTGCCAAACTCGACATTGAAATGAATTTTTTTAACTAAATCTTCACTTTCGGGTACCTATAACAGTTAAACCATGAGGAATTTGAAGATGATGCAAACTAGTGATTTTTGGCATTTTGTTTGTGGATTCTAAATTTATTTTTTTCAAAAAATTTGGAATCAGATTGCACTTCTTTTTCCATCTTCTTCAAAAACTAGTTTTTAACAGTAAACACCATTTTTAAAAAGTGACGTTACTGACTAACACAATTTTTTTACTATGAAAGATAAAATTATATTTTTTTTGAATTTAGATTTTTAACTATGATATATAGTGCATGGAATTGGTTTCATAGCATTTCATTGATTTTTTTTTCTTTATTAAGTTTCAAAGTCAAACCAGTTACAATTTAGACATGATTTACTAGCTAAAACATAAATCTTTTTGTATGTATCAAAATTCAATATTTTTTTGGTTGGATCAGGGACATCAATATCTAGTGCACTGATATTTTTCATTTTTTTTAATAATCTGCTATTTTCCCACATGTGTAGAACAAAGAGCTTGATTTTTGATAAAAACCTACATTCACAAAAAATATATATATATATAATAATAATATTTAATTTAATTATAATTATATTTTTTTGGAAGCTTATAATAAGGACTACATACTTACAAAAATAAGTTTTAAATAAATTCATTTGATCCCCCAAAAGGTAAATCAAAAGTTGTTTTTATCAGCGTTTTGATAGGTGTAAAGGAGACTTCGTTATAGGTATGGTTTAAAACTAGCAGGGTTCTATCCAAGTGGGCTTGGTCTAAGGTGGTTTGATCAAATCCTCTTTAATTTTAATCCTTTAAATAGAACTTTTCAAGGCTTAAATCATTATATTTTCTAAAACTATGTGATTTCACCAAAAATTAGGATCTCCAAGAAAGTGTAAACCACTATTGTGAGATCACCCATCTATGAGAGCAAGGGGAACCACAAGGGAAAAGGAGGGGACATGACCTTTTGAGAATGATATGATATTAACATAGAATCATGTATCTTTAATTGTGTCTTACTTTATTGATTCTTCAAACAGATTTCAAGTAGTAGAATAAGTAGTTGATGTAACTTTTTAAAATATTACTGTAGCATCAAAAAATGCCACCCTTGACAACTTCACATTAGATTTAGATCCCCCTATATGCTTATACCTAATTATGCATTAATTTCCCACTTTTATGAATATTCTTGAAAAATCAAACTATGCAATTAATATTTTGTCCCCAACACTATTAATCCCCAAGAAATGTGGTTTTGGCCTAAGGCGTACTATGCCCTAGACCACCTAATTTGGCTCCAAATTCAAATATGTTGGTGTCAGTAATTTATTATTTTAATTTCCAATTTCAAATGTTGACTATTGGTATTTAATTTTTTGAAAAATTAGAAAAATTACATAAAAATACAAAGTATTTACACTATTTTAATCCTAGTATTTTGTTAGGATGCACACCTAACAATTATAGAGAAAATCAAGTGTCCTAAAAGTATTCAAGAGCAGTCAAGAGTAGAATTGTCAAGATAATTGCATCACTTCATCATTCAAGTATCTCATGCCATGTGTTATGTAAGTCTTGTTCATGTTTGCATGCATTTTCTTTATGAATACTAACACTTGTAGGTATTGAAATCAATTCAAGTCAAGGAAAAATTGATCCTTGAAGGTGATGAGTGTGACTTATGTCCATCAAGGAGATCAGATCTGAGTGATGAGTTACAACAAGGTTGTCGATTCATTACTTGTTTATCAATTAGCCTCTATCCAACAAAGGATACACTCTCATTCATCATAGTTTACTATTGTGGAGGTAGGACTACCAACACAGGGTATGACATATGGCACAACCCTTCCCCTCTTATCATGTTGAAAATTATAGATCTAAAGTAATTTAAAGGAAGATTGAAGGCTATGTGTTCATTCATGTATTCCAAACCTACATGTTGTCAAGTCACAAAATCTACATTTTCTCATTAAAAAATGAAGTTCTAACAACAACTACCAAAAGATAGAAGCTATGGACCAATGGCCTCAAGCTTATGTTTTCAGTTTGGACACAAAATGGAGGATAGTCTAGGGCGTATTGCACCCTAGACCAATTATTTTTCCACCAAATTTGAATTCCAAGTTCTTTGGTGTTTTCCCTCTACATTTCTAAATCTAAATTTTATCTTTTTACAATCACTTTATCTAAAATCACAACATACTACTAAATACTCAGAGTTTTCATAATTAGATCATTGCATTTTAGAAATGAATCATCACACATACCAAAAACCACCTCCCAAAAAAATTAAAAAAATAGATTAAATCTTTGATCTACCACTCTAGCTCTCTCAAATAGGTTTGTATCCAGGTGGCTCTTGAGGTCATATTTAATCCAATTTCAAAAGAATTGGGAAGAGGGTGCTCATTATTTTCCCAATGAAACATTTTGGTAAGCCTACTTGTTTCAAATACTTTAGCACCTCTAAAATATGAAGCATATCATTTTAAAATCTAAATTAGATCTTAGGTTATTTTGCATTCATCATTAGTGCATACCTAATTATCATAACAAGCATTGAAAAGTGAAAATTGCATTACATTTTATATCTAGGGTTAAATTTAGTTGTTGTGAAATAGGCTTAGTTCATGTTTGCATTGATAAACTTGCATTAGGTCTGTAATCAAATTTAAAAGCATTGAAAACATTCATTTAGAAATTTTCATATAGTGAGAAAGTAGAAAATTTGTATTGTTATAGTTGTAAAAAAATAAAAGATTCAATTTTGAGATTTGTCAAGTTAAGATCAATCAAATTATTAACTTTACAGTCTGAAAATTACATTTCCAAATGCATTTATTCATTGAAAATTTTACAAAATTGCTTGCATAATTATATTCCATATATTGCAAAATCATAAAAAAATTTAAAAGTTGCAATGCACCGATATTATTAGGTATAAACGCTTTTGACCGGAGCTATGAAGCGAGTACAAGAAACCACAAGAAACTACCAAACCTGCAACATAATGGCCCAATGAAGGCACAAGGCCTGTGAGCACTTTGGCCCAGTGAGGGTTTGAACCCTAGTGGTCATCACTACAACCAACTGACTTGACCACCAAACCACGCTCTTATCGGCACAAAATCATAATCTTGTTAAATTCTAGAAAATTATTTACCACCAATCTTGCATATTCATATAATAGGACACTTGAACACTGTAGAACACATCAAAATTTTGAATTCAGTAAAGAAACTTTGCTATTCTAGGGTGTATTGATATTTTAGATCACATGTTTAAAATTCTATGTTCCATGTGGTTATGATTTTTTTCTTTGTACTCCATCTATTTTATATGCCTATCATGTGCATAGTAGTCTTGTAACTTTAGTGTTTTGAAACTCATATGAGCTTCACAACCTAGTGTTCTACTACTAATAGCCATGTGAGACATAGTTTAAGACATATAGCATCTCATGTTGTAACCATATTCACTATGGATATCGAGTTCTTTAACTCTATCACATAAGGTATGGCTTTAACCCAATCCATTTTGGATTCCATTTCTCACCAGACATTACCCATGAGAACCTCACAACCTAACATTTATGTGGACTTACAAACAACTATTTACATGTTCCTAAGGAGAAACTAAAATATTTGGACAATTATTTGGAAGGACTTCAATATTACTTGAGTACTAAATCCTTAGTAGTGAGATAGTGCCTATTGTGGACAACCTTAAGAATTTTATAAAAAATTCTCAATAAATAGAAGTGTTGCATAGTTTAGCTCACATTATAGATGCTAACATCCTACAAAAACTAGTTGCATTCAAGTGTTCACAAATACTTAAATCCAAGAAGGAAAACAAGTTTCCTCTCCCAAAACCATACCTTCTATTCCCATTTTTACGTACCACCAATCGTGGTACCAACTATAAGGTATAGCAATGGCGTACATCCAAGCTTAGGGTTTCCTAATGTGAATCCTTATAGTTTTGTCTCATCACCATTAACACCACCATGTTTATCAGCATTCATAAACATGCAACATATTAACCCATTGGCCACTCACTCTAGTTAACCATACTCAATAAACTCTCAAAACATGCCATCAAATGATCCAACGATAAACTAGCTTTTGAAAAATGTGACATCACTTTAACAATAAATCTCAACATTAAATCAAAATCAAAATGTTAAACCTCTACAATATTTACATATAATTTTATCAATTACTATCCTAAAAACACCTATACCTCCAAATATTTTGATAACCTCAATTTGAGATATACAATCGTAAAGGAGATCCTAACAACCATGAGGTGGCTTTTAATGCATTGTGTAGTGACTTCACTTTTTAAGACAAGCACCTAGCTAAAAAGAATTGAGATTGTTGAAAGATTGGCCTTCGAATGGTTTTTCTCCTTGTCAAATAACTCCATAGATTTATTCACTCAACTTGTTACTGCATTTCTCCAAAATTTGAAAGCAAACATTGGTCCTCAAGTGATGTTAACAAACTTAGTGTATTATAAACAAGGACCAAAGGAAAAGGTAACAAAATTTATAAGATGATACCAATCACTTTACTCAGAAATCTCCTATAGTCTTCTTGACATTGATATTCCAAGAGTATTTTAGGAAACTTGCAACCTAACATCTGAGACAAGATATTGTTCAAGAAGTACCCATCATTTCAACACTTATGTATGTTTCTTCATGATTATCAAATATCGATTAGTCAATATGAAGGAAAACCTTCATCAACTCCTACTAGTCAATCTCAACCCATATCTTAAAATAATTACCCATCATTTAAAAAGAAAAACAACTTCATTAAGATAAACACTCCTAAAATTTCTAATAACATTGAAACACATGTCGCTATAAGTACAAATCCCAATCAATTTTGGCTAACAGATAGATAATCCACATAATTTATTGATTCTCTTCATGAAATAATGTTACAATTATTAAGAAAGAACCTAATTCAACTCCCTATGATTAGTCCAGCTGACACAAGTAAACCTAAATCACCAAATTTCAATGCAAAACCATTTTATCAATATCACCATACACCTAGACACAATACAAAGAAATTCATGCATATTAAAGACCAAGTGGAAGACCTCATTGATTCTAATCAAATCCAGTTGGTTGGTTTTAAAGATGAAGGAAATAAGTCAATTGTGTCGCCTAACCAAAACTTATAATTATTGACCAATCTATTACCAAGTCAATATTCTATTTGTGTATGATCTTTACAAACACATTTACCATTTTATTTTACCTTAAAGCAATTTCTCATAGTTGGTTTTTAGTAAGTACTTTAAGGTTGGGGCATACATTCCATTATGTGCTTCACTTTTTACACGCACGTTGGACTTAGTGATGTGTTGGCTTAGCATTTTGATGATTTATGTAGCACCTTATTAGAATTCTGAGGAGTAAAACTCTTGTTATGGTTGAAATGGGTACAAACCTAGTAAAAAATGGTCCTCACTAGCCCTTATGTGTTTCTCATTTTTTACCCTTTTAGAAAGCTCACCTAGTGAGTATCACACTTCACTAGCTTGTGATGCCTTGGTTCATGGTTCACCTAGAAAATATCATTCTTTCTTAGCCTATGAGTCATGAATGTATTGGGTATGGATCCTAGGAATATTTTTGTAGAGATTTCTAGTTTGTGATTATCATACTCATATTTTTGCATGTTTGCATCTTGTTTGTATTGTGTTTTCTATGTTATGTGTCATGCTTCATTACATATTTTTTTTGTTTTAATGGTGTATTAAATTTCATACATCTGTGTCCCTTTGTCATTATGTTGTTGAAACAATGGAAAATGGATTCGCTTTCGTGTGGTTTAGGACATAGAGAAAAACCCACTTTCCAATTATTTAATTGAAGGGAAACCCTAAAGGTCTCAATCCAATGAAGAAAGGGGAAAGAGATATGACAATAGGGATGCCCTAGGGTCTAATTATAAACTAATTGAGGTTGAATGAGGGGTTCACCACCAACTAGGGATTGGAAAAGATAATGAAATGCAAGATCTAATGTTAAAGACTAGTGAAGCATGAAACTTGAATGTATAACCTAGAAATGCATGAAAAATAGAACAAAAGGCAAGAAATAAGAATGGTGCACCTAGGAAGATGTGAAGACCTAGAAACAACTCTAAATTGCTAAAAAAGATTAATTTAGAGAATATTGGGACTCATACTCCACTTCTAGTGTATCCATCCTAGATCAAGGTTTCTAGTCTGAAACTGGTTTCTGGAACTATAGATTCCAGATATGCAAAAGTCTTGAAAATTTTCCTGTAGTGGGACTTATACGCCACTTCTAGCGTATCAGCCTCATTCTTCTTTTTCAGAGAATTAGGGTCTGATTATGCTCTTCAATCACTACTCTTTCTCCTTGACCTAATTTTTGAACATGTAGGTGAGTTTTAGTGAAGATGAAAACCTTGCAAGTGAGAGGAAAACTGCAACAACTTTCTCCAAGCTTGTAACCTAATCTTCAATGATCCATCAAGCCTGCAAAGTAGCTAGATATGCAATCAAACACACACACATACACACACACACACACACATAGAGAAAGTGTTGATTGTTAGGGAATAGGGGTTTGCCTTGGTCAAACCCCTTTAAGGTAATTAAACCAAATGATGAAACAATGAAACAAGGACATGAATCAAGAAACATAGGACATGAAACATGAACAATGATACCTTGAATGATTTATTGTAAATGATGTCTTGTAAATAAACAATTTAACATGAAATAGCCATGAAGGATGTAGATCTAGATCATGAACTTTGATGTGAAACAATTATTGTAAATGGATCTTCAATGCCACATCACAACACTAGCTCAAAAACATTCTTGATTCTTGATATCCTTGACATGATGATGGATCTTGAATTGTTGCAACAAATGATGAAGAATCTACCCTTGAATTCCTTCAAAATGATCTTGAATGCTCTCTTGATGATCTTGCAAAGTCTTGAAATGCTTAACTCTTGAGTGCTTGACTTGATATCATGTAAGCTTATGAACCAAAGATTTTAAGGGGTGTGCTATGACTCTATTGCTCAATTAGGGTTTTTCACTTAAAGGAGAGAGATAGACCCCATATAAAATCTAGGTGGTTCACTCAAACTAATGCAAGTATGATGGAAATATGTCTAAATGCAATTATCTAAATGTAGCTAATTGATAAAATTGATTGATTATTAATGCAAAACTAATGAAATGTGCAATGATTGAATGCATAGTGATGTTTGCAAAAGGCTTAAAAAGATGAACAAAAATGAAAATAGAAATAAACAGAAAGCTGTAATTTAGAATGTGCGCACCTGTAAGACTGATGAAGACTAAAAACCACTCTGAAAATCGAGAAAAGTTCACTTTTTGGCTGACTGAGACTCATTCGCCACCCTAGGCGAATCAGTCCCAGGTTAGGGTTTTCTGCCCAGAAACTAATTTCTACTAAATGGGTATTAGAATCTACACCTAACTCTAATAGGTACCTCCCTTGGGACTCATTCGCCATCCATGGAAAATTATTCCTTTTTTAGTTTTTTGCAAATTCAAATCTCAAATCTATACCTTGTCACTTACACAACACTTCTTGTCAGAAACCCGTATCAGAATCTCAGAAAATACCTGCAAAACAACTTAAAGTTTTTTGTCTAATGGGGGGGTTTTCCTTGGTCAAACCCCATTTGAGTAATTAAACCAAAATGATGAAATAAGATAATGAAACATGAAATATGAAATAATGCAATTAGAAACTTTTCATAATAAAGGATCTTGAGTTGCTACAACAATGGATGAAGAATCTTGCTCTTGAATGCCTTAGAAAGCTATCTTGATGACTTAGAATGCTAAAACCATAGCTTGCTTGACTTGACAATATGGATGAAGGATGAATGATGGATGAATTATGAATTAGGTGAATGAATTAGGGTTAAATATCTCTTTTTATAGAAAAGAGTTAAGAATAAGGGTCATGATCGAGGGCCAAGATTAAATTAGAAAATAAATTAATTAAGGGTGGAGGTTAATTGAGAGAGGAAAGACATGGATAGATAAAGACTTGAGGTGGAAGATAAGATTGGCACAGTAAAAGAGGTTGTTGGAGAAAATTAAATAATAAAGATTATTTAATTTAGGTGGCCAACATAGGAGAAATAAATAGAATATTGATTTTATTTATTTAAAAAGAAAGGTGAGAAAAAATTTAATTATATAATTAAATAATTAAAAATAATTATTTAATGGAGAGAGAAGGGATAATTAAATAATTAAAATAATTATTTAATTGGGGAGATGAAGAAAGGATAAATAATTAAATAAATATAAAATTTATTTAATTATAGAGAGAAAAGGCTAATTAATAATTAAATAATCAAAATAATTATTTAATTATAGAAGAAGAGGAAAAAGCTAACTTTTAAATTAAAATAATATTTAAGTCAAAAGTAGGGAGGAAAGGACCATTAGACTTAGATGCTTAATAAAAGTCTAGAAAAGTGTGAAAATCATTTACAATTATTTACAACACCTTTACAAGACATCAATAAATGCATTTTATTCAGTTTGAAAGGGTCTTAAACCTAATGTGGATGTGAAAAACACCTCACAACACTAAACCAAGGCCCCATTAAGTCCAATTTATCATCAATTATTCCCAAATCAAGTAAGTTTCCTTTTTTTCTATGGTACATTTAGTCCCCGCTTTAGTGAGAGGATGAACTTGCTTCAAACTCACACTAAAGTAGACATTCAAGAAGGTTCCAATCGTACCAATGAAAACCACAAAGGATGGCAAAGATCAAGGCAGCAGTCAAGCCCCCAAGATCGAAGATCCTAAGTCAAATCAACATAAGCACAATAGGACATGCACAAGGTGTATAATATGCATCAAAATAGGATACACAATCATGCAATGTCAAGAACTAAATAGAAATAAGAATAAGGTGGAAAAGATGCACTCACTCTAGGGCCATGAAACATCAGGTCGTCTACGGGGTGAGTTGTCCCAATGAAGTGGTTTAGTGAGAAAGTCATGCCAATGTGTCAGCTTCCCATCATACTAACCATACCAAGGTTATCCTCCTAATAACTTTGATAAGGCACCACAATGAAAATTATTTTTGTAAATGTTTTTTAATGTCATGTAAAAAAATTGTTAAAGGGGATTTTTCTTTGTTCATGTAAGGTCTTCTTCTTAGGGAGTATTGTGCCTAATGTCTCCAAGAGAGGACAAGTCAGGTTTTGAGATCATTATCCATGGGATGCCTCATTCACATTAGGCCACTTCAATTGATCATACACTCTTGGAAGACATCAGACCCAATGACACCACCAAGAAGATGACACATCACAAGAAAAAGAAAAATCACACCATGAAATTTGCACAAAGATGTTGTCTATGTATGCCCCCACTTTAAAGCGGTCTCTACACCATTACTATGAGAAATTACTTTAAAGTAGAAGAGGGTATGAGATCTTACTCAAAAATCCCTATGCCAAGTCATGTATATTTTCGATAAGTTGCATCATGAAGAAAGGGAGTACGTCACATGCGAGTCAATCTTAAGACATGTCATCCACATCCCAAGCTTGATCTTATATGTTCATGAAAGGTTAACGATTAGCCAAAAGAGACAACAACAAGTGACATACGGGGATAAGGATTTCTAACCCTTTTCCCAAACTTAGTGTAGGACAAGGGTGAGCCTGGAATGGATGATGGTATGCTGCCCCTTGCGATGGATGCAAAACATGCAATAGTGAGTATGCTAATATCTTACAACTATTACATAGAAAGGAGAAGCAACTAATGTTATTTATTTGGATAAAAAAAAAAATTTATGCTTGATACATGTTTAATGAGATGTCTATCAATTTAGGATGTACCAAGGTTACAGTTGTCTTGGAATTATCTTGTGTGATAGTATTGATATTGAAGGAAGGTTTGTGTGGTGGTATTATTTCTATGAAAGGACAATCACAAAGATCATCATGTGGTCATTTTGTTTGATGCCCTATGGGGGTATGGGGACCTTGTTCTATAGCATCACATCCTTGCTTAGGTTGCTTCATAATTCTTTTAGGTTCGAGGTTGGTCATGATTGTATACACTTTGTCATGTAGGTGACTAATGCCATTGTAACTTGGTTGGTACAAAACATTGTGTGTAGGTGGGTAAAGAATGAGGTCGGGTGTATTTTGAGCTTTTTTCTTGTGTAATGGTGGGTAAAGAATGGTAGGATTCTTAGGTGTGTCCAAAATAACTTCAACACACATAGGAGGGTGATTAATGGCTAGATTTTTCTAAGTATCAATAGTGGTGATATGAGAAGAAGGCTTTATTTGGTTGTCTTCTTTCTCTAAGGTATCATTCTTATGTGTCATAATATCAACCCTAGGAGGAGAGCTTTTAGAATGAAAGAAAATATGATTTTGATCATATTCCATTAATAGGTTTTGTTTAGTAACTTCATCACAAGGAGAAGAGGCATCAAGAGAAGAAAAAGCATCGCATTCATGTTTTTCAATGATTGGATCCTTTTGCTCAATTATGCATTCTTGGATGAGGGAAAGATTAGGAAATGGAGCTAGATGATTCTCATGACATTCAAAGAATAGTGTTGATGGTGTTTTTATACACTTCTCAACACAGGCAGTGCATAGGCACACTACCTCTCTTGAAAGACAATCTTCCACAATCAGATTGCAGAACACTATCCCAAGGTCTCTCAGATGTCAGGTCATGACAGTGCTTAGATACCTCAGTAGTTTGATGTGATTTGCTAGAATCACAAGGCGGTCTTATAGAAAATACAAAGTGCGAACACAAAGCATGAAGTTGGATCTTAAAATGGAGTTCTTAGGATAAAAGCTATTATGAGTTGGTTGTAGGTTCAAACAACAATCTTGGACTCCATCTAGTTATTAGATTTGGCTTTACAATGTGCAATGAACCTTAGCATAGGTCAGTTACTAAAAAAAAGGGAAAGGGGCGAAGGAGAGGAAAAGTTCCTAAGTCTGAAGCTTGCTATGAATAGTGACAATGGAGTTCCTGCAATGGACAATTCCTTAAAACAATATCCCACTTAACTAGGGATTTCACAGTATCATAGAAATTGTGCTATCTTCTAAGGGCTGCAGATATTTCATCCTTCATCCACCACATACATACATGAATCAAAGATAAATGTTTGGGGCAGCTTCAAATCAAGTCCAGGCTAACTTTGCAGAGCTATCTACCTTCAGCAAATAGCAAAAAGTATGGACTAAGGGATCATCAACAAGGCAGGAACTTTCACAATCACCCAACAGCATTCCTAAGATTTATCCAAAGAAAGTAAACAACTAACTAAACAACAACAAGATCTAAGCTAAACATCTGATATTGGAGAATGAATCAAATAACATGAGAGAAACCAAGAAAATACACCAAGTCAATGTCTTTTCTTATAAATTTCAGCAGCATGTCTTTACAACAACTCATCTCTCCTTTGCAAATGAGGGGAGTGCTCTATTTATAGTTTCCAAAAAGCTAAATGAATAGCCAAGATTCATTCTCATTATGTGGCCCAGATTCATTACAAAATAGGGTTTCACCTACCCCCAAATAGATTACAATTTAAAATTACACTTCTGTCTCTTCCCTATTTTGTCTTCTTGTGGATGACACTATAGCTCTTTCGTCCTGTAGCTAATTACTATTTTCTTTGTTGTAGCTACTCTTCAGGAAAGTCTTCTTCTTTGGCTGGGCTGCCCTCCTGCTCCTCGGAAGCTACGTGTTCTATGTACTTGAGGATGATGGCCTAGAGCTTGTCAATTTCAAGGATTTCACATCGCAATGTCTAGTAGCTCTATTCTTTAGCGTTCTCTTCCAGCCTTTTCCAATCATCATCATACTTTGAGCCTTGGTCCCTAAATAGCTCTGATCGATCGAAGGTGTGGGCCACAAAACTAAGGAACTCTGTTGTGATTTCTCCGGCTGTCCTGTCCTTCATCTTCTCTTGGAAGTATGGCTTGATCTTCTCTGTATCCATTTGCACGGTGGGCATATCATAGCCTGTCATCAACTTGAGATATTTAGCGCATTCCGCCCGGATTTCTTTGATCCACTCAATATCTAGATCCACTCTGCTCAGGATTTGCTCCAACTTCTCCTTTCGGTTGTCGAGGTCTCTGCGCCACACATCCACTAGCCAATGATCTTCCTTTTTTAGCTCTAGCTTCTCCTCCCACGTGTTCTTAGGCATCTGAAGGATGGCTTCAATTCTCGGGAGGGTGGAGTCGCATGTTGTAGGAAAATTAGTGCAGAGCCTCTTCGTGCCCTCTAGATATTCCATCAAGTCCAAGAACTTGTTGGTTCTCCGCATAGCCCTACTGATTCCCATGTTTTCGATAAATGTGACTTGCCAGAACCAATCCTCAGTGGTTTTCTCCAAGTTCTTCCTTCTCTCCATTTTGTCAATCTATTCTTTAGAAAGCAACTGTGGTGTGGCTGCAAAGGTGGTGGGTAGGTCGTCCACTAAGGACCATTACTGTATGTAGTCGATTAGGGCAGCAACCTGCACTTTAAGCTCATCCTTGGAGACCTTGTCCTGCTTTATCAGGTGCACCACCGTAGCCACCGACTCCTCCAGGTGCTCAACCTTTTACTCCCTAGTTGCTGTCCCCAAGTCAATGGTGGAGATATTATAACTCACCCCTGTTTGGCCAACTGTAGGCGTTGCAGTTTGTGCTGCTCGGGAATCAGAAGCGTCCATGGTTACCTTGGATCGGACCTTGGGCTTCTTCTCCTTCTTTATCGTGATCAGAGATCGAGCAAAGATGGCCTCTAATCTCACCCTTGGGTCTTTCAGTACTGGGGTTGTCTTCTCAAGTTGCCTCTCCAACCAATCAAGCACAGCAGACCTATCCTTGGGTGCATCATGGCTTCCCTCACCCTTCTCTGTCAAAGGCAATACTTCTGCCTCTTTCTCCTTATGGGGTTCTTCTTTCTCTGGGGCAGCATCCTCCTCCTCTTCGTCGGAGTCATGAATGAACACGAGGCGTTTGACAGGCAGCTTGGTGGACGGCTGTCGGGTGAGACTTTCTTCTTTCGGTGCCTCTTCTTCTTTCTTCTCTTTAATAGCCTCGGCCTCAGGGCTTTTGACAATAAGGGTCTCAACCTCAGATAGATATTTTTGCGGCTGCTCCTCTGGTGGCTGCCCCTCTTCACCGTGTGGTGACTCCTCTGTTTCTTCTCCAACGTTCTTTAGCTGCTGCGCCATCTCCTCCTCAAGGTCCTCATCGAAAGTCTAGATGATTTCCTTGGCACCCGAGCCATCCTTCTCATCTCCACTCTTGGAAGAGTCTGTCTCTTCCTCCTCATAGACCACCCTGTCGATGGTTCGGTGCTCTTACTCAGGGTGTTCGTGATACTCATCAGCCTCCTCGATAGACTTCGAGGCTTTCTGCTCTCGCTCCAACTCCTTTGAGATAAGCATCGTAGCTTCCATAGCTAGCGGCCCTCTCGGTAGTTGTGAAGGTTGTGTTGTTGCAAGGACTTGGGCAAGGGCTGCTTGGAGAGTTGGATTCATCAAGATCTGTGAGAGCTCAGGGGGAGGTTTTGCATGTGTCTTGTAAGAGCCTCTGGCATAGTGGCAAGAGGAAAAGGCGATGTTATTGTTGCCCAAGGGAGGGATGTAATCGGCGACATGGCAGTAGAAGAAGAAGGTGGAGTGGTCATGCTAGAAGAGGAGTCAACGATTATTATTGATTCAGTCGAAGGCGAAGGGGAAAGATGGACAGAAATATCCACTGCCAGCGGGGAAGCGGCAACCGCAGCTAGCAAGGTGGGAGGTTCAACAAGAGGGGCAGGGAGAGCCAAGGGAGGTCAAGATTCTTCCGCACTCACCGCATGTTTAAGCCTTTTGGGAGATGAGCCTCCCGTTTCTTTCTTTGCTTGCTCCTTGGGATCTAGAGACTGTGCAGTCTCCATTCCTTTCCGTTTCTAGGACCTGGCGATTGGAGGAGACTTGGAGGTCATGCCAGTGGACATGGTGGCAACAACATCCTCCATGGCGCTCGACTCGCTCTTGAGTCCTTCATATGTCAGGACTACCCCTTGGCGCTTTAGGTGCGCCACCTGCCCATCGATCCACTCCCTGGTGTGAGTTAGAATCAGCTGGGTTATGGTATCTAAGTCATCAACCTCTTGTTCATCCCAGTCGATTGACAGTATTGGCAGGTTAGCAACTGTAGGGTACCTTGGGTGCATGATCATGGACTCGTCCTCCTCGCCCTGGTCTAGTACCGAGAATGGTTGCACCCTTCTTAGGAATAGTACTATCATGCGCATGTAGTGCCTTGCATACACCTCCTTGTCATCCTTACAGTCAGCCTAGAAATCCTCAATATGATATTGATGGGAATATGTCAGCCCAAGTGCCTTCCTTACGTGGCCATGTGGATCCATCCGCGGGCGAGCAGTGTACCACTCGAAATGGTAATTCTTGAGCTCCTTCTCAGAATTACTGGCACATTGAGAAGTCTGTAATCGGTACAGGCCCTGGCCGAGTGTCATGGGGTAGGAAATCCCTGCTACGTGTTTATTGCTGAAGATGGCCTAGATATGTTGGAGTTGTCGAGAAAGCTCCAGGAGGATGATCTTGTCATTTCGGTACCGTGGCAATCTATTCGGTCGTTCTTTGAAACCCTGGGCCTAGATGTAGGTGAGCTTGGGGAACTAGATGAATAGAAAAGCATACTCTTTTAAGAGTGCCCTGGCGCTGTGGGAGACCCTCCTCTCGAAATCTCCAGCGATCAATCTGATTATATGGCCAATGAAGGCGTCATTGACCCGATAGTATTTCTTTTTGAAGTTGCGGTATTGGAGCTATGGATATTTGTCAAATGGTTTCAGCCCTCGCTTATGCCCCTGATCGGGTGCCACAAATTACCAGCTGTATTGTCTTTGACCTGCCAAGGAGTACACTAGGTAGGAAGTCATATAGAACTTAGAACTCTTCTTCACGTTGACAAACTGCTCATGGAAGCAGTTGCTAATGATGTTTCCCTAGTCGAATGAGACCTTGGTTGTAGCGTCCTCATTTCCCCGCAGGATCTGCTCAATATAGTACACCATCCACTCCTGGAAGTAGGAAGCCATTGGAAGACCCATGACCCTGCTTAACATGGTCACCAAGTCGTGGTAGTCTTCGTGGAAATCGCTACAGAAGAGTTCTTGGGGAACCTTCGTAGCACTGCCCCATTTTTCCTTAAGCCAATGGAGGTTGATTGACTTCTTGCACCCTGATGCATTAGCATCCCACGCTGCTTGGCATTTTTCTAATGTGGGGACCTCCATCTGTTGGAACGTGGGGATGTGGAATGTCTTCGTGATTCCTTCTGGTGACATATCTGTGAGGATGTTCCCCTCCTTATCCATAATCATTCTGGTGTCTGTTTGATAGGCTTCTCTGCAAGCCATCACTAGTTCGGATGCCACCAGAGAGGGAGGGAAGCTGGCGACCTTGGCTATTCCACATTGCCGTATTAATCTAGCATTTTTTGTTGTCGGGTTGACCTTGACCCTCTGAGTGAATTCATCTATGTCAAGCTGACCAATATTTGTATCTAAAATCTCCTTCTAGTCCATTGAGACCTTTGAGTGGAGTGGCTCACCTTGGAACTGATACTTCATTTGGTCTTTGTCTTTCTTCCCCCAAGGGGTCCTTCTTGACTTCTTGCCCTTGTCCTTTTCGGTGGAGGCCCCTGAAGTTCCTACAGCCGATTCCATATATTCTGCATGCAAAGGAAAAGTCAGCACAATAAAACATCAAAAGCGTTCATGTTAGTCCATATTTTGAAAATAGCATTTAATAATCAATCAAGTATATCATAAATCTTATCTCTAGACGCTATTGATCTTCGTTTCAAGGCATTTGGATAATCCGGGCCTAGAGGGCTAGACTTCCCTGGTAGGAATGTTGTCTAGAAGGGAAAACGCAGCTGAAAGCCCCCGAAAACCCCTCTTAGCCAAATTTTAATGTTTTAGGAGACCCATGATGGAGAAGAGCAAAATTTGGGAGGTGGGTCGAAGTTGGATTCTAATTTTAGGATCGTTTGGATGGATCTAAGGGGCACCAGAGGTTTTAAGCTGGGAAGCTGTTGAGAGACGGTCGTTGGAGACAATAGACAGCGTGCAGAAATTCGGCGGCAAAAGTCTGAGGCCCGGGGCCCGGAGGGAAAAAAGGTGGCCGACGTGTGCATTGTTTAGGCCTGGCGGCATTCGGCCAGGCGGGGCACGGCGGCCGGGGCGCCGGTTGACATCTTCCGCCAGCCAAGGCACACAAGAGGCGGACTTCCGAGGATAGAAATCTGGACACCAGCTCCCGGAGGCCGGGGCGCCGGAGGGCAAATGGCGGGGCAGGAGCTTCGACGGCAAAAGAGCACCGGACTTCTGAAGATGGAAGTCCTAGAGCCGGGGCCCGGGAAGCGAATGGTCGAGACGGAAACTCCAACGGAAGGAAATCCGTGGACTCCCCAAGATGGAAGTCCGGGAGGAGGGGCCCGGGGGTCGGGTGGCAGATGGGACTTCGCCGAGAAGGTCCCACCATGGGAAACGACAGAAAATCAGCCACGGAGGCCCGACATCCGGGGGTCGAAGGCAAAAATGACGCAACAATATGATATCGCCCAAGAGTTTACAACAAGGGTCAGGATGGAGGCTGGGGCCTGGGAAGTCAGGGCACGAACTCTGTTGGAGACGATAAAAATAGGGCGGAACTCCGATGGCGGAACCCCGGGGTCCAGAGCCCGACGCAACAAAAGGACACCTGCTCAATTTTCAAGTCCAAACGGCGATGGACATTCTGGGGCCCGAAAGCCGGGAGGTAGGAGCAGGTTCGAAGTTCAAGCGTGGTGAAGTTTAAACGGAAGCCCGGGCAGGGAAACCTGACGGACCGAGCCCGGCGGGGAGGATTGCCGTCTCAGCTAGAATTTGAAGTTTGAACTTTGACGGCGAAAGCAGGGCTCGGACCCGGGACGAGGAATCGCCTTGTGCGAAGAACAGCCACGCCTCAGAAAAGTCCCGAGTCAGCGGCGAGGGCAATTCTGATAGGTTTGCCAATTTTTTAACATATGGGTTATGAGCGCAATTTGGTGTTCTTCGATTTCATGATACCCTAACTAATTGTTCATCCATTTAAAACTTCAAAAATCTTGAAAAAGACGTACGAGAGGGCAACCGGTGTCCTACCTCGAATACGCAGAGCGGGGAGATGTGGGATCCACCAGGGGTCGACGAAATGAAGTTGACAGCGATGATTGTGATGCTTTGAAGACGGTGGGCTCTAGAAGATTCCTTCTCCAACTCGCTCCAATTCAGATTATGAAAATGACTTCAGCGGATTGGGCATTTTATACCCCAACTGCCATTAATACCTGCATTAATTGCTTGTACGGCCGCGAGAAAAGGTTGGTGAGTTTGAAATTAGGTCGACGGCGGTGGCGGCGACGCCGGGACCTGGCGGTCGAGAAGACGTGGTGTGACGGCTGCCGTTTGATTTTCAACAACCTTGAACAGCGATGGCGAGGAGCGGGCTAGGGCCCGGAGGGCGGGAAGTCGGAAGGGATCCATCATCCCGGACAGCGGAACCATCACGAAATTCTAGGAACGGAACTCCGAACAGTCAGTCCCAAAAAGGTCGATGGCAGGAAGTTAAAAAATAAACCATGGCGAAAAAAACCCAGGCGGGGCCCGAGGAGCGAGAGGCCGCCAGAGGCTCACCATCACAGACGGCGAGCCCGAGACGGAAGTCTGGAAGCGGACTTCTAGGGCCCAGGGCCCGAAGGGGCAGGTGCCACCCTGGAAACTTGCGACGAATTTCAGATGAAGGGTGGCAGGGCGGACCTTGAGAGGCGGGTAAACGTCCAGCGAATGCCACGAAGGACAGAGATTTCAAAGAGGAAGCTCGAACAGAGAACCCCAGACGCCCAAGCCCGGAGGGGCCCAGGGCCGTTTAGGGCCAAAATGCCAAAGGGATTCCACGAGGCCCCGGAAGGCAGCAAAAAACCAAAAGCAGAGGAATGATCGATTTATGATGGAACTTTGGAGCAATATCGATCATGCAAAACATCAAAAAAGAGGGGCACGCAAAATGAGGCGGCCCCAAAAGACCCGACGAGGCGAAAGAAAAGAGGGTCCTCATTCTGAACGGGGCGTGTGTGCTAAGGGCACAACAAATGGCGACTCCGCTGGAGAACGCTCTAAAGCGTTCTAGGGATAAATATTCATTCAGGACCTAGAATATCTAGTTTCGCAGACCAGGAGCGGCTTCCAAAGATGAATATGGGAGAACGAGATCCTTAATTGAGTCAGCTTACAGGACATCTCAGAAGTGTGTGTAGTGCATTCATTCCTTTCCTAGGGATAGTGACCAGGGTTACCAATTCAACCGAGTGAGCTACATAAATCGCCTAACACCAGAAGTAACCTGGACATTGCCCCGTTGCTAGTCAGGCGTCCATAGCCCCGACGGGGTTGTCGCTACAATCTCATGGGTATTGCTCTACTACCGGCCGGGCGTCCATAGCCCTGGTAGAGTTACCCGAACACCCATACGGTCATTTATTTCTTTTTTAGAATTCTTTTTTTCTCTTTTTCCTTGATTTTTCGCTTCTTTTTTACCATTTTGTTCGACCGAGTAAGCATTGAATCCTACAATGGGTTTGAGACTACAGTGGTCACTAGAGCAGACTTAGGATTTTTCACTCATTAGGGTGTCATAACAACCATAGTACGGTCCTTTAGAAATTATTATTATGTAATTTGTGTGAGATTTGAGATGTGGGTAAGAAGATCCAGCTAAGGGTCAAATTCTGAGCAGAGTTCAAACAAGGAAATCATTCGCGAACAGCTCACAAAGACCGATAGTCTAGAGTGAATGTTTAGCCAAAGAACACAAAGAACAGACAGCAAAGTCAACCACTTGTCAAGCAAGCACAGCCACCACAAAGGAGCAGGAAACATCTTTCGAAACAAAACTGCCGGGAGGGAGAAAACAAAAAACAACGCAACAAAATGTAGACAAGCAAGAAAGCAACTACCCTAACCTATGTACAAGTATTTACAATGAAGAGCTCGAAGGAGCTCAAGCCTGGAAGTAATGCTTTAGGTGCTACTCGTTGACTAGCAACGGGACATTCTCACCGGTTAAGGTCTTCAGGCGGAAGGCATTATCTCCCAAAATCTTAGCTATCTGAAAGGGCCCAAGCCAAAGCTTGCCGAATTTGTTGTGTCCCCCTTTCTTCTCATGGGCCTTGTCCCAATATAGGACCAGATCTGTAATTCTAAAGGCCTTGATTTTTGCTCGACGGTCGAACTATCTCTTCACTACACCCTGATGTTTGGCGAAATTTTCTATTGCGTGGTTTCAGACTTCCTCTAAATGTAAGAGCTCAGCTAGCCGAGCTTCCCTACGATCTCCTCCCTCATAAAAATCATTGATGAACTGAAGAGTAGGAATCTTCAGATGGATGGGGAATATAGGATCTAGGCCATAGACAAGGTGGAACGGAGAATCGCCAAGGGCAGCCTTGTGGCGAGTGCGATCAGCCCAAAGGGTGAAACGGAGCTGAGTATGCCAGTCCTTGGGATTCCTATCTAGCAGCTTCTTGATCACAGTAATCAAATTCTTATTCGTGGATTCGATAAGGCCATTGCCTTGAGGGTAGTAATTGGATGAGAATTTAAGGGCTATTCCATAGTCAAACGCCCAACTAGCAAATTTTAACGAAGTAAATGTAGGTCCATTATCACATACCAGAGCATACAGACAACCAAAGCGATTTAAAATAAAACTTTCTAGAAAATTAGTAACTACTTCAATTGTGCATTGCTTACATACTATTTCTTCCATCCATCTAGTACAATAATCAGTAGCAGTAAGAATGTACCTGTGTCCCGCAGATGATGGAGGACTTACCGGACCGATGAAGTCGAGACCCCATTGCGCAAAAGGCCTTACCTCCAGCATAGGCTGCAGTGGGATAGTAGCATTCTTCTCCCTAGTGGCAGTGGTCTAGCATGTGTGACAGGAGTGAACATGGCAATGGGCATCCTTGAAGATAGTTGGCCAATAATACCCTGTTCTCAATATTTGATGTGCTATAGAAGAACCCGAACCATGGCCTATGCCAAATTTATTGTGAAACTCTTTCAAAATGTGTTCTGCTTCTCCCTTGCCAAGGCATCTCAAATAAACGCCTCCATGGTTCTTCTTGTAGAGAATGGAACCTTGTAACATGTAACCATTACTTTTCAATCTCAAGGCCCACTTTTGGACTCCTTGTAGGTGCGGCGGACACTTATGGTTCAATAGATAATAGACGACATCTTGGTACCATTCTCCCGGGGAGACATCCTCAAGCTAGTACTGTTGCACTATGAGTTCAGGCCCAGCTTCTGCTACTGTTTCGACTATTATGCAAGTGAGTGCCTGTCCTCTCACCAATTTCATTGGTTGGATCTCCATGTCATACTCTTGGAGTAGGGTGACCCACTTAGCCCTTCGTTTTCCCAATTCATTTTGCATGAGTAGTGTCTTAACTGCTGGGTCAAGGACAATGGCGAACACCTTGTTGTGTAGAATGTAGTGTCTAAATTTCTTCACCCCTCTGACGAGAGCATATGCTTGCTTTTCGATGTTGTGGTAATGCAATTCGGCATCTTTGAGGGGAGCACTCATGAAGGTGATTGGATGCTCATTTCCTTCGTCGTCCTTCTGGGTCAACATGCTAGCACAAGAATGCTTTGAAGCAAATGAGTAGATGTAGAATGGCTTTAGATAATCCGGGCACACTAACACAGGCGCCTCAACGATAGCCCATTTGATTTCTTCAAAGGATTGTTTGGCATCTGATGTCCATTCAACTTTGGCATCCTATTTGAGCATGGCGTTGAGAGGTTTGACAATCTCTGTGAAACTTGTGATGAATTTCCGGATGAAGTTGATCTTTTCGAAGAATGATTTTAATTCCTTCTTACTGCTCGGGGGCTGAATTTTGAGTAAGGACTCGATGCGCTCAGGATCAATGGAGATTCCTTGCTCTGAAATGATGTGCCCAAGCAATCTACCTTCGGTCACTCCAAAAATGCACTTCTTGGGGTTGAGAGAAACCCCAAATTCCCTGCATCTCTGAAATACCTTGCATAAGTTAGAGACATGATTGCCCCGCTTCTTAGAAAATACGGTCAAATCATCCATGTAGATGATTATGCACTTGCCAATTAGGTCCTTGAAGGCAATATCCATGGCACATTGGAACGTGGTGCTAGCATTGATGAGCCTGAAAGGCATTCTCTTGTATGCGAACGTCCCCCACTTAGTGGTGAATGTCGTTTTATGACGATCCTCATATTGTACCATTACCTGGTTATACCTGGAGTATCTGTCAAGGAAGGACATCATCTAGGAGCCGTTGACGATCTGCAGCACCTCGTCCAATGAAAGCACTGGATAGTTGTCTTTTTCTGAGGCATGGTTTAGATTGCGGAAATGCATGCACAATCTAATCTCCCCATTCTTTTTCCTGACCAGGACCAAATTAGCCATCCACGTGGAATGCCTGACTAGAAAAATGATTCTAGCCAAGAACAACTTTTGCACTTCCTTATACACGACAGGTTCCAACAAGGCATCGATAGGGTGTTGCTGCTGGCGAAATGGCCTCACTTCTGTCTTAAGAGGGATAGTGTGTGTAATGACAGAAGTGTCATAAGTTTTCAAATCTTCATAGTTCCATGCCACCACATCATGGTATCTTTGCAACACATCCGTGATTCCTCTTCTTTCCTCCGGCGTGCACACCTTGCCGATAAAAACATTCTTGATCTCCTCGGCTGTCCCAAGGTTGTGTGCATTGCACTGGTTGCTTATGGCTTCCTTCTTCGTTTGTTGATCCTAATCTCTGATATGATCCAAGTTGAATATGCGTTCCAGCTGAACCATACCTCTGGGAATTGTGTTAGTTTTGAGGTTGATGACCCCTTCTATGTCCAATTCAACCCCCTATAGATTAGCTTCATCAATTATTTGAGCTACGAAGATGTCAGAACTTGTGATAAACTGAAGGATATGCCTATCATCATTGAAGACTTGCAGGTGGGTGACATTATCTAGGACCAATGGCGTGGATGTTAGCTCAACAGTGAATTTCTTAAGCCCAGACAAAGAGAGGGGTTACAGCGTGCTAGCCGCTTGAACCAAGGCATCAGCTGTGCGATTCTAAGCATGAGGGATCAATTGTATGTTGAATGCATCTAAGCCCTCTAGGAGATCCCAGACCCTATGCTTATAGTTAGTGAGTCTTTGATCATGACAGGAATACAACTTCCTGACTTGTTTAACTACGAGTGCGGAATCCCCAAAAATTTGTAGCACTTTTACATTTTTCTTCAGGGCCATAAGAAGGCCAAGGACTAAGGCCTCATATTCTGTTATGTTATTGGTGCAATAAAACTACAATCTGTGGGTAGCAAGAAAGGTTTACCTGTTGGGCTGATGAATTCGAATCCAGCTCCAGCTCCCTGCCTCGACTTTGATCCATCAAATCGAAGCGTCCAACACGCAGATGATTCCTTATCTTCATATCTAATTGAGCTTCCGTTCCTTCTCAGTTAGATGGCTGGCCGAGTGATCTTAGAGGAATTATTTGATTCAAGGCTATGATCAATAGGCAATTCTTATGGTGCCTCCTTTGGCATTTCTATTTGAGGAGCAGAAATTTTCTAACATGGGCCACTGCTGCCTGGCACAAGCAACAATCAAATTTGGAGTGTGCAGCATTGTGAACCCTACACCAGTTCGGCAATAAGAGATCCTAGAAATTCATTCGAGCTCCTAGACTAAGCTGATCCCTTGCACATTTTTCCATGAATTCTTGGAAGCCATTGAGCAATCCCTAGTTGTCATCCTTATCAGGCTCATCATCAGCTTCTACCAATGTTTCTGTGTCTAGGAGCATTTGTGTAGAATTGGTCGAAGAATTGCACAACACCAGCAACACTTCATCTTCATGTTCTTTCTGAAACCCGACCTTATTTTGGTAGGCAAAAGGGCGATAATTCCCTAAATCAGTCTCGGCAAACAACACCTCGCTAAGGTTATTGTATCTCGTGATCATGTACTTCATACGGGGTTCACGGTCGATACGGATCTGATTTAGCAGCCCCTTCCACGGCAGCCACATGTGAGAAAGGTCTGTGGCGGTGTACCCATTTAGCACCTTAGTGAATTCCCTTCCCAAAATGATTCCATATGCATCGAGAATGTCAGCCACTTGAATATCAATGACCTGCTGTATCTACGGGTCTACGGCAATCTACATCAGGATACAGTTTATTTCACTCATGATGTTGATCTTTGTTTTGTCCAGCTGGGTCACCTTTCTCTTTGAAGGTGTGGGAGTGATGCCGAGAGCTTTACAGACAGCCAAAGGCATGACATTAGCAGATGCTCCCAAATCAAGCAAGTAGTTATGCAGGTTCTTCCCAAAGATCCTAATGGTAGTCAGGAAAGGGGGAGTTTTCAGTCTTCCCTAGAGGATGCCCATAGGCGTATCCATATGAGCTATTTGACCTTTGTTCCTTTTATCATCCATATCCCTGGTCTTCTTAAACAATTGGTCTTTGGAAAGCTACCTATTAGCCCTTTCAGGCTCCTTTTCAATTTGTCTACTTGCTGACTGATTTACGGGAACATTGTTCCTTCTTCCACTATTGTCCTGTATCTCATGTTCTTTCCTAGGTTCTTCAAAGGTTACTCTCTTAGCTGAGATTTCTTGTGTCGTATTAGAGCATGAAGTCCCATTAAGGACCCTAAAGAAGGCATGCCTCACGGCAGGAACTTTGAGTAATTCGAAGGCTGACAAGCTGATTTTTACCTTCTTGAACTCTTCTGCTATATATTCGCCCATCTACTCGGTTTCTATGCTAAAATCTTGGCCTATAGCAGAATTAGAGGTTTGGAACTTCGCTTGTCCAGATGGATCTTGAGATTGGCTTTGAGGCTAATTTTGTGACTAGTTTTGAGATCCGTTCTTATTGAGGTATTGGGCAGGTATATGAGGAAGCCCAGGGTTGTTACTGGCATTTGGATCAGGCGGGGTGGCGAAATTGTTTGGTGGGGTAGAAGTTGTAAAGGGTCTGCCCGCTTGTCTATTCCTAAGGAAGTAGGGACTCAACCGTTGATGGAACATGTGGACCTCATCTACAAATGATTCATCTTCATCTACCGGACCATTATCTACTGAATCAAAGAGCTGAGCCAAGGTTTTTTCATTACTTACCTCTTGCGCCTCTTTATCCTTAATAGGAGTAGGCTCAACTTCGGGCTTGTTGCGGTCACCTCACAGAAACGGTGCTTGATTGACTACAAAGCAAGAGGAATCATAGGGCTCTGATGGGACGATGTCTCGCAACTAGCATTGTCGACCGCATTTTATACTTCCACCTGGAAAATCTCAGCAGCTGTCTAGAACTCAGGACAATCCAGCTCGGAGTGTCTACTAATTTTGTGAAGTCGACACCACCCGGACAAAGCTGCTTCAGCCATATATACGCTGCTGGATGTTTTGTCATTGCTTTCCAATTGATCGAAAGGCATGGAGACACCACCATTGTTGGGCCTGGTGTTCCACATACAATTCTACCTCTGAGAAGGTCTTATTTCTGCATTTTGATTGGCGTTTTGCCCCCTCTCATAATTCTACTGGATGAAGTGCCCACTTCTCGATTATCTCTGTTGTCTTTATTGTCTTGGCTATCTCGGTTGAGATTGGCCTGGAAATTACGCTGGGAGACCTACAATTGATTATTCTGATTCTTTAGATGTGTCATCTCCATGGACATTTTCTTGATCATCTCAGTCAGCTTCTCTAACTTGTCTTTCTCGGTCACACCTGCAATCGACGGGGCCATATTTTGGAGAAAAGCGGGCGAGGCTGATGGCTGATTTTGGTAGGCTGGAGAAAGGTCTAGTCCTAAGAGGTACAATGGTGCCTAGAGCTGTTGAGAATACGCCTACTATTACGGAGCAATCAGGGAATAGTTGTACTGTTGCTGGGGCTACAAATAGGAAGACGCGGGAGGCGCATAATTCAATGGCTGCCCCGAATGTGGCACCATAGGCAATTAGGGTACCTAGTTCATAAGAAGGGTTTGATGAGTAAACGCCTGATTAAGCCCCTGAATTTGTATTGGGTGGGCAACCGGCCCCAACGAGGGCAACGGGCCAGAGATATTTTGCCCCAAGTTTGCACTAGCAACGACAGCTTCTGCATAGGTGGCCAATAAGGTAGCGGGCGGTGGGCGCATCCTTTTCACCAAAGCCGATGTGAGGTTGTCCAGTGCCGCGTAATAGACCAAGAGAGCTATCGCATCATTATGGAGGTAGGGATCCTGAAGCCTCATGTGAGCCCGATGGAAGTGGTCATTGAAGGAACCGATAGGTTCGTTGACCTCCCTTCTGACGGACATGAACTGTTGGTAAAGCTCTGAAAGGTTGATGGAGATCTTGTATTTCTGTAGAAAGGAATTCTTCATCAAGTTCCATGAGGTGATGGACCCCCTCAGCAGGTTAATATACCAATAAAAGGCTTCTTCTCCCAATGAATGCAAAAAAAGGTGGCAAACAACGTCCTCGTGGTCCACTTGCATTTCGGTGACCGTCGTCTCGAATATTTTGATATGCTCTTCAGCCGTTCTTTGCATATCGTGTGGATGGAACTTTGAACAAAAGCCCTCCAGATTATTAAGCATATCATTGTACACAGTAAAATGTATCGACGAAGGGTTATGCGCTAACCAAGTCATGGGGGAGGCGGAGGTAGCATTTGCTATTGGAAAATGTGGATTTAGGGCTGTATTTGCAATACAACAGCAATATGGGGCTGCCCTTGAGCTATGGCTGCCTTGACTGCACCTTGGGCCAAAAGGGTCGGGAGAGAGGCAATCCCCTAGCTGCTAGAGATATGAGGTGCAAATACAGTTTGGGATGGTTGGGTGGAAGATGATGGCCAGCCAAATGAAGGTGAGGGTGAAATGGGGGCGGATGGAATGGAGGAAGAGGAAGAGGCGACGCTACTTCCTTGTGCTCGCTTTGCCCTCGTGGGTGGCTGCAATTCCTCGAATTCTCCCTTGTTTGGTGTTGATCGTAGAATCCATTGAAATATTTTTGGGGAGAATGATCCGATTTGATCCAGCTTCACCTTATCCCATAGCTTAGTATTTTGAGTGTGGCCCTCCTTCTAGCACCAGTTCTGTTGATGGTGTTTTTATACACTTCTCAACACAGGTAGTGCATAGGTGCACTACCTCTCTTGAAAGACAATCTTCCACAATCGGATTGCAAAACACTATCCCAAGGTCTCTCGGATGTCAGGTCATGATAGTGCTTAGATACCTCAGTAGTTTGATGTGATTTGCTGGAATCACAAGGCGATCTTATAGAAAATACAAAGTGCGAACACAAAGCATGAAGTTGGATCTTAAAATAGAGTTCTTAGGATAAAAGCTATTATGAGTTGGTTGTAGGTTCAAACAGCAATCTTGGACTCCATCTAGTTATTAGATTTGGCTTTACAATGTGCAATGAACCTTAGCATAGGTCAGTTACTAAAAAAAAAGGGAAATGGGCGAAAGAGAGGAAAAATTTCTAAGTCTGAAGCTTGCTATGAATAGTGACAATAGAGTTCTTGCAATAGACAATTCTTTAAAACAATATCCCACTTAACCAGGGATTTCACAGTATCATAAAAATTGTGCTATCTTCTAAGGGCTATAGATATTTCATCCTTCATCCACCACATACATGCATGAATCAAAGATAAATGTTTGGGGTAGCTTCAAATCAAGTCCAGGCTAACTTTGCACAGCTATCTACCTTCAACAAATAGCAAAAAGTATGGACTAAAGGATCATCAACAAGGCAGGAACTTTCACAATCACCCAACAGTATTCATAAGATTTATCCAAAGAAAGTAAACGGCTAACTAAACAGCAACACGATCTAAGCTAAATATCTGATATTGGAGAATGAACCAAATAACATGAGAGAAACCAAAAAATATACCAAGTCAATGTCTTTTCTTATAAATTTCAGCAGCATGTCTTTACAACAACTCATCTCTCCTTTGCAAATGAGGGGAGTGCTCTATTTATAGTTTCTAAAAAGCTAAATGAATGGCCAAGATTCATTCTCATTATGTGGCCCAGATTCATTACAAAATAGGGTTTCACCTACCCCCAAATAGATTACAATTTAAAATTACACTTTTGTCTCTTCCCTATTTTGTCCTCTTGTGGATGACACTATAGTTCTTTCGTCCTGTAGCTGATTGCTATTTTCTTTGTTGTAACTACTCTTCAAGAAAGTCTTCTTCTTTGGTTGGTCTGCCCTCCTACTCCTCAGAAGCTACGTGTTATATGTACTTGAGGATGACGGCCTGGAGCTTGTCAATTTCAAGGATTTCACATCACAATGCCTGGTAGCTCCATTCCTTAGCGTTCTCTTCCAGCCTTTTCCAATCTTCATCATACTTCGAGCCTTGGTCCCTAAATAGCTCTGATTAGTTGAAGGCGTGGGCTGCAAAACTAAGGAACTCCGTTGTGATTTCTCCAGCTGTCCCGTCCTTCATCTTCTTCTGGAAGTATGGCTTGATCTTCTCTATATCTATTTGCACGGTGGGCATATCATAGCCCCTCATCAACTTGAGATATTCAGCGCATTCCGCCCAGATTTCTTTGATCCACTCAATATCTGGATCCACTTTGCTTAGGATTTGCTCCAACCTCTCCTTCTAGTTGTCGAGGTCTCTGCGCCACACATCCACTAGCCAATAATCTTCCTTTTTCAGCTCTAGCTTCTCCTCCCACGTGTCCTCAGGCATCTGAAGGATGGCTTCAATTCTTGGGAGGGTGGAGTCGTATGTTGCATGGAAATTAGTGTAGAGCCTCTTTCTGCCCTCTAGAGATTCCATCAAGTCCAAGAACTTATTGGCTATCTGCACAGCCCTGCTGATTCCCATGTTTCTGACAAATGTGACTTGCCGAAACCAATCCTTAGTGGTTTTCTCCAAGTTCTTCGCTAAATTTTGTCAATCTGTTCTTTGGAGAGCAACTGTGGTGTGGCTACGGAGGTGGTGGGCAGGTCATCCACTAAGGACCATTGCTATATGTAGTCAGTTAGGGCAGCAACTTGCGCTTTAAGCTCATCCTTGGAGACCTTGTCCTGCTTTATCAGGTGCACCACCGTGGCCACCGACTCCTCTAGGTGCTCGACCTTTTGCTCCCTAGTTGCTGTCTCTAAGTCAATGGTGGAGATATTATAACTCACCCCTGTTTGGCCAACTATAGGCATTGCAATTTGTGCTTCTCGGGAACCGAAAGCGTCCATGGTTACCTTGGATCGAACCTTGGGCTTCTTCTCCTTCTTTGTCGTGATCAGGGATTGAGCCAAGATGGCCTCCAGTCTCACCCTTGGGTCTTTCAGTACTGGGGTTATCTTCTCAAGTTGCCTCTCCAACCAATCGAACACAACAGACCTATCCTTGGGTGTATCATGGCTACCCTCACCCTTCTTCGTCAAAGGAAAAACTTCTACCTCTTTCTCCTTATGGGGTTCTTCTTTCTCTGAGGCAGCATCCTTCTCCTCTCCGTCAGAGTCATGAATGAACACGAGGCGTTTTACGGGCAGCTTGGTGGATGGCTGTCGGGTGAGACTTTCTTCTTTCGCTGCCTCTTCTTCTTTCTTCTCTTCAGTAGCCTTGGCCTTGGGGCTTTTGATAGCAAGGGTCTCAACCTCAAATAGATCTTTTTGCGGCTGCTCCTCTAGTGGCTGCCCCTCTTCACTGTGTGGTGACTCTTCTGTTTCTTCTCCAACATTCTTCAGCTATTGCGCCATCTCCTCCTCAAGGTCCTCATCGAAAGTCTAGGTGATTTCCTTAGCACCTGAGCCATCCTCCTCATCTCCACTCTCTGAAGAGCCTGGCTCTTCCTCCTCATAGACCACCCTGTCGATGGTTCGGTACTCGTACTCGGGGTGTTCGTGATACTCATCAGCCTCCTCCTCGATAGACTTCGAGGCTTCCTGCTCTCGCTCCTCCAACTCCTTTGAGATAAGCATCATAGCTTCCATAGCTGGCAGCCCTGTCGGCGGTTGTGAAGGCTGTGCTATTACAAGGACTTGGGCGAGGGCTGCTTGGAGAGTTGGATTCATCAAGATCTGTGAGAGCTTAGGGGGGAGGTTTTGCATGTGCCTTGTAAGAGCCTCTAGCATAGTGGCAAGGGGAACAGGTGATGTTATTGTTGCCCGAGGGAGGGATGTAATCGGCGACATGGCAGCAGAAGAAGAAGGTGGAGTGGTCATGCTAGAAGAGGAGTCGACGATTATTACTGATTCGACTGGAGGCGAAGGGGAAAGATGGACAGAAATGTCCACTGCCAGCGGGGAAGTGGCAACCGCAGCTAGCGAGGTGGGAGGTGCAACAGGAGAGGCAGGGAGAGCCAAGGGAGAGCCAAGGGATCTAGAGACTGTGCAGTCTTTATTCCTTTCCGTTTCTGGGACCTGGTGATTGGAGGAGACTTGGAGGTCGTGCCGGTGGACGTGGTGGCAGCAACATCCTCTGTGGCACTTGTCTCGCTCTTGAGTCCTTCGTATGTCAGGACTACCCCTTGGCACTTTAGGTGCGCCACCTGCCCATCGATCCACTCCCTGGTGCGAGGTAGAATCGGCTAGGTTATGGTATCTAGGTCATTGACATCTTGTTCATCCCAGTCGATTGACATTATTGGCAAGTTAGCAACTACAGGGTACCTTGGGTGCATGATCGTGGACTTGTCCTCCTTGGCCTGGTCTGGTACCGAGAATGGTTGCACCCTTCTTAGGAATAGTACCGTCATGCCTATGTAGTGCCTTGCATGCACCTCCTTTTCATCCTTGCAGTCGACCCAGAAATCCTCAATATGATATTGATGGGCATATGCCGGCCCAAGTGCCTTCCTTACATGGCCATGTGGATCCATCCGCGGCTGAGCAGTGTACCAGTTGAAATGGTAATCCTTGAGCTCCTTCTCAGAATTACTGGCACATTAAGAAGTCTATAATCGGTACAGGCCCTGGCCGAGAGTCATGGGGTAGGAAATCCTCGCTACGTGTTTATTGCTGAAGATCGCCTGGATATGTTGGAGCTGTTGAGAAAGCTCCAGGAGGATGATCCTGTCATTTCGGTACCGTGGCAATCTATTCGGCCATTCCATGAAACCCTGGGCCCGGATGTAGGTGAACTTGGGGAACTGGATGAACAGAAAAGCATACTCTTTTCAGAGTGCCCTAGCGTTGTGGGAGACCCTCCTCTCGAAATCTCCAGTGATCAATCTGATTATATGGCCAATGAAGGTGTTATTGACCTGGTAGTATTCCTTTTTGAAGTTGCGGTATTGGAGCTGTAGATATTTGTCAAATGGTTTCAGCCCTCGCTTATGCCCCTGATCAGGTGCCACAAATAACCCGCTATATTATCTTTGACCTGCCAGGGAGTACACCAGGTAGGAGGTCATGTAGAACTCAGAACTCTTCTTCACGTTGACAAACTGCTCATGGAAGCAGTTGCTAATGATGCTTCCTCAGTCGAATGAGACCTTGGTTGTAGCATCCTCATTTCCCCGCAGGATCTGCTCAATATAGTATGCCATCCACTCCTCGAAGTAGGCAGTCGTTGGAAGACCGATGACCCTGCTTAACATGGTCACCAAGTCGCAGTAGTCCTCGTGGAAATCACTATGGAAGAGTTCTTGGGGAACCTTCGCAGCGCTGCCCCGTTTTTCCTTAAGCCAATGGAGGTTGATTGACTTCTTGCACTCTGATGGATTAGCATCCCATGCTGCTTGGCATTCTTCTAATGTGAGGACCTCCATCTGTTGGAATGTGGGGATGTGGAATGTCTTTGTGATTCCTTCTGGTGACATGTCTGCAAGGATGTTCCCCTCCTTATCCATCATCGTTTTGGTGTCTGTTTGATAGGCTTCTCGGCAAGTCATCACTAGTTTGGGTGCCACCAGAGAGGGAGGAAAGCCGGCAGCCTTGGCTATTCCACATTGCCATATTAATCTGACATTTTTTGTTGTCAGGTTGACCTTGACCCTTTGAGTGAATTCATCTATGTCAACCTGACCAATATTTGTATCTAAAATCTCCTTCCAGTCCGTTGAGACCTTGGAGTGGAGCGACTCGCCTTGGAACTGATACTTCATTTGGTCTTTGTCTTCCTTCCCCCGAGGGGTCCTTCCTGACTTCTTGCCCTTGTCTTTTTTGGCGGAGGCCCCTGAAGTTCCTGTAGCCGATTCCGTATATTCTACACGCAAAGGCAAAGTCATTGCAATAAAACATCAAAAGCAATCATGTTAGTCCATATTTTGAAAATAGCATCTAAATAATCAATCAAATATATCATAAATCTTATCTCTAAATGCTATTGATCTTTGTTTCAGGGCATTTGGACAATCCAGGCCTGGAGGGCCAGACTTCCCTAGCAGGAATGCTGTCTAGAAGGGAAAACGCAGCTAAAAGCCCCCGAAGACCCCTCTTGGCCAAATTTTAATGTTTTAGGAGATCCATGATGGAGAAAAGAAAAATTTGGGAGGTGGGTCGAAGTCGGATTCTAATTTTAGGATCGTTTGGATGGATCTAAGGGGCACCAGAGGTTTTAAGCCAGGAAGCTGTTGAGAGACGGCCGTTGGCGACGGCAGACAGAGGGCGGAAATCCGACAGTGGAACTCTGAGGCCTGGGGCCCGGAGGGCAAAAAGGCAGCCGACGTGTGCATTGTTTAGGCCTGGCGGCATTCGGCCAAGCGGGGCCCGGCAGCTGGGCGCCGGTTGACATCTTCCGCTAGCCGCAGCGTGCGAGAGGCAGACTTCCGACGACGGAAGTCCAGACACCGGCTCCGGGAGGCCGGGGCATCAGAGGGAAAATGGTGGGGCAGGAGCTTCAACGACAAAAGAGTGTCGGACTTCTAAAGATGGAAGTCCAGGAGCCAGGGCCTAGGAAGCTAATGGTCGAGGCGAAAACTCCGACAGAAGGAAATCCGCGGACTCCCTAGGATGGAAGTCTGGGAGGAGGGGCCCGGGGGTCGGGTGGCAGATGGGACTTCGCTGAGAAGGTCCCGCCATAGGAAATGACGGAAAATCAACCACAGATGCCCGACATCCGGGGGCCGAAGGCAAAAATGACGCAACAATATGATATCGCCCAAGAGTTAACAACGAGGGTCAGGACAGAGGCCGGGGCGCGGGAACCCGGGGCATGAACTCCATTGGAGACAGCAAAAATAGGGCGGAACTCCAGCGGCGGAACCCCGGGGTCCGGAGCTCGACGCGACAAAAGGACACCTGCTCAATTTTCAAGTCCAAACGGCGATGGACATTCCGGGGCCCAGAAGCCGGGAGGCAGGAGCAGGTTCGTAGTTCAAGCGTGGCGAAGTTTAAATGGAAGCCCGGGCAGCGAAACCCGACGGATCGGGCCCGGTAGGGAGGATTGCCGTCTCGGCGAGAATTTGAAGTTTGAACTTTGACGGCGAAGGCAGGGCTCGGACCCGGGATGAGGAATCGCCCTGTGCGAAGAACAGTCGCACTACAAAAAAGTCCCAAGTTGGCAGCGAGGGCAATTTCGATAGGTTTGCCAGTTTTTTAACATTAGGTTATGAGCACAATTTGGTGTTCTTCGATTTCATGCCACCCTAACTAATTGTTCATCCATTTAAAACTTTGAAAATCCTGAAAAAGATGTACGGGAGGGCAACCGATGGCCTACCTCGAATATGTAGAGCGGAGAGATGTGGGATCCACTAGGGGTCAACGAAATGAAGTTGACGGTGATGATCGCGATGCTTTGAAGACGGTGGACTCCAAAAGATTCCTTCTCCAACTCGCTCCAATTCGGATTATGAAAATGACTTTGACGGATTGGGCATTTTATACCCCAACCGCCATTAATACCTGCATTAATTGCCCGTACAGCCACGGGAAAAGGTTGGTGAGTTTGAAATTAGGTCGACGGTAGCGGCTGCAATGTCGGGACCCGATGGCTGGGAAGACGTGGTGTGACAGTCGCCGTTTGATTTTTGGCAACCTTGAACAGCGACGGCGAGGAGTGGCCTAGGGCCCGAAGAGTGGGAAGTCGAAAGGGATCCGCCATCCCGGACGGCGGAACCTTCACGGAATTCTAAGAACGGAACTCTGGATGGTCGAGCCTGGAAAGGTCGACGGTGAGCAATTAAAAAACAAACCACGGCAGAAAAAACCCAGGCGGGGCCCTGAGGAGCGGGAGGCCGCCAGAGGCTCGCCGTCGCAAACGGCGAACCCGAGACGGAAGTCCATAAGTGGACTTCTGGGGCCCGGGGCCCGAAGGGGCAGGCGCCGCCCTGAAAACTTGCGACAAATTTCAGACGGAGGGCGGTAGGGCAGACCCCGAGGGGTGGGTATACGTCCAGTGAATGCCATGAAGGACGGCGATTTCAAAGGGGAAGCCCGAACAGAGAACCCTGGATGCCCGGGCCCGGAGGGGCCCACAGCCGTTTAGGGCCAAAATGCTAAAGGGATTCCACGAGGCCCCAGAAGGCAGTAGAAAATCAAAAGCGGAGGCATGATCTATTTATGATGGAACTTTGGAGCAACATTGATCATGCGAAACATCAAAAAAGAGGGGCACGCAAAATGAGACAGCCCCAAAAGACCTGACGAGGTGAAAGAAAAGAGGGTCCCCGTTCCGAATGGGGCGTGTGTGCTAAGGGCATAACAAATAGTTCATCTAATCCCAAAATATCTTCTTCACTAGTAGAAGAGACATTAGGAGAAGAACAAGTATGATTATCATGATTATCTTTGATTACAGCCCTTTTTCCAATAATGTCTTCCAAAATAGGGGAAGAAAAATAAAGATAATTGTCATGGGTCTTAAAGTTATGATTATCATGATTATCATGATTATCTTTGATTACATCCCTTTGTCTAATAATATCTTCCAAAATAGGGGAAGAAAAATAAAGAGAATTTTCATGGGTCTTAAAGGTTTTATCATCTAATGCCAACATATCCTCCTCACAAATAATGTGATTGTCATGATTTCTCACAAATAGGGGAGGAGTTAGAAGATGAATGTAGACTAGGGAGAGGGAGGTGAAGGGATGTGTATATGATTTCATTCTCTTATGCCTTAATATGTTCCAAAGTAGGAGAGGTTATAGAAGAGGAACTTTCAACATTGTCATGATTCTCAATGCATGTATCTTCTAGCTCCAAACTACCTTTGTCACATGTGGGAGAGATATTGGGAGAAGAGGAACTATGATTATCATGATTGTCTATGCTTTCACATTCGTCTATCACTTTATTTCGACAAATAGAAGAGATATTAGAGGGTGTGGAATTATGGAATGTGTCAACATTGTTATTCTCTTGAGCTAAGAAACTCTCATAGCTAAGAAATAGATTAGAAGGATGAATAAGAGTTTCATGGTTACCAATGAGTGGACTTTTAAATAAGTCATCCCAAATGGTAGGGGTACCAGAAAAAGGAGGAATAAGATTCTCGTGATTCTCAACGAGGATATTGGCTAACACAAAACTATCTTCTTCATGTCTAGA
The DNA here is from genome assembly GCA_007258455.2 of Sequoia sempervirens. NCBI lineage: Eukaryota > Viridiplantae > Streptophyta > Pinopsida > Cupressales > Cupressaceae > Sequoia > Sequoia sempervirens. The sequence continues at coordinate 124,592,740 of VDFB02058242.1, forward strand.
GAAGATATTAGGAGAAGAAAAGGTTTGATTGTCGTGATTATCTGCAATTACATCTGCATTTCCTAGAATGTATTCTTGAGTGGGAGAGGTGGGATTTTCATAGCTCTCAATCATATCTCCACACAAATGTGTTTTTCATGATCATTCATGATTGTATCCTTATTCACTAAAGCATTTTCACAATTAGGGGAGGTGTTGGGAGTAGTGGCCATGATCATAGTTTTGTCTTTCCAAGGGGGAGGAGGAGGAAGAAAAGAAATACTTTCTTGATCTTCAATGATTGTGTCTTCTTTCATCAAGATACCTTCATCACCAATGGGAGAGATATCGGGAGAAGTGTGTTGTAGAAAAATGGCCCCTTGTTAGTTTCATGGCCTTTTAGGTCTTGTTTCATGATGTCTATCTATTTTGCTCTGATTTTACGTTGCAACATGGCTTGAACATGCTCATTTAGGTACTAAAATTCAAATAATGGTGTCTTGTGAAGGTGTTGTGAAGTGTTGTAAGACATTTCTACATTCTTCTAGACTCTATTAATTATAATTCAACTAAAAATCACCTTTTTATCACTAAACAAGTCCTATTTTGAAGTGTTGTAAAGTATTGTAACAAGCTTTCGTGCTCTTCTAGGCATATTTGCACTACTTATCCCTTTTTCATGCTTATTTGACCCCTTTATGCCCTCATATGCTTTAATTAAGTGTATTTTTTAATATTAGCCCGACAAACAACATTAAATACAACATATTTCCTGACACAAATTTTTCAGGTCCTAGGTGGGACCCATTCGCCATGGGTGACGAATGAGTCCCCCTTGGCCCCAAATTCAAAATATTTTAAATTTCCTTTCGATATTTTATTCAAAAACACTTGATGTCGGCCTGTGATGAGGTATGAATGGGTAACTAAGGCACAAGTGTGTATAAATAAGTGATTTTCACCTCATTTCAACTGCCATTCATCAAGTTCACTTATTCACCTATTCATTCAAGCATTCAAGCATTTTTACATCTTTTCAAGCCTATTCAAGCACTTTGAAGCAGCCATTGACATTACTTCATACTTGCATCATCAAGGGTTTGGTAAGTTGATAGCATTTGCATGTTGTTAGTTTATCATTTCTTTGCATTTCATTATTTCATTAAGGGTTTGATTACCAAAAGTGGGGTTTGACCAAGGCAAACCCCTATTTGCTAACCCTCAACCATTTTCCCCTATTGCATGTGTGTTTACAAACCTAGGTATGCATATTTGACAAGCTTTTTGGTGTTGAAGATTGTTTTACAAGTCAACTAGGTGCTTCAAGTCAACTCAAGTCTATTTCAAGCTTGAAGAATGTTTTATTTTTGTTTCCTGCATAATTGACTTCGACAACCCGACAAGCAGTGATTTCTAGATCTGGTGTTGTAGAGTTGTCTCCTAATTTTTCAAAAATTTGGGAGAGGACTGATTTTCCACCTATGGTGAATGAGTCCCACCTTAGGACTGAAAATCTAAATTTTGTCAGATTCTAGATCTCGATAGACAGAAACTTGTTTCTGACAGTTTTTCACTAGGAAGAGGACTAATTCGCCACCCTGGGCGAATGAGTCCCACTGTGAAAAAATAGTGAATTCAACTAGCATCCACAACATTCTAGAATCATCAAACATTTCCTAGGTGCACTCTGTTTCTACCTATTTCTTTCTACTTTGCATAATTTTTTTATTTACTTCATTATTTTCATATCACAGTGTGTTTTCTAACATAGCTTAAATCTCACTTTTGCATTCATATTTAATCATTTAGATCATTCAATTGCACTTATTTTACTTCATATAGATTAGACAACATTTCACATAACATTATTTGAATGAACCATTAGCATTTTTTCTCCTATCTCTCTCCTTTTAGGTGAAAAACCCTAGGAGAGCAAGAGTTGTCCATAGGAGCCGAAAATCAATGGTTCAAGAAGAACAAGTATGATTATCATGAGTATCGATGCTTGCATACCCTTGTGTCAAACCTTTAGTGGATGATCTGGGAGAGATGAAGTCTTTAAGGGCTTCATCCAACATGTCTAAGTCATCACTACTAAAGGGCTTGGATGTTATGCTTTTTCTAAATTGAATCATCTTTTGAATTGGGTCGTTTGATGTTTTTTGTTTTTTGTTTTTGTTTTCTAATGAATTTGATCTAAATGAACTACAAACTAATGCTGAAAATGAAAATTTTAATAATCTAATGCTATTCATAATTTCCATGAATTTAAACAATGCTTATTTCTAATGATTTAAATGTAACAAAAGCTATGCAAACTTAAAATGAAATGGAAAGACATAGGATAAAATGCAATTTTCATTTTTTAAGCAATCTAATTTTATGTTTACACAATGCAATGATCTAAAAATGAAATGTTGTGAATGCAAATTGAAATTAAGCAATGCATGAAATGAGCTCATTTAAGCTAAATCTAATGAAATGCATGTTACAAAATCTCAAAAAACTGATATAGATAGTTAATGGCACCAAACATAAGATTAAAAATAGGGTTTTTTAGTTCTTCAAAAGGCAGTTTCAGGGGTGAAAAGGGACTGATTTGCCCAAGGTGGCGAATGAGTCCTAGTAGGGATTTTTTTCAGAATTTTCAAATTTTTTTGGTTGATTTTTATGTTTTCTATGATGTATGATGCAAACCTAAGATGCCAATGCAGAATTTTAGAAATATGGAATGGTTTAAGATGCAAAAATGCAACCTATATGCACTTTTAGTAATGCAAAATTTGAAACCCTAGAATACAACTTAACTATTGCAAAATGCAATGCAAGCTAATTCTAGGATGAGAATGAACTCCAAATTAGACAAGAAGATATTCAAAAAGTAGGTTCACCAAAATGAACCAAAGATTTTAAGGGGTGTGCTATGACTCTCTTACTCAATTAGGGTTTTTCACTTAAAGGATCGAGATAGACCCCACATAAAATCTAGGTGGTTCACTCAAAATAATGCAAGTATGATGGAAATATGTCTAAATTCAATGATCTAAATGCATCTAATTGATAAAATTGATTGATTATGAATGCAAAACTAATGAAATGTGCAATGTTTGAAAACATAGTGATGTTTGCAAAAGGCTTAAAAAGATTAACAAAAATGCAAATAGAACTAAACAGAAAGTTGTAATTTAGAATGTGTGCACCTGTAAGACTGATGAAGACTGGAAACCACTCTAAAAATCTAGAAAAGTTGACTTTTTGGCTGACTGGGACTCATTTGCCACCTTGGCCGAATCAGTCCTAGGTTAGGGTTTTCTACTCAGAAACTGATTTATGTTAAATGGTTACTAGAATTTGCACTTAACTTTGATAGGTATTGGTCGTGCCCACAAAAGGATATGAAAATCACAGTAAAACCTTTCCTGGGAATTGGACATTCCAGCAGGTGACTAATATCTCTTTATGGACATTCATTTACTTGTCAAACCAGGGAATGTATACTTTGAATGGCGCAACACAATATATGCACTAAGAACTAGTTTCGGTCACAAATTAATAGAAATAAATACTTGGAAGGAATTTTATCTACGCTACGGAAAGGTAATGCAAAGTTCTTTTAACTCAACCATGATTTGACAAAAATAGAAACCATAACAGCCACGACTGAAACACAAACTATGAACTGGCCTTATGCTGTAGGAACAGGCACAGGGATGGATTCCCAATGCTGCAGGAGCAATACAAGATTGAGTTTGTATGAAAACTTCAAAGATGAAAGCTAACTAATGATCAACAGAAAAGAACAGTTAACTAACTAGCTACAGATACTTACTAAGTGGGCCCCCTTAGCAAGCATCTACTGATTACGCAAGTGCTGAACTAAGAACTTCATCAAAATTTATTCATGAAAACATAATGGTATACATTGCTTTGTTGATATGGAAACTAACAACAAACTTTGTCTCTTGTCATACAGATTCTGCTTTTCATTCTTACATGATATCTGCTATCTCTCTATCACTATGCTTCTATCTTACTTCTAACTATCATCTCCTTCCTCGCTCGCGCGGGAGGAGTACCTAATTTAAAATCAGGAGAACAACTAACTAACTAACCCTATCAAAAAAATACGTGGAAGTAAAGTGTATCCCAGAATCAAGGAACAAACTTCATAAATGAATTTATCCATTCAACCTGATCCAAGGAGAATCTAGCGCTCCACTCTTTCCAGATTGACTATCATTAAAAATCTTTCCCAATGGTTTCGGTCAAAGAGTCTTCGCCAGAGCTTCCTCGAAGTCATGCAAGAAATAGACTTTACTGCAAGGCCAAGATTGGTTGCGCTTGACTCGATCATACTTTCTTCAACAACCTACAGAACACAAGGTAACAGATGCGAAAGAAAAGGCACATGGTACATACACAATATCCATTCATTAATCACATATTTAATATATTTCATCATTCAAAAACTATATGCGATATACCAGTCATTTAGGGAGTCAACGAGGTAGTAAATGTAGTCAAGACAACATAATAGGCTGCAAGAATATGAAAATATTTTGCTACAGGATACCCCAATAAAAGGTTTCAAAAGAGTTTTAAACAACCACGAATAACAAAAGTAAAGGCATTAAAAGTTCATCATAATATCCAAACTATGAGCACATTTTGGGCTCATCATCTGCCCCCTACTTAGCCCAATGCTAGTCCTCTAGCATTAACTTTCCTGGTGGTTTCTCTGAAATCAGTGGTTGTGGCATGACTCTGAAATGGAGTTCCAAACCTATAATAAAATCCTCTAAAAATTTGCCACTTCTTATACCTAAGAGCTTCTGAATCATCATTAAGATTTGTAGCCTGGTAAGGATAAAGGGGCCACATTAGCACAGGAGGTCTAAATGTCAATGGCAACCACGGTTTAAATCTCTTTTGAAGTCCCAACTGTACATATCTGCTTGATCGTTTAAGAGCTGCTGTGAAATTTAGGGGACTGTGAGGTTCGGACCTTCTTAGCCCAACAGTTAATCTTTCCCACCTTTTCTCACTTCTGGTGTATGACAGTCTCCAAAATGAATATGACTGTGCCTGAAATTCATCATATACATGTTTCCTAAGATCAAATATTTTCTCTCTGGCTGTATTATTATGAATGCCATATGTCAGAGTAAACCAGGTTTTCAACATTGCATGGGGGTTTAAACTTTGAGAGCATAATGGAACAGGCTCATTCCTTTCGGCTTCCCTATATGTTTACCATTACCTGCCATAATTTGCTTCATTTGCTGCCCATGACATAAATGATCTCAAATGGATATCACCAATATACAAAAGAGGATTCCATTCTGTTTCAAATGGAATTAAAAAGCCATGTAAATAAAATTCACATAGAGAATTTCTTAACCAATCAGGGGCTGCCTGCTATGCGTCGTAAAATGCTTTAGCAGTGTGAAGTATAGGATCTTGATTTCTGTAAATTCTCATTAGTTGGAACCATAAGAATTGTTCTTTAAGGCATAGAGCATAAACTCTGGGTGGTGGTCTGCATTCCATGATCTGACCAGTTACTTTTAACATTTTATCTATTTTTGCTTTTAACTCAAAAATTTCTTGTTTCTGACTTTCAATTTCCTTTTTCAATTTCTTCATTTCTACCTCCTATAGACTTTGTTGCATGTCAGTCTAGGCTAGGTGCCGGAAAGTCAAGGTTTGCAATGTAACTAGTACCTAGTTAGCTTTGACATATTCCAGAAACTCAATCAAAAATGTCTTCTTATAAACAACAATGGCTTTACAAGTTGCAGGGGGGAATGTAGCTTCACTAGGCACATCCAATTATTTAATCAGTTCCTGCTCTTGCTGCAGGATGAATTCTTGTTGTTGTAGTGGAGAAGACTGTGCTTCCTCTAAAAACTACACAGCAGCAGTAGCCAAGTCATCAAGACTTGGTAACCCTTTTTCATTATGCCCCATTTCCTTTGTCTCAACTTGTTCCTCTTCAGGAACAAATGAACTCTGTGCAGCATTCTCGGACACATTTTGAGAAACATCAAATTCAGACTTGACAGACTCTTCTGAAATTACAATAACCTTTGGTTGAAGTGAAGCAGGGGAGGTCTTACATTGTTTCCTTGTGGAAACTCTTCTTGGCACTTGTGCAGCTGCAGGAAGTGTTTTGGTAGCCTTCCTCTTTCTGGTCTACCTAGAGGGTTCTGCCCTACCAGAGGATGATGGTGAGTTGATGATAGCAACAAGTGTTGCTGTAGGAGAGACGGCTGCAGGGGAAGGTGCTGCAAGAGAAGAGAATTTCCTTTTCTGAGAACGAGGGTCAGACTCTGGGGTTTGTTCCGCCCCAAATGACTCTTCTACCTTTGTTTTTCCCTTCTCTCTCCTAGTGGAAGACCTAGTTTGTACCCGAGCAGAGGATTCCGGTGGGGGAGCTACAGGACCAAGTGTTATAGGAGTATATGACCCTTGCCCTGTTCTTTTACTGGTAGACACAATTTCTTCTTTCTTTTTCTGAGGCCGTGGAGTAAGTACCCTAGGGGGTTGTGGAATTTGCAAGCTCTTTTGGGCAACGAATTTTTTCCAGGAAAGAGGTGAGACATCTCTCAAAGAGTGTTTAATCAATAATTTGATAAGGCCATGGTGAGAAATAGAATTATCTTTTCCTTGTTGGGTTCCGTGGGCACTTTGTTCCAGCAATTTTAACAGAAAATTCAGAACATTTACAACTAACCCATGCCTCATATGACTTCATAATTTAAAATGATAAGAATATAGGTAGGAGAAATAACCTTCACAGGTTAAATACCTGATTATGTAAGTAGCATATTTTGAATAAGGAGGAGGCAATGATACCCGCTTGCATCCCTGCTTGGAGACTTCCAAAGGTCCATCAGTGGGTATTGAGAATTCAGTCCTTGCAGAAGCAGCATCTGAAGAAAAATTTTCTCCAACGGTTGGAATCCCAGTTACTTCATCAATTCTATCTTCAGTTGCAACAACCGTTAGACCCCATACAGTAGCCTCCCCTTCAGAAAGGGTTCTCAAAAATTCTCCAGCAGCCTCCTCATCAAAAGCATTTAAGCTCAAGAAGTAGTTTAACCATCCACAGAGGCTGAATGCATGGACTGTTTGAGTATTTTCCAATAATAATTCATGTGCTATAGGCTCATGTCGCACCAGCTGACGACCCATGTTTATAGTTTTCCCCTGACTGAACTCAACTCCTTGCTGAAAATTTAAAATATTTCCTCTGTTTCCCTTTCTGCTCTGGTTTTTTTCTTTATGTCATGCCATCACATTTGGAAAGTACCAAAAAAATAATAAAGAAAGGTTATTTGTGCAGTTGTGGTAGGGGCAAAAAGATAGGTTTTAAAAGGTGGATTACCCTGCCCCCTACTTAGAGTATGACATGTGTCCTCACATGTACTAAAGAATAGGTGGAGACCAGGTAATAATGACCGGTATAGGCATAGTAGTAAATGATTAGAATAAAATAAATTAAATATGTGATAACAAAAGATATGGTGTACCTTTGATAATTGCGTGTACATGTGAAGAAAGATGGCGGTGTCTTCATGAGGTGACAATTGGGAATGATATCATAATGAAGGGTAATGCGAATGGATGAGTTGGATGGGTGATGTGGGCAGACGAGATGAATGGATGGAATGGATGGATGGGATGGATGGATGGAAGATAAAGAAGTGGGATGTGGTGACAAGTGAGAATGGAGAAAAAGGGGTTTCCTTAAAAGAAAACCTTTATTATGAGTATACTTTTCAAAATTATAGTGAAGCTACAGGAGAAAGGCTAAAGCCTTCGGCTACAGGAAGAGTAGCGGGAGGATCCTAAAAAAATTGTTGCATGAATTCTTCTTTTAAGACTAGTTTATGGTACAACTGGAGTCGATGGCCATTAACTAGCAATTTGAAATGGACTGGATCAATTGTCGCCAGTTGTACAGCTCCGTTTTTTAACACATTCTCAACTGCATAAGGACCAAGCCAGCGTGTTGTGATTTTACCTTAGTTTTCTTGATATCTGGAATCATATAACAGAGCCCAATCACCAACAGAAAATTGTTTGGTTTTGATGTGTTGATCATGCCATTTCTTCCTTTGCTGTTAGACTGCTTTGGTATGCTACAGGGAAACTTTTCTCATTTCGTCCAAAGTATTTAGCTACAAGAGACGTTCCTTCTATGCTTCAGATATTTTCATATTGAGTTCAAGAGCTGTCCTCAAAGTTTTGTGCTCAAATTTTATGGGCAACATGGTTGTTTTCCCATAAAGCAACTCAAAAGGTGTAAACCCAGTTGTTGTCTTCCATGTAGTTCTGTAGGCCCAGACTACTTCAGGAAGTCTACTGCTCCAATCTTTTCTATGGAGTTGCACTGTCTTTGTTAGGATCACCTCAATTTCCCTGTTTGTAACCTCAGCCTAACCATTGGCTTGAGGGTGATAGGGGCTGGACTTCCTTTGTTTGATTTTATAGTCATTCATTAGTGTAGTGATCAAATTGGATGTGAACTGAGCTCCTTGATCAGTTACAAGCTCTCTGGGAACTCCAAATCTAGTGAAAATTTGTTCATATAGAAATTCAGCAACCTTGTTATCTCGAGCATGAGTCATAGCTTTTACCTCAACCCATTTTGTTACATAATTCATGCAAACTAGAATGTATGACTTGCCATTTGATGGTGGATCAATTGGTCCCACAAAATCCATTCCCCACTTATTAAAAGGGGTGACTATTACATGTGGATATAGTGGCATTTTATCTGACTTGGTTGGTCTTCCCATACATTGGCATCTGTCACATTTCTTTGTATAGGCCATAGCATCTTTGTGTAACATTGGCCAGTAGTACCCTATTGTAAAAACCTTCATTGATGTTATCTTTGCTGCAAAATTTCCCCCACATGGTTCATCATGGCAAGCATGCAAGATATCATCAGTCTCATCTTCTCTTACACATCTTCGCATCACTTGATCAGGTCTAGTATAAAACAGACAATTTGCAATCCATGAAAAGTTAAAACTCTTCTCTATTAACAATTTCTTTTCTTTTGGAGAAAAGTGAGCTGGTATTCTACTTACTGCTAAATAATTGGCAATGTCTGCATACCATGGAGTATGTTTAGCAATGGAAAACAAGTGTTCATCTAGGAACCTATCATCAATGACCTTGTGTTCAGCAGGTGTAGCTATTTGAAGTCTTGATAAAAATTCAGCCACAATATTAGCTCTTCCTAGTTTATCAATGATTGTAATGTCAAATTCTTGTAACAACAGGAGTCATCTTGCCAATCTACCAGAGATGGTAGGTTTGTTCATCAGATACCTGATTGCTGCATGGTCAGTGTGGATGAATATCTAATAACCTATGACATAATGCCTAAACTTATTTAAAGCATACACTACTGCGAGCAATTCATTTTCTGTAATAGTATAGTTTAGCTCAGGACCTTGAAGGTTCTTACTGATAAAATAGATAGCATGCTCAATTGAATTTTCTTTTTGACTTAAGACTGCCCCTATACCAAAATCAAAGGCATCAGCATGTATGTGAAAAGGAAAATTCCATTTTGGACCTTGAAGAATAGGGGCTTTAGTAAGCAAGTCCTTTAGTTGCAGGAAGGATTTTTCACAGGCCTTTGTCCACTCAAATTAAGAATCCTTAGTTAATAAGGCATAAAGTGGACTGGCAATTTTACTGAAATCTTTTATAAACCTTCTATAATACCCTACATGGCCAAAGAAGCTTCTAACATCCTTTTGTTTTGCAGGAGTTTATAAATTCAGAATAACTTCAATTTTAGCAGGGTCAACCTAAATTCCATTCTTGGAAATATGATGGCCTAGAACAATACCTTCTTCTATCATTAGAAAATACTTTTCACTGTTTAGAGACAAATTTTTTTCTTTGTACCTTTTCAATATTTTTTTTAAATTCACCAGTGCTTCTTCAAATGTGACTCCATAGGTAGTGAAATCATCCATATAAATCTCCATACAGTTATGAGATATATCAGCAAAGATACTAATTACTGCTCTCTAAAATGTTGCTGGTGCATTGCATAGACCAAAAGGAAAGACCGAGTAAGCAAATGTTCCCTATGGATAGGTAAAAGTGGTCTTATCTTCATCTTCAGGGGCAATTTTTATCTGATTGTACCCATGATAACCATCCAAAAACAAAAAATATATTTTGCCAGACAGTGAGTCTAGTACTTGGTCTACAGACAGTAGTGGAAAGTGATCTTTTTTAGTAGCAGTGTTCAACTCTCTGTAATCTACACACACTCTCCATTTTCCACCTTTCTTAGGGACAATAAATAATGGAGAAACCCACTGACTATCAGAGATTGGGTAAATAAAACCAGCATCAAGCAACTTTTGAAGCTCATTTTTAACTATTTCTCTAAGTGTTGGATTTATTCTTCTTTGAGGCTGCCTAACTGGTAAACAATCTTCTTTGATATAGATCCTGTGAGTACAAATTTGAGGATCTATTCCTTGCATATCCCCATATTCCCATGCAAAAGCTTTATGCTGATCTTGTAGCATTTTTAATAAGACAGCCTGTTGGGATTGTGACAGCTTGCTATTGATATTCAAACAGTAACCTGGAGACAATTCTATCTGCTTAGTGAGATTACTCATAGAATCTACAGGTGATGTTTGTACCTCTTGTGGAAGCAAGTTATGAAAAATTGTAGGAAGTTTAGGCAGTGAACTCTCAGAATTTAGTTGTTGTAGGAAACATTGTAGATGGCTACTATTTGGATCAGATGAACTACCTATATCAGAGTTAAACTACATAATTTGAAAAAGTAAGGCATCCTCATTCTGAAGTTGTGAGAATGGATCATTTTGAAGCATCATTAATTAAACCAACGAATTGGCTTCTTCATTTTCTTCCCCCACATCTGGCCAAACAGGTTGGGACAAATCTAGTTGAGGTCTAGCAGGCGGATACAAAGCCAATTTTTTTGTGAACTGTCCATCAGAAATGGTTATATCTCTAGAATGACATCCTATAAAAGCATCAGCAGTGGCTAACCATGGTCTACCAAGGATAACTAGATATTCTCATAAAGTTTTCTTAACTGATAATATTGTGAAATCAGCTAGATACTCTCAAGATTCAAGAGTGACAATTACATCTTCCACCATTCCATCAAGTTTAACTGTGGAGCTATCTGCAAGCTGCAGAACTGTAGGTGTAGACCTAATGTTTAGAATGTTCAAGGAGTCCATATTAAGCTTTGTCACGACATTAATGGTAACACCTAAGTCAATCAAAACATTTTTCATAATTTGGCCATTTATATGTATTTGCACTACAAGACTTCCAGGGTCAATGTACTTTGGAATGACTACATTTTCCAACATTATATCAGCCAATTTCCCTAAAACATGAATTGTTTTGGGATCCTTTTTCTTCCATCCAGGCTTCTTCAAACAAGCCTCTTTAATAACTTTTCCAAAAATGGGAACATCTTTAATAGCCTGAAATAAAGGGATTTGAATTTGTACATTCTTGAGCTGATCCAAAATGTCAAAAGTGGGTTCTTCCATGGATTTAAATGTAGTACTTTGCAACCTCTGAGGAAAAGGTAGTTTATCTTGACTTTGCAAAATAGGCTCCTTAGAAACCGTATCAGTTATAGGCATGTGCTCAGTAGGAACAGCAGGTGCAGTAGATTCTTCAAGGGGAGAATCTGGTATTTCAATAATTAGAGGCAGTTTTGGAGTAGGTAGAGTGGTTCGAGACCTCAAATGGATATCATTAACGTTTAAGGCATAAGCTTGATATTGGTTGGCCTCAGCAAAATATATAGGCTGATGTGGCTGCTGTTGTTGCTTATTATTGGGATTTGGCAACTGTTGGGCTGGCATAGGCGTTTGTTTTGGAGGGCCAGTATTTGTGGTAGTTGTTGCAGGAGGTGGCATGAGGGCCTGTGGTTGTTGCTGTGGAAGCTGTAGGAACCCAGGGGACTGGTTTTGCCATTGCTGAGTACTTCTCCATTGAGGATTCTGCTGCCAATTACCTGGGGGTGGGGTCCAATATCCTTGTGGCTACTGCCAACCTCCTTGAGGAGATTGCCATTGAGGGGTCTGATAATTAGGCCAACTTGGTTGATATGTATTCCAAGGTGGTGGTGGTCCATATGTAGGTTTCCATTGGTTATTATAGCCGAATAAGGATTACCAAAAGTTAAAGGATCTTGAGGCATACCTTGTCTTTGAGCCTATGGTCTCCTTTGTGCAACAAAGAACACTTGATCATCATCACCTTCTACTGGCTTAAAGTCAGTAGGTAATTGCTTAGCTTCCAAATCAACCACCATCTTGCATCTAAAGTAACATTTCTTCTATCTACAGTATGGACAGAACTCGGCCAAAACTGCCTCGGCCATATTTGCGTGCTGGAATAACAGAGAAAAAGGATTTTCCTCAGGTTCTTCGTCAGCTAGGTTAAATGGTAGTTCAACAAACAGGTTTTCAGGGAGGAACCTTCCTAGTGCATCTCTTCTTCTTCTATGCATGCAATAGAATAGGTGGTATTTAAAAAAAACTTGAAAATACTTAAACAACTGACTCAACTATTGCTAACAATGACTATAGCAAGTTCTTAGATTCACACCATCCCCGGCAACGGTGCCAAAAAATGGTCATGCCCACAAAAAGATATGAAAATCATAGTAAAACCTTTCCTAGGAATTGGACATTCCAGCAGGTGACTAATATCTCTTTATGGACGTTCATTTACTTGTCAAACTAGGGAACGTATACTTTGAATGGCGCAACACAATATATGCACTAAGAACTAGTTTCGGTCACAACTTAACATAAATAAATACTTGGAAGGAATTCTATCTATGCTACGGAAAGGTAATGCAAAGTTCTTTTAACTCAACCATGATTTGACTAAAATAGAAACCATAATAGCTATGACTAAAACACAAACTATGAACTGGCCTTATGCTACAGGAACAGGCACAGGGATCGATTCTCGATGCTGCAGGAGCAATACAAGACTGAGTTTGTATGAAAACTTCAAAGATGAAAGTTAACTGATGATCAACAAAAAAGAAAAGCTAACTAACTAGCTACAGATACTTACTAAGTGGGCCCCCTTAGCAAGCATCTACTGATTACACAAGTGCTAAACTCAGAACTTCATCAAACTTTATTCATGAAAACAGAATGGTATACATTGCTTTGTTGATATGGAAACTAAAAACAAACTCTGTCTCTTGTCATACAGATTCTATTTTTCATTCTTACATGATATCTGCTATCTCTCTATCACTATACTTTTATCTTACTTCTAACTATCATCTCCTTCCTCGCTCGCGCAGGAGGAGTACCTTATTTAAAATCAGGAGAACAACTAACTAACTAACCCTATAAAAAAAGACGTGGAAGTAAAGTGTATCCCAGAATCAAGGAACAAACTTCATAAATGAATTTATCTGTTCAACCCAATCCAGGGAGAATCTAGCACTCCAGTCTTTCCAGATTGACTGTCATTAAAAATCTTTCCCAATGGTTTCAGTCAAAGAGTCTTCGCCAGAGCTTCCTTGAAGTCATGCAGGAAATAGACTTTACTGCAAGGCTGAGATCAGCTACGCTTGACTCGATCATACTTTCTTCAACAACCTATGAAACACAAGGTAATAGATGTGAAAGAAAAGGCGCATGGCACATACACAATATTCGTTCATTAATCACATATTTAAATCTATTTCATCATTCAAAAACTATATGCGATATACCAGTCATTTAGGGAGTCAACGGGGTAATAAATGTAGTCAAGACAACACAATAGGCTGCAAGAATATGAAAATATTTTTCTACAAGATACCCTAATAAAAGGTTTCAAAAGAGTTTTAAACAACCACGAATAACAAAAATAAAGGCATTAAAATTTTATCATAATATCCAAACTATGAGCACATTTTGGGCTCATTAGGTACCTCTAGTGGGACTCATTCACCATCCATGGTGAATCAGTTCTTTTTTAGTTTTCTACAAATTCAAATCTCAGATCTGTACCTTATCACCTGCACAACACTTCTTCTCAGAAACCTAGATCAAAACCTTTAAAAATACCTACAAAATAACTTAAAGTTTGTTTTCTAATGGGGGGGGTTTCCTTGGTCAAACCCCGTTTGAGTAATTAAACCAAAATGATGAAATAAGATAATAAAACATGAAATATGAAATAATGCAATTAGAAACTTAACATGATAAAGGATCTTGAGTTGTTGCAACAATGGATGAAGAATATTGCTCTTGAATGCCTTAGACAGCTATCTTGATGACTTAGAATGCTAAAACCCTAGCTTGCTTTACTTGACAATATGGATGAATGATGAATGATGGATGAATTATGAATTAGGTGAATGAATTAGGGTTAAAGGTCTCCTTTTATAGAAAAGAGTTAAGAATAAGGGTCATGATCAAGGGCCAATATTAAATTAGAAAATAACTTAATCAAGGGTGGAGGTTAATTGAGAGAAGAAAGACATGGATAGATAAAGAATTGAGGTGGAAGATAAGATTGGCACAGAAAAAGAGGTTGTTGGAGAAAATTAAATAATAAAGATTATTTAATTTAGGTGGCAAACATAGGAGAAATAAATAGAATATTGATTTTATTTATTTAAAAAGAAAGGTTAGAACAAATAATTAGATAATTAAATAATTAAAAAATAATTATTTAATTATAGAGGAAAGGTGGGGTGTTAAACATTAAATAATTAAAAATAATTATTTAATGGAGAGGGAAGGGATAATTAAATAATTAAATAATCAAAATAATTATTTAATTATAGAAGAAGAGGAAAAAGATAAATTTTGAATTAAAATAATATTTAATTCAAAAGTTGGGAGGAAAGGACCATTAGACTTAGATGATTAATAAAAGTCTAGAAAAGTGTGAAAGTCATTTACAATTCTTTGCAACACCTTTACAAGACATGAATAAATGCATTTTATTCAGTTTGCAAGGGTCTAAGACCTAATGTGGTTGTGAAAAACACCTCACAACACTAAACCAAGGCCCCATTAAGTCCAATTTATCATCAATTATTCCCAAATCAAGGAAGTTACCTTTTTTCTATGGTACAACTTAGTCTTGCTTAGGTGAAATAAGGATTTGAAAGCTTTTTTATATAGGAAATTCATCCAAATGGTTGTTTATTAGATCCCAAAGGCCAACATAGAATAAATTTGAATTAAAAACCATGTTTTCCTACTTTATCCTTAAAAATAGGCCAAATGGGACTCATAGGCCACCTGTGGCATATGGGTCTAACCTAGATGGGACTCATACACCCAAGGTGGCATATGGATCCCACATGGCTTATTTTGATTACTAGAGTGTCGGGGAGATGAGAAATTAAGCCTATTTAAGGTCTATGTTAGGATTTTGGTTAAAATATTCCTCAGGATGCATAATATAGGGTCATAGGGGCCTATTAATGATCATATAAAGGTCATAAATGCAATAGGGCTAAAAACTCAATGTGAAAGTGTAAATAAATATACTTTACAACATTGAATTAAGGAAAAAATATAGGTCTATTTAACTCAAAAGGTCTCTAAATATCATGTGAATATGTAAAACACATTACAACACTAGATTAGATCCACTTATTTTACAAGCCTCCTAAATTTAATGTGAAGGTGTTAATAAATACAGTTTACAACACTAAATTAAAGGAAAAGTAAAGTTTATTTAGCTTTAAAAGGGCCCAAAACCTAATGTGGATGTGTAAAACTCAACACAACACTAGATCAAGGTGATATCAAGTCGAATTTACCATTAATTATTCCCAAATTAAGTGAAATTGTACCACTTCCAAGGGCATACAATTTTCTTCATTACAATTGTTTTTCCATAGGATCTTGAATACTAGGGGCTTGTGCATTCTCCCTAGATTCAATACCATCATTTCTTTTAAATATTTGGACAATTGAACCCCTCTTGAAATATTCTTATTTAGTGTTAGTCTGAGAATAAGTTCATACTCTTACTAAAGTGGTGGCTAAATGTAGCATCATAAATTGTCACCCTTGACAATTTCACATGTTTTTTCTCCCTCCTATCTATTAGGATTTGTGCCATAGAAAAAAAAAGGACCCTTTGCTTGACATGGATTAATTCATGATAAAATGGAATTAATGAGGTCTTAATCTAGTGTTGTGAGGCATTTTATGCATCCAAACTAGGTCTTGAACCTTTGTAAATTAAAAAAAATGCATTTAAAGATGTCTTGTGAAGCTGTTTTGAAGTGTTGTAAGACATTTCTACATTCTTCTAGACTCTTCATTACAATTTACTTAAAAATCACCTTTTCATCATTAAACAAGTCCTATTTTGAAGTGTTAAAAATTCTTGCAACAAGATTTCATGCTTTTCTAGGCAAAACTTCACTATTTATCCCTTTCTTATGCTTTATTTGGTCCCTTTATGCCCTCATATTCTTTAATTAAGTGTATTTTTTAATGCAAGCCTAACAAACAACATTAAATACAACTTAATTCCTGACACCTATTTTTACATCCTAGGTGGGACCCATTCGCTATGGGTGGTGAATTAGTCCCCCTTGGCTCCAAATTCAATTTTTTTTTAAGTTTCCTTTTAGGTTTTTATTCAAAAACACTTGATGTCAGCCTGTGATGAGGTATGAACGGATAACTAAGGCACAAGGTTGTATAAATAAATGTTATTTTCTCCTCATTTTACATCTATCTCTCCCATAATCTCCTGATCTCTCATTCAATCCATTCATCTTTCATCACACATACATTCTTCATTATTCAAGTCAAGCAAGTTAGGGCTTTTATGATTGCAAGACATCAAGAAAGCTTCCTAAGACATTCAAGGGTTGAATCTTCCTCCATTGCTACATATTTTCAAGATCAATCATCATGGCAAGGTAATCAATTCCATTTTTGCATGTTTCATTCTATTCTTTCATCATTTGGTTTAATTACCTAAACGAGGTTTGACCAAGGCAAACTCCCATGCCCTAACATTCACCATTTTTTCTTCTCTTCTCATGTGTTTGTAGATTTAGGTCCCTTGGAAGTTTGGAAATTATTGTGCATCAAGTTGCAAAGTTTTTAAAGTCCTCTCTTCATTCAACAAGTTAAAGAATCAACAAAATCTCATTTTCAAGCCTGTAAATCAGAGTTTCAGAAGCAAATACCTATAGAACATCAAAGTGTAGATCGGAAACTCTAGAAGCTACTTTTGGAAATTTAGAAATTCAAAATTGGACTCATTTTCCATGGGTGTTGAATGAGTCCCACTTCTAGGTCAGTTTTATGTTTTCTACATTTTCTGACACCCTTTTGATAGAAACAAATTTCAGCTTAGTTTACTAGAATTGGGACGAATTCGCCCAGAATGGTGAATGAGTCCCTCCAGGCCTGAAAAACATCATTGGCAGCATTTCAAATGTAATTTCCAATCCTCTTCAACATTCTAGGTGCACACTTTCAGTTTGTTCTTTTTTTGTTACTGTTTTCTGTTCATTTCCAAATGTTCTTGCATTACACAATGTGTTTTCAAACACCACTTGTTTCTTAGGTTTTACATATTTAATCAATTAATATTATTAATTATTTTCACTTAGATCATTTCATTTAGTCTACATAACATCACACATAACATAATTTGAATGAACCCTTAGCATTTTCAGGCCCTATCTCTCTCCTTTTAGGTGAAAAACCCTAGAAGAGCAAGATAAGTCATAGGCACCAAAAATCTACAGTTCATTTTGGTGAACCTTATTTTTGAACATCTTATTTTCTAATTTGGAGTTCATTTTCATCCTAATCCTAGCATACATTGAATTTTCATTAGTGTTGCATTAGTTAATTTACATCTAGGATTTATAATTTTTGTATTAGAAAAAAGTGCATTTAGCTTGCATTTTTGCATACAATTTTCTTAAAAATCTCTAAAATTCTACATCTCCATCTTAGGTCTACATGTTACAACATTAAACACATCAAAAACTATTCAAAATTTCTAAAAAATTTGCAAAAAAATAGTATTGGGACTCATTCACCATACTGGGCGAATCAGTCCTTGTCTATATTTTTCACAGTATTTTCCTACATCATAAAACTCATTTTTGTGCTTCCTAAGCCTCCGAGTACCATATAGTATAAGTCTAGAAAGTTTCTGGAATGTTTATTTTATGCATCTAGCTCAAAAACATCATTTTAGATTCCTCATTTTTCAAATCACTTCATTTACAAACACCATTCGATCTGACAATGCTTACATTTCTGCAATTTTCCATAACATTGATAAAATTACTTTTCACTTTTGCATATACAATGTTTCTATTCCTAAAACTTTGCATAATTTTTTTAAAATTTATTTTCATTCTTGCATGTACATTGTTTGCATTTTCGAAATCTTGTATATATTGGATAAGAATGTTTTGTATCTTTGCATATACCTTGTTCATCCTGCTGAAGCATTGCATGAGATAGTTACATGTACTTTTCATTCTTATTCAAACCATCCTAGTACCTTACATATGTATACATGTTAAGAAACACTTCCTATCCCCTCCCTATGAGAGTATTTTAGTGAAAGAGACTACAACTTGGGCCATTCCTAACAATCATACTTGATCTTCTCATAATATCTCTCCTCTTGGTGATGAAGATATTTTAGTAAAAGAATCAATTAATGAGAGTTTTGAGAATCCTAGTTGTTTCTCTCCTTTAACCTCTCTTTGTGTATAACACATTCACAACCAACATAACACTTGACCTTAAATGATCATGACAACAACCATTTTTATTCCTCTAGTATCTCTTCTAGTTGTGAAGTAGATATTTTGATGTTAGATACCACAATCGATGAAGGTCATGAATATCTTAGTTGTCCTCCATCACCTAGGGAAACCCCTCTTGAAAAAAACTCTTCAACCCATGATCATTCCCCTACTTGCGATGAAGTCCTTTTAGAACAACCAACCTATGAATGTCACAAACATTTGGCTTGTTGTTCTCCTAAAAACTCTCCCCCTAGGGAGAATCTCATGGTACAAAAACATATGAACATTGACACATATCCTTCAACCACTATATCTTCCTTAGATGAGGATACTCAAGTGGCATTAGAATCCCCTTCACCAACATATCATGCCAATCAACACAAAAAATTTGAGGTTATGATGACACAAGTGGGATCTCCTTTAATTACTGAGATTCCTAAGTCACCTTCCATTAGTGAAAAACACAAAAAAATCAGAGATGTCTTGAAATCAATGATACAATCTACTCATAACAATTTTTTGCAACTGCTTAGTTGTAACTTAATGACTCAAACATCTAGGGGACCACATAACACTCCTACACCATTACCTTTTCCTCAAAAAGTGCCTAGTGTTGAAGATCTTAAAAAGACTCCTGCTAATATATCTGTATGGGAACTCATTCAACTCTCACCGATAGTGAAACTTCTCTTTCATGAAATGTTGCAAATATAGAAGGAAGAGATACAATCTTACATAAGGAAAAATCATGTAACATCCTCCCCTCATCCCATACAAGCCACCCAGTCAGAAATCACATTCCCTAAACATGAATTACCCTCACTTGTGATTCAAAAAAAAAAATGATCCATTGATGATAAAGGTGATCATTAATGAAACTCTAGTTAGGCACACTCTCATCAATAATGGATCAGAAATTAATATTTGTAGCATGAACCTCATACACAAATTTGGCATGGAAAAAAAGATCATTCAACATAATGATGTTCATATTTGTGGCTTTGACAATGTTCATAGGAAACCACTTGGGATGATCATATTACCTATTGAGGTTGGACTTGTAGTGCTGGCTACCTCTATTCATATCATGCAAGGACCCCTTCCATACAATCTTATCCTAGGGAGACCATGGATTCATGCTATGAAAGGAGTCCCATCTACCCTTCACCGTGCCATGAAGTTTGAATACAACAACAAGATATACACAATTGATGCGGATGAGAGAAGCTATACATCTACTGATCACAACACTTCCAACTCCCCTAATCCTTTCATTCCTAGATCAAAACTTGAACCTATACAAGTTGGTCCTAACTCTTCACCTACAAAAAACCTCTTTTGTGATACTTGTGGGTCATTAGATTCTACACCTCCTTTCCATAACATTTCCCAAATCTCACCCTCATAGTCCAAAGAGTCATATACAAACAATTCCTTTTCACACGCAAGTTCTAGTAGTTATTCGAGTTTCACACCTACCTTCATGGGAGAGTGTGCAATATCCCAATATCAACCCAAACAACCTTGTGTTCCATTCACTCAACTTAGTTCTAACAAATCACCCCATGGTGGTGATGGGGGAAATATAACTCCCATCCCTCATGAAGCAATGACACATAAAAAGGATTTTTTTTCTTGTAAACTAACCAATCCTTCCCACAAACACACTCCATCTAACTTGGAAGATTGTTATAGTATTGGTTAAAACCTTCCTCCTACACATGGATGCAATGCACACATGAACAAATCTAACATATCATACTTATCTCCAGTTTTATCACAGACTTTTCAAAATAATAACATTCAACCTCTCAAGGAGTGTGGTGCTCTTCCTTGTGTGGGAGCACCTAATTCCTTTACTTGAAACTCACTTTCATCCATTTCAGGCTCACCTTTATCTTGCACTAAGTGGGGGCAAGGGGTTTGATAGCCTTGTCCTCATATGTCACTTGTCTTTGTCTCTTTTGACTTAGTTGTTAACCTTTCATGAACACATATGAGCAAGCTTGGGATGTGGATGACATGCCTTAAGTTGGCTCACATATGACATACTTATCTTCTTTATGACGTAGCTTATTTATTGGAAACATATGACTTGGCATAGGGCTTTTCGACTAAGCTCCCATGTCCTCTTATTCTACTTTAAAGCAATTTCTCATAGTATAGGTGCTCGCAACTACTTTAAAGTGGGGGCATACATCACCACTCACATTTCATTGTGTGATTTTATTTTTCTTGTGATTCCCTCTCTCAGAAGAATTAGGTACAATGTTTCCCAGGATGAGATCATTTGTGTTTATCCTCTCCTGGAGACATTGCACAAACCAAGAAAAATTCCTTTGAACAATCCTTATATTATTTTGCATTAGCAATGTCTATAAGTATCAAAATCATTTTCCTTTGTGGTTCCTTGTTAAATTTATCAAGAGGTATAACTTTAATATGGTTGAGTAGGAAGCCCACCTAGTGGCATGAATTTTCTCCATAGCCACCTTTTTGTTTGTAAGTGCATACCAACTAGTGTATTTATCTTACCTTTTTGGCTTTCTCACCCCACGGACAATTAGAAGTTTTGTGGCCCCAGAGTGAGTATGTTGTGGCCTTCTCACCCTATAGACAACCTGAGGTTTTGTGGCCCCAGAGTGAGTACATCTTTTCCACTCAGTCTTTCTTTTTGTCTTGCCTTTGCATGATTTTGTATCTTGGGGGATTCACCTACATGCGGATCTCTCTTGAATGTCTACTTTAATGTGAGTTTGAAGCAAGTTCATCCTCTCACTAAAGTAGGGGCTAAATGTGTCATAGAAAAAAAGGACCCTTTACTTGACATGGGATGAATTCATGATGAAATGGACTCACTAAGCTCTCAATCTAGTATTGTGAGGCATTTTATGCATCCACACTAGGTCTTGAACCTTTAAAAATAAAATAAAATGCATTTAACGATATCTTGTGAAGATTTTGTGAAGTGTTGTAAGACATTCTACATTCTTCTAGAATCTATTCATTACAATCTAATTAAAAATCACCTTTTCATCATTAAACAAGTCCTATTTTGAAGTGTTGTAAAGTCTTGTAACAATATTTCATTCTTTTCTAGGAATAACTTCACTATTTATCCCTTTATTATGCTTTATTTGGCCCCTTTATTCCCTCATATGCTTTAATTAAGTGTATTTTTGAATGTAAGCCTAACAAACAACATTAAATACAACTTAATTCTTGACACCTATTTTTATGTCCTAGGTGGGACCCATTCACCATGGGTGGAGAATGAGTCCCATTTGGCTCCAAATTCAAAAAAAAATTAAATTTCCTTTCGGGATTTTATTCAAAAACACTTGATGTTGGCCTGTGATGAGGTATGAACAGATAACTAAGGCACAAGTTTGTATAAATAAGTGGTTTTTTTCTCCTCATTTTACATCTCTCTCTCCCATAATCTCCTAATTTCTCATTCAATCCATTCATCTTTCATCACACATATATTATTCATTATTCAAGTCAAGCAAGTTAGGGCTTTTATCATTGCAAGACATCAAGAAATATTCTTAAGACATTCAAGGGCTAAATCTTCCTCCATTGCTACAAATTTTCAAGATCAATCATCATGGCAAGGTAATCAATTCCATTGTTGCATGTTTCATTCTATTCTTTCATCATTTTGTTTAATTACCTAAATGGGGTTTGACCAAGCCAAACCCCATGCCCTAACATTCACCATTTCTTCTTCTCTTCTCATGTGTTTGCATATTTAGGTCCCTTGGAAGTTTAGAAATCATTTTGGATTGAGTTGAAAAGTTGTTAAAGTCCTCTCTTCATTCAAAAAATCAAAGAATCAACAAAATCTCATTTTCAGGCTTGTAAATTAGAGTTTCAGAAGCAGACACCTATAGAACATCAAAGTGGAGATCATAAAATTTGGAAGCCACTTTTGGAAATTAAAAAATTCAAAAGTGAACTCATTCTCCATTGGTGGAAAATGAGTGCCACTTCCAGGTCATTTTTATGTTTTCTACATTTTCTGACACCCTTTTGACAGAAACAAATTTTGGCTCAGTTTACCAGAACTAGGACTAATTTTCCCAGAATGGCGAATGAGTTCCTACAGGCCTAAAAAGCATCATCAATAGCATTTCAAATGTAATTTCTAGTCCTCTTCAACATTGCAGGTGCACACTTTCAGTTTGGTCTTTTTCTATTACAGTTATCTATTCATTTCCAAATGTTCTTACATTACATAATGTGTTTTCAAATACCACTTGTTTCTTAGATTTTGCATATTTAATCAATTAATCTTATCAATTAGTTGCACTTAGATCATTTCATTTAGTCTAAATAACATCACACATAACATAATTTGAATGAACCCTTAGCATTTTTGGGCCCTATCTCTCTCCTTTTAGGTGAAAAACCCTAGAAGAGCAAGAGAAGTCATAGGCACCAAAAATGTATGTTTTAGGATTTTCATCCAAGCTAATAACATTAAAAACCTTGTGATTCCATAAAAACACTTGAACACAATGATCCTAATTCACATTATCAAAGAGATTGACAAAAGAGTTGATTAAAATATACAATATGACCTCGCATATATAGGCAAGGAAGAGGCAATCCACCTATCATGTGGATTGTCATGTACCCTATGATGTGGCACAAAAAATTAGACAAGTGTCCTATAGGTGTCAACCTTTGGATCACTTAGAATGTGTATACCAACAACCTATTTGAGCAAGTCATCAACCTTGGTGACAAGTGTTGAATGACTACTAAAGTGACCTTTGAGGTGAGATGGAAAGTCTTCCAACATCAATAGGTATGCACATGATGTTTTCTAAACAACTAGGTAACCTCTAGAGGCCTAAAAGGTTGCACATTGAGTTAGAAAATATGTTGTATAACCTCATCAACCTAAGTACACTTAAGATATAGTAAATAGATAAATTATTCAATATAACACCCTCCCTTAAGTGATACTTAGGGAGATCACAAAAGTGCAATGGATACAAAGAAATGGGTCTTGGCTACAAGGCCTAGTGAGGTACCCATTGAAATGAAAGAAAATGGGTTAGGATGCTTTTGTATGGTTTAGGACATAGAGCACACCCACTTTCCAATTTCATTCAAGAATAACCTTATAGATCTCAATGCAAAGGAGAAAGAGATATTGCAATAGAGTTGTCCTAGGGGATAATTGTTAACTAATGAGGGGTTCACCACCAAGTTAAGACTTCAAAAGACAAATGGAATGCAAGATGAAATACTAAACCCTAATGTGATGCAACACTTCACTAAATGACCTAGAAATGCATATAAAATAGAATAACAAGTTGTAAGATGAAATGTGTGCTCTTGGGAATTTGAAGGAGATTGAATGGGGCTCTGAAATGCTAGAAATTTTGACTTTAATGTTGATTGGGACTCATACACCAGGTTGGGTGAATTAGTCCTAGATTTTAGTTTCTGTGCAGAAATAGGAATTTGGCAAATTGGTATCCAAATCTGTAAAAATGTGAATTTTGACCTAAACTGGGACTCATATGCCAAAACTGGTGAATCAGTCTAGTTACGGCTTCCTGAAACTTCAATGTCTGAATCTGATCTTCAAGGTCTTCTTCGTGCTTCCCAATTGAATTTTGGATATGAAACCCTCATTTTCAACCTATTGATTAGGGGTGAAAATAGGATCCACTCAAATGCATGAGCAATGTGATGGACCACTTATTTTTCAAAGCACTTATCAACTCAAATTATGTAAAATAAGATGCTAATAACAACCAAAAATGCAACCTATCTTTTATAGCAACTATGCGGGATGTTTTTAGAGCATAAAAATATGTGTACCTAGCTAGAAAGTTGTTATTTTTGAGCTATAGAGGACTCATTCGCCTTTAGTGGTGAATGGGTCCTTTTAGGGTTTCAAAATACTAATTTTAGGATCCTATACTTTGATGTATACACTCTTGAAATCCCTATTATAAAGTTCTGGAAGTCAATATTCAATTTTGTAGAGCTTTTTCCATGATCTTTTACTTTGAATGACAACTTTGCTCCCAATCCTGTTCAACTTCGTCTTCAACCTATAAATTTGTAATCACACACTCAAGGGAAAGAAAAACTTGTTGATTTTTTAGTGAATGGGGGTTTTCCTTATTCAAACCCCTTGTAGGTAATTAAACCAAATGATGAAATGAAGCATGAACATGAAATATGCAATTGATATCACCTTCCATGATCTCTTGTGAAGCAAATCTGCAAACTATAGTGGCCATGAATAATGTAGATCTTTGATGTAAGATGATGCTTGTAAATGGATCCTCAATGCAACATTAACTTCTTATCTCAACACAAATGAATGCATTTAACCCTTGACATGATGATAGGACCTTGAATTTTTGTAATAAACACTTGAAATCTTCCTTAAAATTCCTTAAGAATTCCTTTGAAATTTTATAATGCTTGATCACTTGAATGTTTGAATGCTTCATAAAATTTCTATCTTGTGTTAGGAGAAACAATGTGAATTAACCCCTGATTTATACTAAATTGGGAGATTAACCCCGAAATTCAAAGAATTAAGGCCGACACCAGATCTGGAAAGAAAGATAATTAAATTCACTCCATAATGAAGTTCAAAAATATGGGTCTCATTAAGGGAGGACCCATTTGCCACCAAAGGAAAATGGGTCCTCGCTAAGTTTACAGGACCAAGCTTCGAGGAGCTAAAAGAAGGCCAAAAACCCATTCTAGATCAACTAAGAAAGGGGGGTCCTATTAATGGAGGAACCATTCGCCATCAAGGGAAAATGGGTCCTAGCTCAACTTACGAGGACAAAATTTTTTCCAATGAAATAATTTGTTATTTAAATTATGATTGTCAAGAAAGATCTTCAGGAGGTGTCAAAATTAAGGCCTAAAATAGGGGGTTAATAACTCTAATTAACCATAATTAATTAATACCACCTAGATAAATGTGAAAGTTCTTTAAAAAAATTTACAACACCTAAACAAGTTACACAATATGTACATTTTATTTATAAAGGGCCCCATTAGGCTTAATTAAGCAAATAAGTCCTGGAAAAGCATGAAAGTGTGTTACAACACTTTACAACAGCTTTGCAAAGGACCAATTAAGGCATGTTTTAGTTAAATAAAGGTCCTAGAATAGTGTGAATGTGTACAACACATTACAACAATACTCCAATACACCATTAGTTTAGTTTTAATGTCAATTATCAAGCAAGCAAGGGAAAAGACTACTTTTTCTGTTACTACACCTATAGAAGTTCTCCAAGTATCTCCAATGCAAGGTGACAACTTTGACAACTTTAGGAACTTTGACAAAAAAATTCTAAACTTGCTCCTCAAAGTATCTTCAATATAAACCTACAAATCACACACTAAAGAGAGGGAAAAATGTTTTTTTGTTAGTGGAAATGGGTTTGCCTTGGTCAAACCTTGTTTTGGTAATTAAACCTTGAAATAGGATGAAATAGGAATAGAGAATGATGAATGGAAAAAATGTGATGTTGCAACTCACCAAACCATAGCAATGAAGTGTTGCAAACATGTGTGAGATGGATCGAATGGATGTAGAATTTGACTCTTGCTTGAATAGGGTAGATATTGAATGAAATGCTAGCTTGAATCATAAAACCCTACATCACAATTGTTATCTCAAAAATAAACATGATGCATGAAGTATTTGACATGATGCTTGATTCTTGAAGAATGCTCTTGAATGCTCTTGTAAACACTTGAATGATCTTGTAAACTAAAACTTGCTATAAGGTTGCTCATTCAACTTGCTAGGTGTAAAATGAATGAAAGAAACTTGTATTTATACTTAATTATGTGAGAATTCCTGAAATTACAAAACTACAAGCTAACATTATATTGAGGAGGATAAAATCCCGCCAATAATTTGAATTAATTTTGATTTTGGGCCACACGGGACTCATATGCCCAAGGTGGTGAATGAGTCCCAATAGGCATAATTTATGGGAAAAAAATTTAAAATTCTTAGAAAGCTGTGAAACCAAGTTTGGAACCCAAGACCTTAGGTGGGACCCATATGCCCAAGGTGGCAAATGAATCCTATATCACTAAATTTGGGCCATACAACCTGAAAAACACCTAAATTATGATTGGTTGTTGATTTGTGTCAGGATCATCCTCAAAAAGATGCTTTAAATGTTGCTTATGGATGCAAAATAAGGCCAATTAAAGCATAAAGAAGCCTAATTATTTAATAAGACCCTAGAAAAGTGTGAAAGTGTGTTACAACACTTTACAACACTCCAAATAAGGCACCAATAAGCTCATTTAGTGCACAAGGGCCCTAGACCTAATGTGACTATGTTAGACACATTGTAACACTAAATCAGGGCCATGTTAGGGGGGGTATTTTTTGTCATTACACCCATGTATAATGCAATCTCTCAAAATGGAGAAAAAGGAGAAAACCCAATGGGAAAAACTCCTCTCCAAAAGAGAGAAAGAGGAGAATAATCCCTCTTAAAAATATGTCTCATGATGAAAGGAACATGATGATGAAGAACTCTTGAAGCAAGTTGAAGTTGTAAACTCTACTGAAGATGAACTGGTGTACACAAAGGCAATTAAACTCATTAAATTTTAAAATACAGATAGTAATTTGATTCTAGAGTAATATAATCTCACAAACAATGATCCACTAAAATAATCCCCCATTTGAGAGATAAAGATAGAAGGTTCCTCCATTGCTCCATTGACAGAATTTGCTCAATTGAAAGAAGCATTAGAATAACATTTTCCTAATCCCCCTTAATGCTAAGAGTTATAAGTAGATTAACTAAAATAGGGCATAAAAGTGTGCAAGGAATTTAGACCCAAAATTAGGTCCAAAAGATGTACAAGAAACTAAAAAAGGGTGTGCATTAAGGCACACATGTATGAGGCAAGAATCATGAGGATCCATTTTTGTGATGCAAAATCAAGGTAACACACACATTTCACAAGAATCACAAGGATTCAATACTGTGATGACAATTCAAGGAACTACACAACCCCCCATTACACTTTATAATTCAGTGAGTACAGAATTCCCTCTCAGAGGAACACACATTCAATTTTTTGGGCACTTTATGTGAGTGTATTTACAAACTTATTTATTGTTATGAGTTCTTATAAGTTTATTTTGACCATTTATATCATGAGGTGAATAATTTGAAGACATAGATTAAGTATGCCTTTCTAACCTCAATAAAATGATAAAAAATAAAATGAAAACCCCCTTACAACACTTTGTTGGTTATAAAAAATTCACCTTCCCCTTACAATTTTCGATGGAACCTAAATGATGAACTAGTCACTTAACAATTAAAATAAAAAATTAACTATAACCTAGTATATTATTTAGTAGGTTATGGTTAGTTACATGTTAACATATTATGTATCATGTAATACAAAATTGATGACAACAATAACCTAATAACCATTGAAATGAACATATTTAAAGGTGATTTAGGGATTTTTCTAAAGAAGAGCACAAATGTGGTAGTTAGAAGGCCATGTTTGTCATTATTTTGTCCAAGTCAAAGATTGTTGGTAGATGAAATTTGTAGATGATTTCCAAAGAGGGAGTCCATTGGAGAGTTCATCACAAAAAAGATAATTGGAGGCCGCATGGTATGGAGGATGGATCTTTTTTGTTAGATTGTAGGAAGGTGTGGATGCTTCAAATCTCTGTCTTTGTAGCCATTTGTTGATGAATTTGCATGTCAAAGATATTTTGAAAACAAACTACAATAGAGATTTGGGGGCTACAACAATTGATAGTTTGAGGTTGTACAGGGGTTACAATATGAATGGAGGTCATGAAGATGCAATTTTTAGTGTACAAAGTATGAAATGAATGCTAAAACATATTCAAATCTACAACATATGAAATAATCTTCACTTGCACACTATCTACTAATAGTGAACCATTTATTTCACAGAACATGCTAATAATGATTAACCTCTAGTGCTTAGCCCCCTCCATAGTGTATGGGTCGACTAAATAGATAGCCTATGCCCTACATATAGAGATCAAACCACTCAAAGAAATACATGACCTTATCTGACAATGAAGAGATAAATTGTGACCTATAATGAGATGTTAACTTCTGTAGGGTGATTAAACCTTAACGATTCCATAAATGCATAGTTTCCCCTCCAAATAATAATGCAACTACCAATAATAGATTCATGGCTTCTTATCTACAAAAAAAACACACAATTGCTCCAAAATTTGAACTAAACAATGGAGATTAATTTTACATGTAAATTAAATTGCATGGAACTCTAGTTAGGCTTGGTGCAAGTGTTGGGAAAGGTTTTGCTACAATGATTTGATACCATGTTAGGATTTCTAACCAAATCATAACATCAAAAACCTAGTACTTCCACAAAAACACTTGCACCACACAATGATCCTAATTCATATTATCAAAGAGAGTGATAAAAGAGTTGATTAAAATATACAATATGACCTTGCATATATAGGAAAGGAATATGAAATGCACCTAACATATGGATTGAAAAGTTCCCCATGATGTGGCACAAATAAGTAGACAAGTGTCCCATAGGTGTCAACCTTTGGATCACGTGGAATGTGCAAACCAATAACCTATTCGACCAAGTCATCAACTTTTGTGACAAGTGTTGAATGAATACAAAAGTGACCTTTGAGGTGTGATGTAAAGTATTCCAACCTCAAAAGGTATAAAAATGAGGTTTACTAAACAACTAGATAAAATTTAAAGGCCTAAAAGGCTCCAAATTTAGTTAGACAATATGTTGCCTAACCTCATCAACCTAAGTACACTTAAGCTATAGTGAATGGATAAATTATTCACTCTAACAACCCTCCTTAAGTGATACTTGGTAGATCACAAAAGTGAAATAGATACAAATAAATGAGTCCCAACTACAAGGCCTAGTGAGGTACCCATGTACAATTCAAGGCTATGATTCTAGGTTAGGATTTCCATCCAAGATCATAACAACAAAAACTTTGTGCTTCCACAGAAACACTTGCACACAATGAACCTAATTCACATTATCAAAGAGATTGATAAAAAAATTGATTAAAATGTACAACATGATCTTTCATATATAAGAAAGGAAGAGGCAATCCACCTATCATGTGGATTGAAAATTACTGCATGATGTGGTACAAATAAGTAGACAAGTTTCCTATAGGTGTCAACCTTTAGATCACTTGGAATGTGAAAAACCAACAACCTATTTGAACAAGTCATCAACCAAGTGGTGACAAGTATTGATTGACTACAAAAGTGACCTTTGAGTTGAGATAGAAAGTATTCCAACCTCAAAAGGTATACATATGAGGTTTACAAAACAACTTTGGTAACCTCTAGAGGCCTAAAAGGTTGCACATTTAGTTAGACAAGATGTTGTCTAACCTAATCAACCTAAGTACAATTAAGCTATAGTGAATGGATAAATTATTCACTCTAACACTATGTGCTTATTAGTTTTTCATATCAATTAGGCTTATTAAATCACACATAAAATTTATCATCCACACAAACATAAAAACTACATAAACCCTAGGATGTTGGCTCTCCCTTGTGGTAGTAAGTCAATGATAGAACCCTATTCAATTTATGTTTAATGTTGATTCAACTGATTAAGAGATAATCTTAGTTATCCTATTTGGTTCTAGGATCATTGAACTCCTACCTAATAGCAAGGTCACACACCTTGAGGTTATTTTTATTGTCTCAATAAAACGGTAATCCTATGTTCAGTAGGGTGCAATTTCATGTGACAAAAATTACTATATACTTTCCTTGGGATCAATTTCATCATTATGAGTTCCTCTCCCATATCATTGATTCCTTCCTCTAAAAAACATAGCTCCTATTCCTTTATTATTCAACTTAGTTTGTAATATTTAGTTTAAATTTTCATTATATTTTATAGAAAACTAAAAGGATTTATCAATAGAATAATAATTAACATATGCAATTCTTCCTGAAGAGATTCAATTAAACCATTGATATACTTGGCTATTTTTCTTTATTATCTTCAAAATGACCTATATTAATGGATAACTTATATTACTTCGCAATATACACTTTCACACTTAAGTATTTCTATTTCAAAACTTATAAGTTCTTCAACCAATCTAAATAATGGCTTACACGAAAAAACTTAGTTTTCAATTCCATTAGCATCATATCCAATCTTTCAATTTTCTAGACTTACCTTTTATATTCCTCTCCAATAGAGTGTTTTTTCATTAAATCACAACATGAACTTTCAACATTGTTTTTGTAAGCTTCAATCTAATAGTAATAATAATATCCTCATATTCAAAATATTCTTCAAAATCATTAATCAAATCAATTAATTTTCCACAACCTAAATTATGAAAATAGTTAGTAAAATCTATTACACTTTCGTTACAAATTCTAGTGAGTGATTTAAATATCATTAAATCTATATATTCTCCTTCAAATAAAAAATTATCAATTTACTTATCTTCCTATTCTTCATCATCGCCACTTTCGAATACAAAGGTTTGTAATTTCTCTTCTTGTTTGTTATTTTGCTAATGTTAGAGTAAATAACCTAGGAAAAACATCTACAAATAAACCTTCAAAAAATATGAGAGAAGCAAACTAGGCTATTTCACCAGTGAAAACACATTGAGATGAGATATATTACACAATGTACAAAGTTCCTTATAAAGGCATGAAAATATGTGGTTGGTTTAAAACTACCTAAAACAGGAAAAAACCACCCAACTAAATAAATGCAAAACTAATGCCTAAGTAAACTTACTAGCATAAATGAAATTTACTCTACCACCCCCCCTTAAGTAAAACTTAGGGAGAATGAATATGTAATATGGGTCTTGGCTACACAACCATTTTAGGTACCCATTTGCATTGCAATCTCTCACAACCAGAGAAAAGGAGAAAAACCCTATGGAAAAAACACTCTCCAAAATAGAGAAAAGAAAACAAAAAATGATACATGGATGGAGGACTCAATCACACCCCCCAAGGACTACATACATCATGTATATACAATCAATATCCCCCCCCCCATAAGAAAGAAAGAGATAGATTATGTTGCCCCCCACAATGTATAATCACCTGCAAAAACAATAAGTTCCTGAAGACAAAACATAATCCAATGTCGACAAACAATGTGTCTCCCTTTTGGAAGAAACAAAACCAAGTACAAATGCAGGTATGCTTCCCATTCTAGATAGGAATTAGAAAGTTAAATCCAAATGTAGGATGACAATTTCTCTGAAATATACTCATGTGTCTCCAAGACCTTGGAAGATGATGCCATGAACCAATTAGGAACATGTTGAATCACAATAGAAGGTGGAAAACAAGGTACCACTAGAAACTAATTCTAAACATTCTCTAGAGACTGAGATGGAGTGACAACAATTTTACTACAATTATCATCAATTAGGAGGGATATACCCTCAAATGTGTCTTCCAATTTAGAAATATGAGATTCTATGAACAATGAACCAATGTCTAAAAAATAAGAATCCCAATCAAGAAGACAATGAGAAACTAGTTTAAATGAATCACTGGACGTGCTCAGTGAATCCCCAACATAAGATGAATGGTCATGTTGAACAGGAATGATAGGAGCCTCAATCAATGACTCTGCACAGTGAATCACTAAAGGTGAACATACAAATTAACTATCCCTGATGGAGAAGAAGGAGCTTCTGAAGAGCCCTCGTCATCCTCATTTGAAGATTAAAATTATTCCAAAACTTCAAACTCCTACCTAGTAGCATGATCATAGGGTATCATGTCTGAAAAAATGAAGACGTACAAGACAATCTAAAACGGGATCATCTAGGAATACCTAAGTATCAAGATCTCCATGTATTTCCCAAATTTTAGTCTAAAGAACATGAAGACACTCAAAATGATCAATAGCATTCAAAATGGCATCATCAATATGCATTGTAATAACTCCTAGGACATGATCTCTTTTACAATTCCATGCAAATTTCTTACTATCAGTACTAGGAAGGGGAACAAGATTATATAAATGTGGCAACAAATGAAGCCATCTGAGATGTTGTATGATACCATCTCTCCATTGTTTATAGTTTCCCCTTTTTAACATAATCGTGACAAGATGAAATGAAGGCCCCATTATGAACTATGAAAAATATCCAAGAATACAAAGACATTAACCTTCAACAACAATTAGAAACTCCCAAATGAAGCCTTCCCAAAATACTTCAGGAAGCAATAATGAAAAAAAGGGATGAGAATCTCAAAAAAATTGACCAAAAATTAATGACCTTGTTTTTTGTTTGTAGCAACAGAATCCCGCACCAAATCAATTTTCAAGCCTCCCCTCAAAACACACCATGAGCCTCTGTGAGTCTTGCTCACACAAAGTAATAACATTGTAGTGTTATTTAAACAACAACAAATCACCCACTATTGCTAATGTGGGATAATGTTTCCCTCAAAACAACTTCAAAAGAACCTCAGGACCACACACTTTCATGCATAGCATCTTGAACCCTAAATATTTTAGGGTAAAATTTATAAAATATAAAGTTTCAAAAAAGTTTCACAATAAACCAAAATGAAAGAATGGGAATCAGGCAGATATTTCTCTTCAATCAAGAATGGATCCAATTACAAATTGCTTCTTTCAAATCCTAAACGTAAGAAAAAACACCAACACCAATTTGCAATCGTTCTAGATGAAGAAAACGTTGCCTAAAGCTGAAAATTGGCCTCCACACAACAAAATCATGCCTGTCCTTGGTGGCTTGATGAATTCCTTTTAGGTAAGCAGCTTGCAGACTGTTCCTAAGTCTATTTCGATACATCCAACTCTGAGAATGGGACAACTAAGTAAGATGCTCATGAAGAGAAAATTAGGCTTTGATACACAAATGAAACCCTCGCCCCACTAAAAAATAAAATACCTTCAAACATGGAAATTGTGTAGCCTCTCTTTCACAACAAACAAAAATCATGGCAACTTCAAAGCTCTAAATGATAAAAGAAATCAATCCTCTTAGAGAATCTGACCCAGCGAACAAATAGATTACCACCAAGAAATTACAGCCCAATACAAGGAATGTAGTAGGAAAATTGATGGTTGCAAAGGAAACCACTTCCCGCAATTTGTAGGTCTACAAATACCAACAATTACCCTTGCAAAACCATGTAATAGAGGAAAGAAAACAAGGCACATGGCCTAGAATTATTGAGTCAAGGACTCAAACAAATTAAATAACTTCCAGTTAAGTCTCCTCATGCCCTCTCACTAGCAAGTATTCCACGCATTCCATAGGAAGATAACCTCAAATACATAATTTGATGCCCCTCCAAACATTGATTCACAAGAAAAAGTGTTGCCCCCTAGCCCCCCCAAATCATGCCTCAAAGGAAAATCATGCCAGCAACTATAGTGTAAATGGATTGCAAATTTCAATAGGAAGAAGAAAAATTGGAAAAATTGGAAATGAGGAAACTTTGAAATTTAATAATCTCTAGAAAATAAATGACCTCAAACTCTTCTGATGAAAGCTCTAATGGGAAGGACTGAAAAATGGGTGGCTTGGATACCATGTTATAGAAAATAACTCAGGAATATCATTTGCAAATAAACCTCCATAGAATATGAGAGAAGCAAACCAGGCTATTTAACCAGAGAAAATACATTGAGATGAGATATATTACACAATGTACAAAGTACCTTATAAAGGCATGAAAATATGTGGCGAGTGTAAAACTACCCAAAATGGGAAAAACCACCTAACTAAATAAATGCAAAACTAATGTCTAAGTAAACCTAAGCATAAATGCAATTTACTCTAATAGTTACATCCAATTAGGCTCTATCATTTTTACTATATTATTTAGTTTCTTTATTCACTCTATAATAAGGTTTCAATTGCGATCAATTTTTCTAGGTGGCATCTAGGAAAATAATGTTTGCTACCTCACGATTTTGAAACTTTATACATAACAAATTTTAAATCTCAAAAACCTTCTAACCAATATTGGCTTACTAGAATATTCACAATATGTTATCTTCTATTAATACACCTTAATTTACCAACCTTGTCTAAACCTCTTCTACATCAAATAACACAAAACGTACCTCAAACTATTTATGACACCGTCTAATGTAGTCAAGGTTAGAGGATCTAATTAATAATTATCCAACCTTACAACTAATTTCACTTTCTCCCCTAAAATCTATTATATTTTAGTATATCAAAATAAATTACTTGTTTATATTAGCACTACTTTATTGATCAAGAAATGCACTACAATTTGAGGTATTACCCTTTGAATTATAACTAGATCACAATGATCTCAATCGATGTATTTCTTCCTCTAGTCTACTTTTTTTGTCAACATTTTTTAGTTTTCCTTATCCAAATTGGTCTCTATTTCAATCTATCATCAAATAATATTAGGCTTCTCTTACAAAAAAGATGGCATGGTAGTTGATCACATAATCATTTCTTCCAAGATAAATTAATAAGGATCAATGGCCTCAAATTTAAATATTTCTCACAACTATTTAACTTTGGAATTAGTGCACCACCCTAGCATATATATATATATATATTTTAATAATATGTTTTACTATCGTTGATGATGATGACAATGAAAGAGCACAAACAACTTCATCAAAATCAACTTGACAAGAACACAACCAAATCTGCTTGTCCTTGCAACTTGGACTCACCTTTCCTTCACAAAACTCTTGATTCAAAACACTCAAACTGGGATCAGGCATAAAATATTCTTGTCGATTCCTCAAACCACATTAAACAACATCAAATTGATTAACTCAAACACTTTCTCCAACACAAATCTCAAACATAAGAACTTTCGAAGTTGACTGACTTAACCGGCCTAATTAGGCTTTCAATGATCATTCTATATTACTCATGCAACAATTAAATATTCTCTCATGAGCTCACTACTTGGTTCAATGGCATGAAAAAAAATTAATTAAATACTCTTCAAATTATTTCATGGTCATTCAAGATGAAAGATAACAACTATGCAAATACTGTCCTAATTAGGACTATATCAACTCTGCCACAACAGAATAGTCATGAACATTAGTCTAAAAACTTATCCTTTTATCCAACCCTATTAGAAAAGGGTTCAAAATAAACCCAAGAAACCTTTCAAAACAATATTACTCAAGAGATACCACATACTTCAATCAAAATTCACTAAAACTCCACTATATACACCTTACCAGTCTTTTTCACCATTTTATAGACTGAGGGCTTCGTTCTTTCATATGCTAACCATTATCCTTTAGTCTAAGACTTTGGAATCTAAGAGACTATTCAAAAATAAGCCTTCAGACCAAAAAATATAATTCTCACTGATTAAAATGGAAGAAATACAATTTTTATTATCCATTGTTACCCTAGATCAGGGTTTCTACCCGCCTAGGATGAATTTCCAATAACTTTTACAAAATTTAATGGAATTTGATGAAACAAAATGAAAAACAAAGTATATTCATAGGGATATCAAATACAATATAGGAGGAAAATATTTATGCACAGGATATGGCCGTACAGTGGCCTGAAATTAATAAAAATGTTGGAAAACTATTAAAAATAGAGTATCTCATTAAAAATTTCAATCTTACATTGCTCCTCTTCCTACCTCAAAGTTTGTGAGGCTTCCAAATGCCTTTAAATAACACAATCCAATTCCTATACCTAAATTTTCAAATACCTAGCTGTAGACATGCAAAATTAACATTGTGCATTCAATCAGGTGCATTCATTAACTAAACTAGATTTCACATTAGGTCCATTCATCAATTAATCAGGTTCACTTCCATCCATTCATTGGGTAATCTCATCTCCTAAGGTCATTTATTTAAAATCAAATAAACATTATCATCAACCTTTTAATAAATCAAATGGCCATCCCAAATCATATTACATCATTTTCTGATTTAAATAAATCGAATATCCAAGTCCTAAAAGTCAAACTCACCTAATCATCATTAAGCTAACCTAATCCTAATTAGCCTAACCTAACCCACCCACTTGCATTTTCTAGATTTAGCCACTTGCACAAATAAATCAATTTATTGATTTATTAAAACCCTCATTTCCACTCAACATGGCCCTCAAGTTTGAAAAACATGACAAGTTGATTTGTCCCTCCAACATTGCATTTATTGCTCATTTTCTTGTCCCCCTCTCAAAATTTATTGTAAATTTTGAAATTGAAACTCCCTCTCATGGGCACACTTCCCAAATTTTGTACATACATTGGCCTATCACCACTTGACAAGTGTCTTCCTCTCATTTGTCCAATCTTAGTCCCACATTCATCCATTTGGCCAATCTCTCATCAATAAAATATTTAAATAGAGGCTTCATCCTCAAGCAAATCCTCCATAATTTCATCCACAAAGCTAATGCAAAGTCACTCTCTTCATTTGAGAATTGATTTTTCCCACACCATCTTCATATCACATTCATAGCAATTTCATCATTTAGCTTAGCTTGATCAAGGATTGGGAAAGGGCTTCTTTCCATAGAAGCACCAATCCAATATAAGATGACCTACTTCATTTTTTTCATGTGCTCATTTAGCTTGCATTTATCATTTGTTTGCATTTGAAAGCATTGATGTACCATTTCATATGGATGTTGTTATTTTCTTTGTTTTAAACTAACAGGCTAATGTGTGTTGTTTGTTTTGAGCAAAATGCAGATTTCACCGTCTACATTATGGCGCTAGAAGGAGGGCAGAAAGTAATGCATTTCATTTCTATTTTTTGTTACTTCATTTTTTTTTCTATGCTATTAGTAACACTACTTTGAGTTCATCCAAGTTTTATTTAAGTAGTGCCTTCTTTTTATATTTACCTAACATATGTCACTGATTTCAATTTGGAAGGTTTGTTTTCTATTTGCCTTAATTCATGCTCGGTTAAAGGCTATTTATCATGATTGACTTCTCTATCATATTAAAACTTCATCCATCCTTGCCAATGAATCTGTCAGGACGTAATATGCAGAGTAATCGATGTTCTTTTCTATTTTATATAGAGTAATCTTTCCCAGCAAATCTGTCATATTGAATTCCTCCATCTCTTCGAGCGGATCTGTCACCAATATCACTGTAGCGGGCTTTCTTCTATTTACAGCGATGTTGCCTGCTTGAATCTTTCATATGTATTAATTATCCTTGGATATAGTGTCTTATGAACTTGAATGGATATCCTAGTGGGTGATCGCCATTGACTCATTCTTAGGATGCATTTGTGTTGATCTTTCTTTGGTCGCTGCAATTAATCATCTATTTTACTTTTCATCTTGTTTGGCTTATAAATCCATTCTGATCTATATACAGTTGAGCTGTGAATACCTCCTTTGTATGTCATTCATTCATCCCCCATCTAATTCCCCACTGTGTTGCCATTCAGCCGAAATCTATAAATCATCACAATGTGTTCAATTGCTTCCCTTTGGTTTTTAATACAGCTCCAGTGAATATTAAAAACGCAATAGTTGTTATCCACATGATAGGGTTGAAGGGGTGCAGAAAAGACAAAGAGTTGCTTGATCGCTTGTCTGAAATTGCTACCATCATTATCAGTCCCATCTTCGTTTACGGTTGTATCCACATATTTGCTTCTATTTGCAAAAACCATAACATCTCCCACAACCGCATCGAGTTTCTAATTGGATTTTGATATTCTATCTCAGTCAATCAGTTGAAGATATATATTTCCAATGCAGAAAGGAAAAGAAGAACTAACCTAAAGATAGACCTAAAAGATGAGGTCATCGTAGTAACCCGTAGTGGCATTGCCAGATCCATAGGGTATCAACTCATGCGGCAATTCATAATCCAATCTTTTTACCACCGCTTTTAACACATCAATACAGAAGCCTATTATCTCATAAGTCTGGATTTGTGCTTTTATGTTGGCATGAATTGGTTTTACGCTGATGAGTGGTGCAATTCCTGGTTGCCAAGGCACCGCTATTTTTAGTTTCTTACCTAGCATAGGTTTCACCCATCCACGTGATGTCCTTCTAGATTCAGTGCCCCAATTAACTACTTCTTTGTGAGCAATATTCAGGCCCTTTTTCTATCCAAGAACCAACAACTATATAACTATTTCCAACCACTTTGGTTATATCCTATGAGCACTCTGAAGGTTCTCCATTTTGTTTGGAATATCTATTTGAAGCATTCCCATTCTATGCTATAAAGATTTTGACCCAAGCAGAAAGGTCGTGGGGAAAATGAGGAAGCATTCTATTTAAATCTATGTGCCTCATCCTTTGTTGGGAGCAGACAATAAAGCCACTGACAAAGCTGGAGAACTCGACTTTACACTTGCCATTGGCATTCATTTAAATTTATGCTATAGTGTTGCACCTGCCAAGTGCATTACTTTGGAAGTGTTATCAAATAACCATGGGCGTCGAGCTTTTCCATCTAACAGTCGTATTGACTTGAAAGATTCCAAAACATTGTTCATTCACCTACCAAATGTAGTAAAAAGATGTGATAGATTTTAGGCTGCGTAGGCTTGGGTATCAGTCAAGTAAACCATTATGTATTTAAATTTTGCTTATGTTGCAATAGCCATGTGAAGTAGGGCCAATCTGCCATTTCGTGCCTTCAAGTACCCACCTAAATATTAATTTCGTGTCATTCTTTGGGCGATGCAACAACTCCGTACCATTAAAATTTGACTCCACCAAACTTCAGAGTGCCATAGATGTTGGGTTAAGGTGGCCTTCAACTGCACTATCTGAATTGCATTGGGGATCACAAGTTAGGCTATCTCACTGGGCCATACGTTCCTTAAACCACTCTGCCACCATCATCATGCGTTGGAGGATCACAAACGATTGGGTACAATGTATTGTCCTCTAGTGTATTTATTTCTTGTAGGTACACTTCGTTGGTCAATCAGTATAATAGAATCAAGTGTTGTGTGTATTTATGGTTTGGCAATTCAAAATATTTGCATTATCTAACAAATCTATATAGACAAGGGAAAGAATGGTAATTTGATGCTTAACTTCAAATACATATTTAATGCATTCATGAATTTCAAGCTAACTACAGTAATTTAAATGATTGCTAAAGGAGTAACTTTGAAGAAATTGATTAAATTCAATTTTATTTTATTTATTTTACTCTATTATCCATGTTGTTAATCCAAAGATGAAATATTCTGTGACAAATTTCTTGGTTATGTAAGAGGGCCTCTTATGATTACGAATTAGGAATATTTTAGATCCAATGGTATCTAGCTGCAGAAGAGTAAATTAGGTTGACATTTTTTTCAATTTTTTATTTTTACACTATTGTCGGGCCTTATTAAATGTTCTTTACTTTTAGTAGGGTTCACAAATACTTAAAAGTGTATTTGCATTGATTAGAGGTTACAATCTTATCTTGCATTATTTTTTATGCAGATCCTGTTTGCACATGGAACTTGAAAAAATTGAAGCATTGGGAGCAATATGTGAACAAATCTTGGAGTTAAAGAGAATTAAGCATCAAAATTGAAATTCACAAAGTGTTTTTAAACGCTTTCAAGGGCTTCAATTTTACACTTTAGTTTTTTGTTTTGGATCAATTTAAAACCTTTTGGAATTTAGAAAGAACACTTTTATTTTTCATTTGCAAAGGGTTAAAATTGAAACTTAGACATCTACTAGATTTCAATTTGGGCTAAAATTGAACAAGGAATCTTCATCTTTCCTTTGGTGCTTAAAATGAATCAAACCATTGCTTTGAAGGATAAAATGAATGTGTGCTTTTATTATTTTGTAATTATTTACACAAAGTAATATCATCAAAAGACGTATGCGCTTCTCTCGCACCTCATGGAGATCTTGAGAATCAAAAGGCTTTTGGTGACATTAAGTTGCGTACATAATTACCCATACACACTTCAATTTTGGTTTAAAATTGAACATCTTGTGCAAGTGTGAGTAGGGGCATTTTCGCGTACATTCTCTTTCTTTGTGCTGTCAAAGATTGATCAAGTTATAGATTTTGCCTTTGCTTGCTTTTGTTTATCCTAGAGGGCCTGCCTTGGGGAAAAAGTACTCACCCAAGGGAATGACTCAACCGGTAACACTCTAAAGCCAAGAGTATTTCCAGTCGGGATATAAATGTGGATATTGGACAAAACGCCAATATCACGCAGTTGATTCTGACAAGATGGATCCGAAAGGGGACTCTTGCCGTATGGGTCAATCTCCATGAATGGAAAGTCTGAAATAGAACCCTTGTTTGTAGTGGCCTATTGACTCATTCACTGAGTTTATCGAAGTGGTGCATTGGAACTTTGATTTTAAGAAGTTACTTGCCATGTCCGATCTTGGTTGAAATGTAGAGGTTAAGACTTCATTCTTAACATACCTTTATATTTTATCCTTGGTCCCATGTAAAATCATCTCTTCTACGAAGGGCGTGAGGCAAGCCCACCAAGAAAAACATACCAATTGAGCTAGGACGTCATATTGCTTGTGGTTTGAAAACATAGTGCTTTTATCAAAAACATTGGAAAACCAACATTCAATGAATCATCAAAATTGCAAACCCTTTAGGAGAGGCAAATATCCTTGAAAAAATTCACATGTTATTGCTTTCCCTTGGGATTTGTATCCTTAGAGGCATCTAAACATTTGGATTTCATCTCAATTTGCTTCTACTAAAGTCAACGTTAGGCAACCTTTTCCTTGATTTCCTCAATTTCCATATAATGCACTTTGAGGGATGAAAGGGAATTAGGACATTGGACATTTAGTTGAAAACCTAATCAAGAGTGTGTTTGTGGTAAAAATAATCCATTAAGAAAAAATTAAATCAATTGGACCCCACACATGTGTTTGATAT
Organism: Sequoia sempervirens; assembly: GCA_007258455.2. NCBI lineage: Eukaryota > Viridiplantae > Streptophyta > Pinopsida > Cupressales > Cupressaceae > Sequoia > Sequoia sempervirens. Next base: position 124,634,497 of record VDFB02058242.1, read on the forward strand.
ATTTTGATCTTATGGTTTTCATGCAAACATTGGTCTTTTGACTTGAATTACTCTTAGAGAAAGGCATGTTCTTCACTATCTTGGCCTAGTAAAGAAGTCCTTCCTAGTTTCATTTAGGATCAAATCAAACACTTCATCCATCCAAACATTTATCAAAATCCATCCCCCAAAACAACTTTAATTCTTTGGAAACATCATTCTAGACTTGGGTACATCCTTAAATCAAATCAAAATAATTTGTTTAGTTAGGTGTGTGGGAATGCATCCTTTCTCATACATTTAATTAAATCAGCAAATCCTTTGAATAAGTTCATCCTAATATCACAGGGTTTACAAGTTCATTATCCAATTCGAACCAATCAAAATCAAATCCTAAGTCTAGCATTGATCCAAAGTTCCTAAACATTCATCACTCAATATCATTTACACCTTTCGTCCTTCATCTCGTCATTAGTCCTAAGAACCTTAGAGGTCATTTTTGCAAAAAAGTTCAAAACACAAGGAGAACATGGAATACAAACTTGATCCATACATCATGAGTAATCTAAGTCAACTAAGCTATCAAAGCCTCACAATGCCAATTGATTATCAACACTCACGCTTATACAATCCATACATGGGATCATTACCTTCTACAAATGTCGATGGCACAAAAAGTGTGAGTATGCCCAAATGAAAGATTGGAACACATTTCCCGATGGTAGATCTAAATCCAAACCTACAAGTTTGTCAACCAAACAATCAAAACATGAGCCTTCGAACGAACGACATCATCCCTTCAAATCCCTACAAACCAAATGAGAAGGTACCAAGTACAAGTGTTCGAAACATGAATCTGGAAAAATTTGGGATAAATACATTTGCAAATCATATGAATATTCCAAACATCAACAATGGTCAATTTCAACCTATCATACCAAATCTGAGTGTCATCCCAAATCAAAACATTGTCCAAAATCAAACACAATTACACACTCCAAATATGCTTAAATACAAGCCAAATCAACTATATCAAGGGAGTCAAGATCGAAATCAAGAACAAATTTGGCTAGATCAAATTTCTACACTTACCAAAATAGTTGAGTCATTACACCAAGAGACATCTCCACCACCATTACCCATATGAACATCATTCCTTGGTTTAGGGCTTCGCCCTCTACCAAGCACCAATCACTCCATCCAAATCAATCCACCTAACACCAATCAAGTCATCACATCAAATCCTTTGGATATACCATCGACATTGCACCAACAGATGGTATCTAATCAAATGACTGCATCAATCCTGACAAATCAAAATATGGTCTCCCAAAGACCTATCACCTCGGTCATTTCGACCATTCTTATCACCTCGATCAAACCCATCATATCACAAACCACTATGATCACTTCAAAACTATCTCAACCACCCATCACCGCATCCAACATGATTCCAAATACACCACCACTACCACCAAAACCAAGTGTAATAAGTCAATATCGTAACATCGCACTAAAAGCACATCAAGCCTACCAACAAGTGCTTCAACAATATCAGGTGGCTCCACAAGCCACTCAAGCTACCCACACCACTCAAGCTACCCAAGCCACTCAAGCCTCTCAAGCTACCCAAGCCACTCAAGCTACCCAACAAATGAAAGCACAAACAGAAAAACTGACAACTGTTGAGAACAAGGATCAAGATCAATCCATCATTGAGCACCTCGAATCTATGTCTACTTCATCTAATGATCAGATCAACATATGTCAAGATTCACTTTTCAATCATCATCAAAATCCACCAACAACACCCAAAAATGATCCAATTCAAGAAACGTCAACATCATTTGACCCTATGGTTAAAGACATTGGAAATCCCTCCACCACAATTGTTGCAAACAATGTTCAAAACTTATCCATCAATGAGCACATTGAAGATGTTTGCACCTCCTTCAATGACCAAATCACCATACATTAAGAGCCACTCTTTAGTGATCTATTTCAAGGAGTGTTAGGATTATTTGATCCTATCGGCATAATGCACGATCCATTGACCTATGATCATGTTGAAAATGTCTCTACATTGCCTTATTAGTTAGAGGACATATCTCAAGAATTTATCCCAAAGCATGATCAACATCTTTCACCAAGGTCTAGAAATGATCCTTTCCAAGACATGTTGACCCCCTTTGACCTCATGGTTACAGATACTGAAGGAACCCTGAACTCAAAACTTGAGGATATTGAACTACTTACCATGTCTAATGACGACATCCAAGAACCTTTTATAAGCAATACATCCTTTGAAACTGATCCATGTCAAAAACTTGATCCAAAGCATGTCAAAAGAAACTCTGAAATCATTCAAGATCAAAAATTTGTATCTTCAAGATACTGCAATAATCTAATGGACACTCTCCTATCTATGCAAGATGATCATATCCATGGAGCACATACTCCTCCATATACCCATGAGATGCTTTCTATGGATGGACACGTAGATGATCTTCATCTTAAACAGGATTCTGTTACACAAAAAGAATAGATTATTGATTCCTACAATCAAACTGAGTTGTCAACATCAAGATCAGATATATCCAAAATGCAGACTGAAGACATCATAAATGAAGATATCTAGCATTATCCACTCAAGGAAACAAGTCAGATAGAACATCTAGAGTTAGCGGAGTAGAAAATTGAAACAACGTCACCTACGGTGGTCATTTATCAGAGAATGCATTTTAAACAAGAGCTCTCGGAACAAGCGAAATCAAAGCAAGAAGGTGCCACTAGCACTATACTGGGGGCAACTTTATCCAGTGCAAGCGTCAACATAGGGAGCACGAAGAATCCTTATGATGAAACCAATGTCAATACTACAACCAGTCACGTCATGAATCTTCATCCACCTATCATCCCATCCATGAATTGGGACCAACGTCAAAAGAAAGAATTGAATCAAAGTATGAAGAAAGTTATCAAAGAAAAAGAAGATGAGAAGCATAATGGACAAATCAAATATGCATGGATACCAAAACATACAAAGAAAGATCATCCCTATCAAACTCCATCAATCAAAGAAACTATGGGGAAAACTAAAAATGGGAAAAGTATCCATCAAAGACATCCACAAAAGAAAAAGCAAGCTTTTCAAGTGACATACAAAGTGTATCAAGCAATTGGTCCTAATTGAACACACACTTTCATATCCACCCATCATTGTTCATCTTCCCAAGTTTGGAGAGTCAAAGGTTCCAAACTGTCAACCAATCCATCTCTTATCCCTAAACACACTCCATCCACGCCTCCACACATGATATCCAATTCTCACATTGACCATGTATTGGCAATGACCCTTCATCATAAGGATTCAAAAGGCACTCTATTGCGATGTGCGCACCAAGATGAAGTCAACTCTAGTATCAACAAAGCAAATCAGGAATCCCAAAAGTTGCATTCAAGTGTACATATCTTAGCAAAGCAACTTCTTCAGGAAGGATACCAATGGAACATTATGACAGAAGCATCTACATCAACAACACCTTGTGATTCAGTATGAGTTTAAAATCTTTCAAAAAAATAAAAATATATGAAAAATTAAAAAAAAATTAAAAAGGATTGAAAACAGTAAAGAAAAAAAAATCGTCCTCTAGTGAAAACCGCATGGGCAGCACTTTGGGCAGGGACCATGATGAAAACCTGGAAAATAGGTGTCATGTGTAGAATCGAGCATCAATGTGCGCCAGTTCAAGAGGAAGCATCTCATCCCATCTATAATAAAGCCAACATTCCATCTGCCTTATCCATAATAAATCCATTCATCCATAAACCATTTATCCAATCCATGTGCATATGTTTGCATCCATAGTCCAAGTCATCTTGATCTTGAAAAATTTTGGTGCACACTTTATGCTTGCTTACAGTAAAACATCTTGACATGGGTCATTTTCATTGATCCTATCCTATCCAACGTTATCTAAGCCATGAAGCATTATCCAAATAAGAATTCTTTATCCAAACACCTTATCTCATTGCAAGATAATCCTTGGCATCCTTTGCATATCGATCCATCCATACACCTATCTGAGCATCTATCCATCGCACTCCATACATTGCTAGACACTGGGGGCAGATATGTACATCTTTCTTCAAGAATAAATCTTGATCTATATTCTCCAACTTATGTAGCAGTCCGAACATTGGAAAACATGAAACCAAATTGGTCAGAGCATTTGTGATCCAGAATCCAAATCACTAGCCCATGGCATATTTTGACAAAAAGGAATTCCTTATCACACTTCATCTTTCATCAAACATTAATCAAAACAATCACTATCAGTCGCATCTGATGCACCCTTCAAATGTCACATCAAATCATTCGAACAACTTGTATTCCAAACCAAGCTTCAACAATCATGATCAATCAAATCCAATCAAGAAATCAGCAGGATATCCTTGTGTTGCTTAAACACTATCCTTGCATTGTTGTGCATCCTCAACAATGTTATCATCATCAGTCTTGATCAAATCATCATCAATTCATCATCATCTTAGGGATATCTTTCCCAATCCTTGTGTTGCTTAACACTATCCTTGCATTGTTGTGCATCCTCAACAATGTTATCATCATTGATCCTGATCAATCCAATCCTTGCATTGTTGTGCATCCTCAACAATGTTATCATCATCAATCCTGATCAATCAAATCCTTGCATTGTTGTGTGTCTTCAACAATGTTATCATCATCATCAATCCATTGATTCGATCAATCAACCTTAGCTTGGTCTTCAACAAAATCCAAAATAGAGCACTAATATCATCACACATTTCCATATCAAAATTGTCAAAATCATGTGAAAATTCAAAAACATCAAAAAATCAAAAAAATCCAAAAACATTCAAAATCCAAAAACAAGTCGAAAATCAGAAAATGTCAAAAACATTGGAATCTGAACTATGTCGTCTCTGAGCTTAAACGTAGGCAAGGCTCATCTTTGATCAGCCCCCGAGACACAAAATCCAAAAACATTCAAAAAATCAAAAATCAAAACATTTGTAAAAATCTCAAAAACACCAAAAACAGCTTCAAAACATTCCAAAAATGTCAAAAACATCCAAATATTTGAAAAAATCCATCTGTCTCATCTCGCTTTCGCTCAAAATAATCAATCATCCATAATAAATTGATCGTCACCTTCATCCTTTGGCAAAACAAACAGAAACAAGTACAACAATCAGCAAAAAGCAAACTTCAATCGTAAAATCTAAATCAAAGCAACAAATCATTACAACAAAATCAAAACTTTTGATCATTTTCAAACATGATAGTCCACTTTATATCAACGGCCTATCAATCAACTTATCAAACCATCATCATCCTATACAATGCATGTCCTAGGATATATCATTCTGACAATGGGCATCATTTTGGATATCACTTTCAATTCTTATCATATCAAAACACATCCCTATGGCTAAAGATATGAAGAACATTGACTTGTTTGTGTACTTGATCTTTTCTTTTGATTTATCTTATTGCGCTCATTCCAAGGACCTCTCGATGATATCCGAACGAAGGATTTAGAGAGATAGGAATGAGGCAATGATCATTATCTTTTGTTTGTTGTGCTTGTTGGACGTTCTTGCAATATAACTTGGCGAATACTTGTTTTGTTAGGTATGTCCTAGCAAGGTTTCCGTATGTCAAGTGTGAACAAGAATACTCCTATCTGCTTGTTGATTCAAAGTCCATCGCACTAGGTACAACGCCATCCTGGTCCTTTATACCTTGATGCATCGTATCTACGTGTGTAATAAAAAATAAGGTAAGTAGCCCTTTTAAAATCCCAATCCTTGATAAGCAAATCTATCATCATCATATATCATCATCATCATCTCTAATAAAGTCTCGACCAATCCAATTCATCCATCATGCATCCATCATGCATCCATCGTGCATTCATATCATCATCATAATATAGATCTGTTAGTCTGAGCATCTCATAAATCATCCATTGCATAATTACAACATATCACATCATCAATCTCATCCATCTCATTTGCATCATCATCCATGACCATCCATTTTGAACCTCTTTATCATGAGATCGACCCTCAAATCGAATCTTTTTGCTTGAACTCTCGAAGGGGCAATGTACCAGTGTACTTCTTTCCTCTGGGGCATCCGAAAAATCAGAAATTTTTTTAATTTTGATCGCGGCAAGTTTATTCTTTGAACCAATGCAACAAGTACATTGCTTCAAAGAGGGGAAAAATGTAGACATGCAAAATTAACATTGTGCATTCAATCAGGTTCATTCATTAACTAAACTAGATTTCACATTAGGTCCATTCATTAGGTAATCTCATCTCCTAAGTTCATTTATTTAAAATCAAATAAGCATTATCATCAACCTTTTAATAAATCAAATGGCCATCCCAAATCATATTACATAATTTTCTGATTTAAATAAATCAAATATCCAAGTCCTAAAAGTCAAACTCACCTAATCATCATTAAGCTAACCTAATCCTAATTAGCCTAACCTAACCCACCCACTTGCATTCTCTAGATTTAGCCACTTGCACAAATAAATCAATTTATTGATTTATTAAAACCCTCATTTTCACTCAACATGGCCCTCAAGTTTGAAAAACATGACAAGTTGATTTGTCCCTCCAACATTGCATTTATTGCTCATTTTCTTGTCCCCCTCTCAAAATTTATTGCAAAATTTGAATTTGAAACTCCCTCTCATGGGCACACTTCCCAAATTTTTCACATCCATTGGCCTATCACCACTTGACAAGTGTCTTCCTCTCATTTGTCCAATCTTAGTCCCACATTCATCCATTTGGCCAATCTCTCATCAAGAAAATCTTTAAATAGAGGCTTCATCCTCAAGCAAATCCTTCACAATTTCATCCACAAAGCTAATGCAAAGTCACTCTCTTCATTTGAGAACTATTTTTTCCCACACCATCTTCATATCACATTCATAGAAATTTCATCATTTAGCTTAGCTTGATCAAGGATTAGGAAAGGGCTTCTTTCCATAGAAGCACCAATCCAATATGAGATGACCTACTTCACGTTTTTCATGTGCTCATTTAGCTTGCATTTATCATTTGTTTGCATTTGAAAGCATTGATGTACCATTTCATATGGGTGTTGTTATTTGCTTTGTTTTAAACTAACAGTCTAATGTGTGTTGTTTGTTTTGAGCAAAATGCAGATTTCACCATCTACACTAGCTTTGATATTCCCCTATTTGTCATTTTTTGCATTTTTGCAATATTATTTTGACAAGTTTAGCAATTTTTGCAATTTTTACATTATGCATCCAATGACCTCAAAATTATTAACTATGACCTAAAACATAATCAAAATGGTATAATAGACCTTATTACAACATTATTACATCAAACTTAAATAAAAAAATTGAAGTTGCCTCATGGAGGCATATTCATGTAGGGTGCACCTACACCATTCTCCCGGCCAAATAAAAGCTTCCAAGTCCTCTTGGATCATTAAATACTCCTCCTTGTAGTCTTTTATTGCCTGCAATAGCTTTAATCTTCACCTTTGGTTTGATTTGGTCTATGACAACTTCTTTCCATCTTGTCTTGTGACCTAGAATCTGCTTCATCATGCCCTAATATGTCTCAATCTCATTTTGTCCCTCCTCAATCTACTGCACCTTGATCTTCAAATTTTTCCCTATCCAAAATATTAGTACAATAAAGAAATGATACATTATTTCTATCACAATACCTCCATCTTTCTTCAACTCTTTGTAAATCTCCAAGATCAATTCATCCTTGATCTTCTCTTCATCTAATCTTGACACCAACTCAATATCTTCTCCCTCTGAGATCAAGTCCTTTATCTCTGCTTCACCTTCATCTTTATGCTTGGGAATAGCTGCAACACCTTTGTCTTCTTCATCCATGAATTCTTCTTCCTCTATTACCTTCATTTGTCTTCTCCTCTTCACTATCTTCTTTATGGGTCATACCACTTTCCTCTTCACTATCAAATGCCAACTTTTTGCTTGTCTAAGCAACTTCTCCATCCTCAACTGGGACTCCTAGAACTCCAAATCCAATCTTCTTATGCCTTGCTTTAGTGTTTCTATCTCTCTATCAAACTTCTCTTGCCTCTTTCTCTCTATTTTCTTCCTCTCTTTTTCTTCTCTCTTTTGTAACTCTATTTCCTGCAAGTTTCTTCTCAGCAAATCCATCTTCACAAGCAAGTCTCTCCTTGCTTTAACTTCACTTTGCTTCACATAGGTCTTTCCACTTTCCTCTACCTAGTCTCTTGGCCATTAGGTTCTTTCCTCAACCTACACAACACACAACCACAAACACAAACACCAAACTCTTTCTCTGCCCAAACCTTCTGAGCTATGATACCAAACTGATGATAATGTAAGAGCACAAACAACTTCATCAAACCCAACTTGACAAGAACACAACCAAATATGCTTGTCCTTGCAACTTGGACTCACCTTTCCTTCACAAAACTCTTGATTCAAAACACTCAAACTGAGATCAGGCATAAAAAATTCTTGTTGATTCCTTAAACTACATTAAACAACATCGAAGTGACTAACTCAAACACTTTCTCCAACACAAACATCTCAAACATAAGAACTTTCAAATTTGACTAACTTAACCAGCCTAATTAGGCTTTCAATGATCAGTCTACTGTACTCATGCAACAATAAGAGATTCTCTCATGAACTCACTACTTGGTTCAAAGGCATGAAAAACACTTTAATTAAATACTCTTCAAATGATTTCATGGCCCTTCAAGATGAAAGATAACAACTATGCAAATATTGTCCTAATTAGGAGTGTATCAACTCTGCCACAACAGAACAATCATGAACATTGGTCTCAAAAATTATTCTTTTTTCCAACCCTATCAAAAAAGGGTTCAAAATACATCCAAGCAACCTTTCAAAACAATATTACTCAAGAGAGGCCACATACTTCAATCAAAATTCAATAAAACTCCACTGTATACTACTTACCAATCTTTTTCACCATTTTATAGACCTAGGGCTTCGTTGTTTTGTATGCTAACCATTACCCTTCGGTCTAAGACTTTGGAATCTGAGAGACTATGCAAAAATAAGCCTTCACACCAAAAATTAGAATTTCCCACTGATTAAAATGGAAGAAACACAATTTTTATTACCCATTATTACCCTAGATCAGGGTTTCTACCCGCCTGGGATGAATTGGAAATAACATTTACAAACTTGAATGGAATTTGATGAAAAAAAATGAAAAACAAAGTAGATTCATAGGGCTATCACATACAATGGAGGAAAATATTTATGCACAGGATATGGTTGTATAGTGGCCTGAAATCAATAAAAATGTTGAAAAACTGTCAAAAATAGAGTATCGCATTAAAATTTTCAATCTTACATTACTCCTCTTCCTGCCTAGAAGTTTGTGAGGCTTCCAAAATCCTTTAAATAACTATATTCAATTCCTATACCTAAATTTTCAACTACTTGACCTTTGATATTCCCCTATTTGTCATTTTTTGCATTTTTGCAATATTGTTTTAACAATTTTTGCAATTTTTGCAATTTTTTACATTATGCATCCAATGACTTCAAAATGATTAACTATGACCTAAAACATACTAAAAATTTTATAATAGACCTTATTACAACACTATGGCATCAAACTTAAATCAAAAACTTGAAGTTGCCTCATGGAGACATATTCATGCTAGGCTGCGCTTGCACCAGCTGATAAGGAGGTATCCAAATTAAATGTTGGTCCATATAAACCTCTATTAAGTTTATATTGATGTATGTAACATTACATATTTTTCTATTTTCTAAATACTTTCCATAAGTTTTTAAAAAGCTATCTTTATATAGTAAATATTTGATCTAGGCCTCAACTAGCTTCCTTGGTTGAACAACATCTATGCAATGCTAAATAATAGACTAAAATCAAAGAGAAGGCTCTAGATATACAAAAAAATTATGATTCTGATCATAACCAATTATAATAAAATGCAATGATTTGTGGCACTCTTAATCGTTATTCTATGTTTACAATTATAATTTATGAAGTCTTCATCCTTAGAAACATTAGTGTAGTGATATGTGATGCCTCCAACTTAATTAATTTCAACATAATAATTCCATGGAATAACCAAAATATCTACAAAACAAATAAATGTTAAAAATAAATATGTTTGGTTGATCCAAGATTACTTTTACACCTTAGATGATCTTGCATCATCCTTAGCACTTTCTTGTTTACATCTCAATAATTGACTCCTTTGAACCTCTTAATCTATTTACAAAGTTTCAATGTGAGTAGACAATACAATTTGTTTAAATAATTGGTCATAAAATTTGATTTGAAAATCATTATTATTAATTTCTAATTTTAGATTTTTTGTAGTTCTTCTCACTATAGGGATCTGTATTGATTAATAATTAAATATTAGATTTTTATTTCACTAAAATTATTTAATTATAATGTAGTATTTTTAAGTTGATATTTAATATTTATGTGATTTCTTATTTCCATTGTTTGTTATCATTTATTGTATTAATTTCTATTATTAATGACATATATTAATACATTTTAGTAATGATATGGCATGCAAATAACATGATGTCAGTCAAGAACATAAAATTATGGTAAGGATGCATCATTTAAAATGTTAAGTTTCTTGTCAATTATTTCCTACCAAGTACTGTACATGTACTCCAAATTTTCAAAATTTATTATCATTTTCTCGAAATAAATCTACACCTTACACATCTGAAAATTTGAACTCATTTACTACAGACTATAATTCTATAAATATGTGTATTCTAATATTTTTTTTTAAATAAATTAATCCTTTTTGCCTTTAATGCATGCTGTCCAATTACCTTCTTCATTTACAAATTCAGCACCTCTTCTTTTTTTTTATTATCATTCCTTATCATGTGAATAATAAGTGCACATCCCACTAAAATTTCAGATAAACTCAAACATACACAACAACGTTATTGTCGAGTTATTCCATTGAAAACTATTCCTTAGAAGGCAATTCAACATACCAATGAAAAAGACTAAATAATATAACTAGCTCATAAAATATAGGAGGTTATAGAAATATCTAGCTCATATAACTTTTAAGTTACACACGTTTCTTCACGTATGCTAATGGCTGGAATGGCGCTGTCAAGAACTCGTTCTCGTTTATTTTATGTGTTCGCAGCATTCCACGCTTTTACACTCTACTACATTGTGAGTGCGATAACGTAAGCTATTATATAAAACTAAACGGCAAAAATTAAAGAAATCAGGAAGTTTATCCTAATTTGAGTTGCATCAAAACTTTTGAAAATAAATCCTTGGCAATGATGTGATAAGCTTCGCTTGTTGGGTGGAAGCTATCCCAGAATACATATTTCGATGCGTCATCACAAGTTGGGATCTCCTTGCTGCATAATATGGACGCCTCTAACAGTCCAGTTCCGCAGCAACCCTTCCTTGTTTCTTTAAAACCTGCCATTCAATCAATCGATGTAAAGATCAATCGCATTTAACTTAAAAATAATTGAGAACAAGGATACCCATGACAATTACAATGTTTCTGATTATTCTTTGCTCACCGTATTTAGTGGGATATTTAATGATGTCATACAATTGCTCATATATGTCATAATATGCGATTCGAAGAGCAGGAAAATTGAGAGCCATCTCCTTTGTTAAAGCAATTGTCTTCTCATTGAAAGAAGCCGCGACTTCATTGAACTTTTCATAACAGGTGCTGTTTACTAGATTGTGTAAAGTAATTTGCGAAGGGCAACAACCAAATGGTGGTAGCCCAATTATAACAAGTCTGGTAGCGCCCTCATTGTAGATACTCTGGAAAATACAAAATAATAATAAGAAGAAGGCTTCTGGAGAATCTGTCCATTTAAAACATTAAATGGTTAGTTTGCGTGCATTACCTGTACAAACCCACGAAGGGACTGGAGAAGAATATCCTCGAACTGTGTAAGGCTGTATTTTTTGGACATGAGAGGATTCGCATAGTAATTGTTGATAAAATCATTAGATCCTGTACTTAGACAAAATATTGCTTCTGATATGATTTTGCTCGCATTCCCCTGCCCGGTCATATTTGCCAGCTGTAACCGGTAATGCCTGAAATTCTCCAGTTGTTTTCCCAACGTTAACACTTTCTGCAAATGAGAAAAACCTTAGATTCAAGATTTTAGGTTTTTTATTACATGAAAACGTTTTCATCAGAGTTATGATCAGATAAATGAAGATTTTGAAAGAATCCCAACAACCTTTTATAAAGAAAAAAACAGAAATAGTTATGATGTCTGAGACACAACAGCGAAACACAACGTAAAACAAAAAGACAAACTCTGGCGGACCATACTGTCGAAAGAACTGCTCAGCAGGGGGCAAAAAGGAACAAGGCTAAGAAGTGTTATATCAGGGTTGCCTGAATCCAAAGTGTTCTAGAGAACTTTGAATAAAACCACCAGACCGATTCGTGGAGTCATTATGTTCCTATCTTAGATTCAACGCTTTATTTTTCTATCAACTGAAAATAGACAAATTAAATGAAAAGAATAATAGTAAAAGCGATTATTATGTACTGACCAAAGTTTGAGAGGTACTGTCATCGTATCCTGATGAAGCCGAACCGAAACTAGCACCTGTGAGCAATTTTTCTCCTTGAAAATTGGGATCCAAGGATGCAGGCAGCAAATCTGGAAGTCCTGAGAGTTCAGCTGTACTCATTTATGTCAGATGGTTAAAACTTGCAATTGTAATCATGAACAAGTCAGTTTCCTAATGTATGTTAACCCATAAATAACGTATTTATTGCAATATCACTATATATGATATGCATTGCAGAAAGAGTCTTACAGATTATGTCCGTCGATAATTTGCCATTTGTAAACCGCCCAGTAGCTTTATGATCTGGGAAATCTTTCCCATATGGAGAAAAGTTAGCTTTGGCAATACTATTGAGTCGATTGTTGTTCCCAGGATCTATTGTGGAGTCTCCAAAGACATAGAGGGCAGAAGCTATGGCCTTCTTAGACTGCGTCTGTGCTTCCACTCGCTGTCCAGCTAACGTTACGAAAATAACAAAGCCCAACACAAAGTTAGATGCAGTTAATGCGTCCATTGCTAATTCAGAGGCAGAACTGATATTGCATGGTACATGCCTGGTATACAAATTTATAGTCAAAATACATGAATAATTTCTCCTGTGTGAAAGGATTGTGGAATTTTACAGCTGTTCCGTTGGATTTTGGGCACTGGATAAAGCACTAATTTTATTTTTTTCAAGCGTTCACAATGTCTGGAAGTATTTTCAATGGTCGGCACAAGCTTGTCGTGTTCCACGAGCTCCCTAGGCTTACATGAAGTCAAGCCCCACTTCTCTCCCTTGTCGTAAGTCACGATATTTTGGGATCAGTCGTTATACCGACAAAATGCCAAACGAATGATTTTCTGCAGTTGTCTCCTTGCACATTCTAGTTAAGATTTCCTTTGAAATATGATGCTTCAGAGATAAACATAGAAGGATATGTTGACGTAGGATGAAATTTTCGTAAAGCCAAACGAGGGTCCACATGGATGAGCTGTGAGTCTGGAGACAGTTTATGATCTTGTATTTGATTTCCGTGTTTAACCACCTTTCTTTAATATTTTCAGATGTACATTTTATAGCGCATATGGCATTTAAAATTGTTATATTGAATGCGTGCCTATTTTCTTATATATTGTGGCTGGCATTCAAGGCTTTAAATTTGATATGATTGGATTTAGTCTATCTATATTAACTAAGATTAAAAAACTGTTACTCCTCGAACTTGCCAGACAGAGCAACAATCTCCGACACACCCACTAGCTTGACTAGGCCCAGCACTCAAGAAGTCCACTCCTTTAGCCGTCTTACACTGCTACTGTGAAACCATTTTACACCACGAAGAGGAGATGAAGGGGTACCAATCCACATTATCCCCTCTAGTTTGAAGCCGAGAAAAGTCTACAATGAGTGGGACACCATTGCCATATCAAATAATTTCCAAAATCTCCTCCAAACAGCCCAGAAATTGACGGTGGTCTTCGCAATTGATTTTACAATGTCCTTCGCCTCTCCCAAATCCGAAAAGAGAGGCAACAAACATTGAGGCAATATCGATGTTCATTGTTGACTATGCATTTGTGCTATCATCAAAAATTCATCCCGTACCACTCACTACACTACAAGCAAAATAAGGTTCCAATGGGTTTTCAACACACAATGAAGCCTTTTCTCCATCACCTTCTAAGAAAGCCAGTTGACACTTAGAGTAAGTAGCTTAATCACAATCTCTATTAGGGGAGAGGGGTCTATAGTCAAGCACCCTAACTTCGTCTTTCTTAAAATCTTATGTGGAAATTTCAAATCACTCTCAATTTTGTACAATAGTTTATTTGACAACTCACATGCTTCTATATTTTGTTTTAGGGCCACATCATCAATATGATGCCACATCAACATGTTTTTTGTTTAGGTATCCAAAAAAGGCCCCAAAAAAAAGTGAGACCGATAGTGGTGCACTAAGTCATGTTTTATTGGTGCGTTGATGTGGCATCATGTGATGATTTGTGAGTTTGTGTATTTTATGGATAAAAAGTGTTTTGCAATTGGACATTAAGGTGCTTCACTATGGAACCCACTAAAGACTACTTATATCCCCACTATTGGACCCCGTTGCGCTATGGGCCCCCCTCCCCTATACTTGCAAAACAAAGAGGTAAAATCGTAAAGTTGTGCTATATTTTTGGTCAATTAAATCATTTTGAGCAAAACTATTTCATCAAAAATCACATGGCATATATGTGACATAGAGTTTCAAGCAAATTACTTTCATTTGAAACTATAAAATTATTTTTTCATTGAAAATTTGAATTGCAATTAAATTTATGTCTAAGATTTCAAGTGAAATCTTTTCAGTTGAAATCATTTCAATCAAAAATATCTATGTGTCTTCCTATGTTGGAGCTTAACCCCTCTTCATGAGAAAAATTAGAAAAACATCGACTTCAACTCTTAATTTCTCCTTGACTAGAGGTAGTTTCATCAAAATTTAAAAATAGCTTTTTTATAGAGCTTAGAGTCTAGAATCAAAGAAAATGATATTTTGATTAGTTTTATTATTATTTTTAAATTTATTGTAAGTAAGATTTTATAATCAAACATGAGGCTGATTTGAAATTAAACTAAAAATGTTAAAACAATTTTAATTTTTTTGAAAAGCATATGGTGCAGTAAAGAATATAAACCTCTTAAAAAGTGTATATTTTTTAAATGATAAAAAATAATTAGATAAAAGTTCATGTCCCAAGAAAACTATAATGTTTTTGTCAGTTTTGATTTAAAAATGTTATTACAAAAAAAACATTTGTTGAATTTTTTTTTCATGCACTAGATATTGAAATTGGCTATTTGTGAAAAAAATCAGGAGAAAAAAATTGTTTGTTCTTTTTGTGACATTCCATCTACCTCCATTTTTTCTAAAATTTTCAACAATTTGCATTCAACTTTGAAATTTATTAAAAAACATATCAAACCAATTTTTTACTTTTAAAAAAAATTACAATCATAAACTTCATCTAGAGTTTTATATTTTATTAGTTTATATCATTTTAAAATTCAAACCATAAAGTCCATTTTTATGCAATTAAAGTTAAAACTTTGTATTTGTGTTGGTCATTTCCCTTATAATGATGTGACATAGGTTTATACTTTTACCCACATCCACTATGAAAAGAATGGCATCGATATATCAGTAAATCCTTGATGAAATCTTACAAAATTAATTTGCATGAATGTAATCAACAAGAAGTAATCTAAGCATTATGATTATTATTTTGCAAAGCTTGAGGTGGCATGATCTTCATCTCCCGATACATCCACAAAACAAAGTAATCATTATTAAATGCTTTGAATAATAGACAATTATTTTACCACCAACTCAACCAAATCCTCCATATCTGACAATAATTTCTTCTAGCTTGGAAATAGTTGAGTTGGCCAACACATCAACCTCGATGTTGACCTCCCTAAGAAAAAATTGTTGGTGTAGGACTCCAAATAATTTAAACAAGAGAGATCCAAGTTTAAAAAAGATATAATCTTCCATCTACATGAAGACATGGATCCAACTACATTCATGACCAATGTCAAATCACCCTCAATGTTTATCACCTTTAGTTGGAATTTAGAGCATAATTGAAACCACAAAATGAGAGCATAAAATTTGGCAATGTTGTTTGTCTTGGATTTTTTAATTTCTAGAAGCCTTGCAAACCACTTTACCTTTTGTAGAGAAGGAGGATTTGCTACTCATGAGTTATCTTCATTCAGAGAGACTCACGAGGCAAATTTCCCTAAACTACCTCAAGGAAGAACGCGAGAGTTCTAGAATCAGAAAGAGTAGATCACAAAGATTCTCTGGACAAACTAACAAGCTTTCGGCCAAATGATGGCAACACGGGATAAAGACAACAACACGGTGTGCTGACGTCCAAGAGGTGCGTTGGCATCTCATACAGACTAGAAGATGATTCTATCAAAGAAAATAGTTTAGTGACTACTAACAATAAGATTGCTAAGAACTCACAAAATGCAATAAAGTAACAAAATGTAATAGAACTAAA
This sequence comes from Sequoia sempervirens, assembly GCA_007258455.2. Lineage (NCBI taxonomy): Eukaryota > Viridiplantae > Streptophyta > Pinopsida > Cupressales > Cupressaceae > Sequoia > Sequoia sempervirens. Next base: position 124,651,198 of record VDFB02058242.1, read on the forward strand.
GTAAAGTGAAATAGAAATGATAAATCAAAAGAGGATGAGAGATAGAAGAATCTCACAAGAACCCAAGTAATGGAGCCTCGAGCAAATGAATTTCTTTAATACCTGCATGCATAATATCTAGAGAAATTGTTGGGGCTGTATAAGGGTTTTCCTTAGTCAAACCCCTATTTTGGTGTTCCCACCTCCATGAACAACCAAAAAGATAGAGATAAATGAAGTATGTGATGAGTGATAAAAGAAAACCCTGCTCAAGGAGGAGAACCTATATCACAAAGTGTAGATGATAAAATCAATTCATGCTTGAGGAGGAGAACCCAGATCACAAAGTAAGGATGTAATAGGTAGTGGATGTGACAAATAACAAGATACTCAAAGGTGCAAGGCACAAGGTAGATATCACATGAAAGGACTAGAAAACCAAGGAGGGAAACAAAAAGAGTTGCAAGAACCAGAAGTGTTGCAAAGGGTGTTCTAATGGCTTGAGAGTGTTGTTGTAACAAGCTATATGGAGCTATGAAAACAAAATAACAATAGAAAATGTCAAAGCCAAGGATGGAATGAAGCTAGAGGCTAAATGAATTGAAAGGATAGCTTTTAAGGAGAGAAGAGAAGCAAAAATAAGCTTCCCAAGTGGTTACAAGGAATCAAGAGCTATTACCACCAACAAAAGCATATGACAAGTGGAAAACATGCTCAGAGGTGGTAATTTGAATGTTAAAATATCGCAAGATGCTAGTGTGGCATACAAACATCCGCGCAACATGCTAATGTCTAAACACATCACGCTACAAAATGAAACGAACAAGAAAAGCACAAGGTTTAACGCAAAGTTGACGTGTGAGGGTAGTTGTAGAAAAGGGGGCCTTTGAGCATCCTGAGAGGAAAAAGGATGATGCAAGGGCTAAAATGATCCTACACAAATGCTAGGGGAGTGGATGCTTACAAGAATGTATGTGAAATTGCAAGGGGTGCAATTTTATGAGATTATGTTTTTCCCCCACTTTAGCGGGCATATGAATCTACTCTAATATGCATGCTAAAGGAAATCTACTAAACATAAATAATATCATGATGCCCAAAAGGATACTGTAAAGGAAGCATATAACTTTTTGAACCAAGGGAGCATGCCCCTAGGCTGAATACCTACAAAACAAACACATTAGACAAGAAAAACATGCATAAGACAACAAGTTTAGAACATAAAATCCATTACAT